>OW026522.1:129499636-129937136 GCA_932274085.1 Protocalliphora azurea
TTCGAGACATGGATTGCCGCATTATCCTGTTGGTATATGCAATCTTCAGCCATTTTTCTCATTCATAAATAAGAGAAGCGCATCTTCCAATAGTTCATTATAAATTGCACTGTTCATTTTAAAAACATATTTTTGATTTTTCTGCAGTAGAAAAGGATGCCCAAAACATTACACTGCCTCCACTGAAATTACTTTTCGACATACGAATTTCGTTTGACCTTAAATCATGCCAATAGCAAAAATATGAATCGGGACCGTCCAAATTGAATTTCTTTTCATCAGAAAATATTATTTTATTGCACTTATCTGTCCATTTCATGTATTTGCGCGCAAATTTTAAACGATTTTCCTTATGATGTTGTTTTAACATTTTATGTTACCATTTATTCGCAAAATGTGTGCATCATGTTTGGAAGTTTATTTTTTATTTGTGTAGCATTTAATTTATTGCGGGTGGCTGCTTCTTTTATTATATTAATTTGCCTTTTTGTTAAATTTTGATTACCTTTTGTTGGTTTTCGCACTCCGTATTTCTGCCCTTTCTTAAGAAATCCTCGAATAACTTCTTCCGAACGGTTAATTTTTCATCTAATTTCTCTGTTAGAACAGCATTGATCATGAAAAGATTGAATTTGAAAATTTTCCTGGTCTGTAAAAAATGTTCCTTTGGACTGATGAAATTTACTAACTAAAACAAAAATATTTCCAGTAAACAGAGATGTTGTCGTCAGAAACGTACCTTAAGTGAAACAAACAACTAAAACCATTAAAATTTTTTAATATTTTTTTTTTGCAATAACTTTTTTGACAAGTTTTCTCTCTACTGCGTTTACAGGAATATTTCACCAATATATTCTGATAGCTAAATTAAAGAAAACAACAACAATATATATATTTTAATAAAAGTGATTACTAATTTGAGATAATTTTTTGTTTTTTTTTTTACTCTATCACAAGTAGAGTATTTCAAAATTAATTTCACACCTTTCGATTTTTAAAATTCATGTTTACATATAATTTTCTTTAAATAACAAACTAATACATGCACACACATACATGTTCACACATGGGAATTAAATTATAGTATCTATTTTTTTTAACAACAATTTATAATAGTTATATTGGCCACCAACAAAAGGTGTTAATTTGTAAAATAAACATTTCTAAACATTCAGTAATGAAAGTTGAAAGTTTGTCACTATTACAATAATAAGTTTTACAAACATCAATATAAATAAATATTTAGAAATAATTCCGTTTATTAATATAAAAATAGCACAATATTTATTTGAGCCTAATATGCTCGATGTTGCTTAATAATTTTTTATTGTATAATTGTTATAATGTTAATTATGTCATAATCTCTTTTATATATCAATTCTTATCAATATGAATAAATTTAAGTTTTACAGACAGAAATGTTAATGTGAATTGCGATGTTACGTTGATGCCCTTAAAAGAATGTGTTCGTTTTTTTTTTTTTTTGGAAGTGAATAGTGTATTAATTTAAAATTTCTGCCACGTTTTCCCCAATTTTTTTTTTATTCAAAAATATGAATATGATTTTTATTTAAATTTCACGTAACTTACTTTCTATTTTACCATTTTTACACTATAGTATACATCATTATGCATTTTACGAAAAATTATGAAATGTGCAAAAATATTTATTTGTCTATATAATTAATTTTTATTTTTTGTAATTAACAAAATGCTTTTTAATGGAATTTGTATAAATAAAAGTTTAGAAAGAAATTTTATTATATAAATTTTTTGCAGCTGCACTTTTATTAGGTATTTAAATTAAATATGCAAACATGATAAACTTAATTTTTTCACTCTTCCATAGGTCGCCGATTTATTTATTATTATTGTAATTGAACTTATTTATAATTAAAGGTAGTATAACATAAATGTATTGGTGATACAAGAAGAAAAAAAAAACATTTTTATGGCATTGTCACTACAAAAATATTATGATCTCACTGTTCATTTTCATTAATTTTAATAAAACCGTGTTCATGATAACAATGTTTTTGTTTAAGTTTTGTCTTTTAATGTTTACATTCAATAAAAATTTTAATATAGTTGACAACAAACATTTTTTGTTTTTGAATATTTTTACCAAAAGCAAAAATCTTATTAATATGAAAAAATATCATTGATTCTATAATTAAATATTACACTGGTCAACACATTTCTTGTTTCCTTAAATTTTTTTCTGTTTTTGAATATATTTATGGCCTTGACTATGAAAAATATACTGGGAGATTGCTAAGAGCTTTACTTTTTGAAATATTAAATTTTATTACTTTGATAAAAAATTAATACATATGTTAACAAAATTTCTATCGAATACTATCAAATGATCTTTATAAGATTTCCTTGAATGAACGACTTTAGGTAGATCTCGTTGTAAACTCCAGTACTAGTCTGCCATTATATGCAAGTCCCTCTTTCCCTGATAAAGCTCTTCCATAGTCCGAAAATCCTGATGAAATCTTTCACCTTACACCTCGCTAAAATTACCCATATATTGTGAAAATCGTTCTAAATGCGAGTGAAGAAAGTGGATTTTTATGCTCATGTTGCACCCTAGCTCTTGCAAGTTCGATAGCATGAACTCAACAAGCTCAACATGGTCGTCGGATTTCTTTTTGCCTAGGAAATAACTCATAACCAAAACAAATAAATTCCAAAATTGGATTCGATTCAGTTATTGATTTGATAAAATTAGCAACTTTCACAAGTCTATGAAAAGACGCTAATCACTAGGTTGGTATTTAAAAAAAAAAAACTAAATCATTCTCTTGAGAAAAATACGGTAACAGGTTTTTTTCCAGATTACGATAAAATATGATGTTACGAAAATTATGGCATCTCTTTTCCCACTGGACATACCACACATTTCTGGCATACAATATGAGAAACCCATGGCTTGTCTTGATTACAAAATTTTGTTTTAAAGTAGGTTTTCGATATTTTCAGAAATATATATTCACCACAAATATAGGAAAAACAATCCGGATTAAGTACACAATATCTTCTTGATAGAAAACAATAACAAAATATATTTTAGTGTCCAATAAAAAAACGAAAATCTATGTAAAAACAGTAAACGAGGGTAGTTGGCTATAAATCAAAATTTCAAAAATACGCGTTAATTTGAGAAAAGAAAAATCACAGGAAACAAAAAATTTTTTTGTTTTGTTGACCAGTGTTATCAATCTTTTTCCTTGTTTTTAAACCCAATTAATATTATTCCCTTAACCATAAAATGTTACAAACAAATATAATACATATGTTTTTTTTTTTTTTATTTAACTATCAATAATTGCAATTAAGTATCTTACTTCTCAATTACAATTTTGAGTTATTATCATCAAGATATTACAGCAAATGAATACATATTTAATAATAAAATATCTTAATTTAAAATAATTTAGTTTATAGGAAAACGATAGAGAGAAAAAACCTATATATATCACAAAAAGGATTTTTAAAGAAGTTGTTTAAAAAATTGACATAATTGAATCTATACCTGTGGATATAGGGTCAATCAGTCGATGTTCGTTAAACTTCTTAAATGGGAAAAATTTGACCTACTGCATTTTTCATAGAATGACAGAATCATATCATTAATTAATGATTCAATATTTCTTTGGCGAGATAGTCTATGTAGATCCGAGGTAGGAAATCGTCTTGGCAAATTGTAAATAATTTTCAGATTTTTATTTTGAATAATTTGTGCTTGTTTCTTATGGGATTTTGCACAACTCTTCCAGACAACACAATCATATGTGAGTATAGGTCTGATACATAATTTATACAAAAGAAGTTTATTCTTTATGTTTAATTTTGATCGTCTATTTAGGAGAGGATATAGGGCTCTTCCACAGCGAGTCGCTCGTAAACAAACATTTAAAAGATGTTCCTTAAAAGTAAGTTTTTCATCAAATATTATGCCCAGATACTTTATTGACTTTGAAAAAGCTATTTCAGTTCCCTGTACAGACAACTTCAGCGATGGAATTCTTTTAGGGGATTTGTTAAAAGGGAACAGAATCGCTTGGGTTTTTTCCTCGTTAATTTTAATTTATGATAAAATCGGGTCATAATATAAGAAAATTTGATCATAATGTGATCATATCGTCATAAGATATTTAAATACAAAATTCAAAAGCTCGGATCAACTTTTCAACTTCATTATAATTCTCATTTAGTTTATATACGAATAAATATAAATAGACAATGTTTGGTTATTTTCGTGGTGATACAAACAATATGAGATATTTATTAACTACTAAATAATTTATCTTGAACCACATATAATTTATGAAATAATTTATGAAAATTTATTAATGAATAATGATTTATCATAATAAGATTTATATGAAAAATGTTATGATTAATTCTGAACATGCTTTAAATTTATTTATGATAAATAATATGATAAAACCGCATCATTTTATGATAAAGTCGGGTCATAATATGAGAAAATTTGATCATAATGTGATAAACCGGATAATATCATAAGATATTTAAATACAAAATATATAAGCTCGGATCAGAATATGAAAAGTTAGATTATTTTATGTTTAACATCTTATATATCTTATATATATATATATATATATATATATATATATATATATATATATATATATATATATATATATATATATATCTTATATATATACATATATATATATATCTTATATATATATATATATATATATATTATATATTATAATTTATGACTATATAAAATTTTTAAAGCAACCATATAATCTAATCATGTTATGTTGCTCTTCGTTTATGTTTACTACAACCATATTTTTTCTCTGCGTGTATGTAGCAATATAAAGGAAACGTGTTCTAATCTAGGTTTTTAGAAAACTAGACTTATATTTTTGGAACAAATGAAATAAAACTGTATCTTCTAAGGTACTAAAATTATCTTATTGATCTTATGATCTTATTGATTTTATTTCTTTAAAATGATATAAAATATTTTATTATTCAGCAACTCATAAAAGATTCTTGTTAAAACAAAATCAACAAATTTAATTTTATTATTATTTTTTTTTAATTTTTTAAATTCAAAAATATTTTGTGAAATTGTTCATTTTATTGCAAAATCAGTTGTTAAAATTGCACTTAGAGAAATTCTTAAAGTCTGCGCTATTTCCAGTTGTATTTCAGAAATTTCTATTTATATTTCAGAAATTTCCTTCCTTCTAATTCTATTTCAGAAGTTTCTAATTATGTTTCAGAAATTTATATTTATTGTTCAGAAAATTTAACATGATATTTTTAACTTTATTTCAGAAATTTTAAATGTAATTTAGAAATTTACATTTGTATTTCAAAATTTTTCTAATTGTATTTCCGAAATTTCCATTTGTATTTCAGAAATTTCTAATTGTATAAAGAACTGGAAACTTCGGAAATACAATTAGAAAATTCCATCTAGAGCTTTTTGAATTTGGGTAATGAGTAGTACTTATTTCACCTGTTATTTCGTAAGTAGTGGTCATTTTAAATGCAATTTTTAAAAGCCAAACAAGTACTTGCTAGTAGTAATATTAATAACCACTTATTTATAATAATTACTTTAAGTAATAAAATCACTACATACTGCAATGATCTTTAGAACTACTACTTATGGAATACTATAACCACAAACGGACAGAGCATTTTTTTTCTCAATGAGGAACTCAACAAGATTTTTAACATTTTTTACTTCGCAAAATTTTGGACCAGAAAAGGTCTACAGTCTAAAAGCTTTTGATTTTAAACAACACTTGCAATAGATAATAGATATGTTCGTTTGCATTATGTTTTTACTAGTTTTAATATTTTTGCAAGTATTTTACTCGAAAAAGGTTTCAGTGCACATGAAAATAATAGAAGTAGTAAACATTTCAAGAGGAAATATTGTACTCTTTTGCTATATTTTACTTGAATATTTTATAAAACCAAAACTAGTAAACAAATTTATTTTGAAATTCCTATTGAATTTTTGTTTTGAATAAGAATAATGTTTAGTTTTTTATGTTTATGTTTAAACTATGTTTAATTTGTTTAACGTTTTTTTTTTGTTTGTACACACAAGTGTACTTTTATAAAACTTACGTGTACAAAATTGCATTGTGATGCTAATTTATGCACCTTTAAGTGATTTTCGAAAAGGGCTATTTTATGTGAGACGTGGTCAACTATGGGTTGATCCTTTTAAAATTTGGTATATTAACTTCTATTTAAATAAGATGTACCAATTCGTCTACATAATGACATTTTTACCTAATTAATGCACGTTTAAGTAGTTTAGGGAAGGTCCTTGTATGAGACTTATGGTCAAATATTGACCAATAATCTAAAAATTGATGAGATGGTTTAAGGTTACAAAAGATTTTATTTATGTTGAATTCTGCCACATTTAAGAGATTTATAGGAGTCAAACCCTATTCTGGAAAAAGATTTGTATGAAAGTAAGATAAAATAATGGGCAGCTTTTGAACAATAGGCTTCGTTCCTACGTTCTACGTACCAATTATAAATGTAATTTACATGGACGGACACACGTACAAATGGACAAAGTTAAATCGATTCACCAGATGTTAAAAGCCGATTGGTAGAAAGAAGTTTTTATACCAGTTTTTTTTCAGCATCTGTGGAATATAAAAATGAACAGTGAATGCATTTGATTTAAGTGAATACTTCTATTATTTTTTTAAATCCTCACAACTGAACTAACTATTCGTATGGGATTTATGCACATTAAAGTGATTTTCGACAGAGGGGTTTATATAGGAGCTATGGTCAATTGCGGACCGATCTTTATAAAATTTGGTACAACGATTGAAACTTGTACAGAACTTCTTTGGAACAAATTTCATTAAAATATTTTTATTTTTATGGCATTTTTGAGTTTTTAAACTCTATTTCGGGGGGACATTGTGTGGGGGACCGATCACAACCAATTTCATCATAAAGGTCCCATGTGCCAAATTTCATTGAATTATCTTTAAAATTGCGAACCGTACATGGACAGCCAGCCAGCTTTCCAGCCAGCAAGTTACACGGACGGACGGACATCGATTTAAAAAGTGATTCTAAGTTGATTGGTATACTTTAAGGTAAGTGTTGAATAACTTTTTCTATGCGTTGCAGATATCAGCATAAATATAGTTATAATTATATAAAAATACATTTTTTTATTGATACTAAAATTTATTTCTCTTTCTTTTTTACTAGTTTTGCTAGAATTTCTAACGAACAAATTTGTAATGAATTTCATTGAAATCGGAGATATCAAATACGAAAATGCTGTTCTTTTGTCCGTTTTTATATGGAATAACTTATGGGATTGCAAAAACTTTAAAAACATATCATACCATTTTATCTCATTCAAAAATGTGCAAAAATCAACAACCAAAATTTTTTACAGATTCAAAAAGTTGAACTTTGGTTCAAAAATTTACTAATTTCGTACACTACTAGATGTGCGAGTACAAAATTTTAGAGATTTACATTAAAACGTTTCTTTAAGGTCTAGTCTTTCAGAAAATATTGAAGTTGTTTAACAAAATTAAAAAAGAATTGAAATATATAAAGCTACTTTTTTGGCTTTAAACCATTAAAGATAATATAATACAGTTTTATTTGCCTTGCTATTTTGTTAAGAATAAAAGCCTCATCAGTCTTTATATAAGGTATCATAGCTATAACGTAAAGTTCCCTGTGAATATATCATAGTTATTTAAAACGTAAATCCGTACACCTTTTATGACCGTATGTGAAAATGTTGTTCCTTTTTTTTTGTACATCTGTTTTTAGTTCATTTTTAAAATTTTTCAATTGAATTTTTATTTTTTGTTTTATTTTTGATTACCAGATAAAAGAGTTAAAAAAATTATTGGAAAACAAATCAATTTTATATATTTTCATAAATTAAAAAATTACAGCCGACACAAAACTTTACGATACTTTGAAACTAATTCTACCTTAAAGCTTTTCAGTAAATTGTTCATATTTGTAATTAAATACGAAATATTTGATTTTATGTTTTATTTGATGCATACTTTTGGGGAATAATCGTGGCGAATTGATCTATGCCAAAGATCAACAGTTGGAGTTGTGGGAGAATTATTACATTAAACTGTTGTCGGTCAATCCGACTGAATCTTCAAAAATATGTGATTGCAAGCGAATGCCTCATAAACAACGTACGAAACGATATACATAAATATCGCAACACCCTCATCCCAAGAAATAACAGCTGCAATTAAACGTCCGAAGTTCAGTAAATCTGCAGGCCCTGCTGAAATAACTCCAGAGATTCTGAAAATAAACATCACCCTAACAGTGACATTACTAGAGCCTTTAATTTCAAATTTCAAAAAATTCCTGATAATCTTAGAGAAGACCTTATAATTAAGCTTCCAAAAAAAGGAAACTTTCAAGATTGCTCTAACTGGAGGGGTATTACTCTTTTAAATATCATAAACAAGATCATAGCCCATATCCTGAATATTAGCATTTCATCCATTATTGAACCACAAGTAAGACAAGAACAAGCGGGCTTTAGACTAAACAAGTTTCATCCATTTTTGAACCACAGCTAAGACAAGAACAAGCGGGCTTTAGACTAAACAAGTTACATCAACAGCTTGAGAATAATTATGGAACAGTCGGTTAAATGGCGCTCATCCCTTTGCTTAGTGTTCGTTGACTTCAAACGTGCATTTAACACATTACAACACAATGCGATATGAGAAGCTCTAAGATGCAAAGGAGTACCCGAGAAGATAATTAATCTCATTAAGGTGCTATATAACATACTCCATGAGGGTTCAGCAAGCAAACCAATCAGAGTAAAAGTAGGTGCTAGTCAAGGCTGTGTTTTGTCTCCACTAGTGTTTAACATAGTACTTGACGTAGTTATGAGCCACTATATGCATATGTATCATGGTATTTCGTGGGACTTTCATGATAGGTTCGAAGATATTGATTATGCAGTTGATGTTTGTTTTCTATCGCATCGCTTCTCTAGCATGCAATCCAAGATTCAAGCCTATGCTACGCGTGCGGCCAAAGCGGTCTTGCAAATTAGCAACAAAACTAAATCAATGCGCATAAATTCTTCATGAAATATCAAGTTCCAGCTTTCGGGTCAACCCATTGACGATGTTTAAATCCCCTGATAGCAAACAGGGGAGTATAATTGCAAAAAGTGGGGGCAGCAAAAAAGATATACAGAATAGACTTTGTAAGGCAAAGCAAGCATATGGTACGCTTAATAAATTCTAGAGATCCCAAAATATCTCAAATGACACCAAAATCAAGGTTTTTAATAGTAACGTGAAATCTGTGCTTCTGTATGGCTGTGAAACCTGAAATATTTCGGGTCGTGAAATGTGTTGTATGCAAGCCTTTATAAACCGCTGCCTCAGGCGTAAACATAGGATATTCTGGTCTGCCATGATATTAAACCTGGATTTGTGGAATTTATCCAATCAAACTGCTTTAAGTATGAATATCCGATTGCATAAATTTAGTTGGCTAGGATACACAATGAGAAAGCTTGCGTATGATTTAACTCGACAGTACGTTGAATATAATCCCCAAGGATCCAAAAGACCTGGTAGACATGCGAATACTTGGAGACGATAAATTGAGAACGATTTGTATGAGCTTGATGTGTTCTGGAGTGAGATGAAAATGATGTCTACTGATGGAATACAAGGGAAAACATTTGTTGCGGCTCTATATTCAATTGGGAATTAAAGGATTAAATATGTATACTTTTGAGGCAAAAATGGAAAATGTATAAGAAGTTTTAGTAATTTATTTCACATAAAATTTGATAATTTCTACAGCTTTTTTTCAATTAAAAAAAAAATTATTCATGTTTCATATTAAAGAATACAAAGAATGGAAAGAAGGTCTTTTTAGTACAAAAACATTTTTATCTCCTCACATGCAAGTTTTGTGTGATTTTAACTCACTTGTGAGAGAGATTAACAACACAAAATAAATAAAAATTTCCTTTAAAATTTAAGGAAAATCACACACATTTATTCACTAGCACACAATATTTTTATTATTTTTTCTTGCATTTTTATTATATTTTAACTCCCATGACATAAATATTTTCCACAAACCAAAAAAAAAAAAAATGAATATATTCTTTTATATTTTTGACATTACTTTTTTTATATGTTGAAATTTAAACTTAAACAGAATTTAAAATAATTTTAAATTATTCTCATATTCATCAACAAAAAAAAAAAAAAAAAATATATATAATTATATTTTTGAAAATCTGTGAATATGAATGTGTTAAATTATATTTAATATTTTTTTGACTATTCTTTTGTGCAACTATGTGTGTTAATGACGTATGGTGAAAGTGGTTTCAGCACTAATACATATAGATAAAATTTGCGTAATACAATCTTAAAGTTAGGTATTTTTGACACCAGAGTTAGGTTTTTTGACAAGCCTTCCATTCTTTGTATTCCTTGTTTTATATCTATATATATAAAAATGAAATATATTTGTTTTTCTGTTTGTTGGCTTATAAACTACGAAACGACTGAACCTATTTTCCTGAAATTTTTAGAATAATATCACATGAGCCCCTAAAATAAAATAGGTTACTTATTTTTTCGATAGGCGCAGGGGAAGTGGCCCCTCCCCCCATTGGATACCAATATTAAGTATCGGGCATTTAAAGAGCCGCTGCACCCATTTTCTTGAATTTTTGTAGTAGGATCTTCTGAGCACCGAAGTTGAAGTAAGATAGCTGCAGGGGGAGTAGTACCCCCCGTAGGATGCCAATTTTTAATATTGCATATCTTAAGAACTGTTATAGTGAGAATGATCAAGCTTGGTAGGAGTTACTCTTATTATAAACTACACCTTTGAAAATTAAAATAAAGGGGATAGGCGCAGGGCAAGTAATACCACCATATGATGCACATATTAAATATCACGTAACTAAAGAACGTGGTTAAAGCCACTATAATGGAAAACTATAAATTTCAAAATAAAAATGAGCTGGGTGGACAGATCATAAAGCATTATAATAATAATCATTAAATAATAAGAATTATTTAATTGAATTAGTTGCTTTTGATAGTATAAATAAATATATATATATTAAAATATTTTTTTTGTTAAAAGTGTATATTTACAAAACAAGTTGAAATACAATACGTATGTAAATAAATAAATTAAATCATAAAAAATGTACATGTATTTTTTTCCACTTATTTTATTTTAACAGTGCAGCGAAGCGCACCGGGTTAAGCTAGTTTACAATAAAAATGTATTTAAAAATTATGACATCGTTGTATTGGCACATAGAAAAATTCATAATGAATACTGGAATTCACGAAAAATTATGGAGTTTTATTTTTGTTCAATATTATTTTTATATACAATAAAATTGTAATAAAAAATTAAATATTAAAATATCTAAGGAATTTGTTGTTATACAAAGGTCCACATGCTAAATTATAGGAGTTTAGATAACTAAATTATGATTAATAAAAAAGATAAAACACATAAATTACAAAATTTATGGTGGATACTTTTCTTTTTAGGTCCATATTAATTTAATTTCAAAGAAAGCTTTTGTTTTTGTAAAGTCATGATTTTGTTGATATCCGTTTTTTATACTTTTTAAAAACATTTTCATAAAGAAATGAAATTTTCAATAAAATGCTCTATTTAATCAATTATTAAATATTTCATGTAATAAATATGAACAGAAAGACCTTTTATGTCTAAAATATTAACAATTTCATTTAAAATATTTGACTTGAATTCTTTTTCAATATTAAGCAAAACAAAAGACTTAAGAAACGAACGTTGGCTAAATAATTATAAACGTTTAAATAAAATGTATATAAATTCATTGAATAAATATGCGTATGGCTATTGGCAGAGTTGCCACAACGAAAATATTTTTCCTACCAAAATTTTCTCTAAAAAGTACCAAAACCTACCAAAATGTAGCACATTTAGAATATTTATTTATTTATTTATTTTTTTGTGAAAAATTATACTTGAAAATTAGTGCAAGCAAAGCGTTTAATAAAAAAAAATAAGGATTATGGTCAAAAGCTCCCTCCAAAATATAAATATAGTAACTTTTATAAAATTATATTTTTCTCCATTTCGAAAATACCTTTTTAAAAATATTTAAATATTTTTACTGAAAAAATGGGATGAAGTTGTAAAAGTTTATAAAATACTTTTATAGAGAAACTCCTAATAGTAACTTTTTCTATTTTGAATAATAATGATTAATAAGGTCTCAGTAATGTTCTAACGGGTCATTGTCCCATAAGGGGGATGATAGGTTAAGAAACAATAAATATTATTTATAAAAAAATGAAGAATTAAGTTTTTGTTTACTAAAGTACTTATTTTACAATTGAAACTCTGTTACTTTTTGTTAGTGATTTATGTTTACTTGTTTGTGTAGTGGTTATTTTAATTGGATTTTAAAAATTTTCTGTTCGGTGTAGTTTTTTGTTTACAAATTTTTCTGAGAATAAAACTTTTAATTTACCCAGTAAATACACAGATTACTGGATTTTACTGGAAAAGTAAAAAGATGTTCTTTTTTATGATTTTTATTTAATGATTTTAAAGTTTTTCTCTTAAAAATAGTATATACATTTGTCAATTTCTTTAAAAGTTATTGAAAATATTTTAGCATTTTTTTAATTTTATTTTCTGCTAAAAAAACCAATTATTTTCACTTTTTTGGAAGTAGTTTTTAATAACTTGCACAAAGTCATTATCATTACTATTTTCTTTATACATTTTTATTTAGTTTTGCTGAAAAAAAAATCTAACATTTTTTCGAAGTTAAGGTACGTTCAGATTAGTCAAATATTTGACGAAAATGACGTAAATACAATATAAAATATTTCCTAATTTCTCGGGAAATGATCTTTTTACTTATCGTTAATGAAAGCTGACATATTATCGAATTTTGTTTGACGCTGTTTTCCCTTAGAAAACAGTTGCAAAATCAAACATAAATACATCCAGTGGTCCCTCAACTTTGATCAAATATTTGCCAAATGTGAACATAGCTTTAAAATGCATTCTACCAAAAAATCAAAATATTTGGAAAAAAATCAACCAAACTACCAAACTTTCGAAGATTAAAATACATCCAATTTTGGTTCAATCGGACCAAAACGGCAACGCTGTCTACTTGCGTGTGTATGTTTTTTTTTTACCACACAAGAACGCTCAAAATTTTTTTTAAATTTTACAAAACTATTTGTTTTCATTTTCATTATTCCCCCTCACTATGACTCTTACTATTTAATACTAAAAAAGAGAGTTTTTATACAATGTTATATTGTTGTTATTACCTTAAAATGTTGTCATGCTCTTAAGCTAAAGTTGTTTACTCATATGGTTATGTTAAAAGAAACTACTCTTAAGCAGAGACTAGTTGATTGTTCAAAACGCCGGTATAAAACTTCTTACTTATGCTAGTCATGGTTTAATTTTACCTTGAACTTGGTGGTGTATGGATCTTGAACAAATGTTGCTGTAAAATTCGGCAGCAATATAAAAAACAAACATCATTGTCATCGTCATCGTCAACGACAACATCAACGAAATCAAAGATGTAACAAAGTCAAAATATAAAATTGTAATTAATAAATAAAAAAAAGCCGAAAAGAAATCAGTGAAATTAGTTTTTTTTTTAATTTTTGAACAAAACTTGAAAGAAAATTAACACCTACAGAGAAGAAGTGTATATCTTGTGTGGTGTTTAATAAAATTATATAAAACGCTTTCGATTACATTAAAAAAAAACAAGATTTTTATAATGATGTAAAATCGAAAAATAAAATAAAAAAAATCTGAATAACCGTTAATAATAAATGCATTATATAAGTTTATTTATAATTTTGTAATGTTTTGTAAAAGAATCTTTTTTCTTGCTGTTAAATGACAATTAAACTAACGGTTTAGAAACGCTTATAGTATAAAGTTATATAAAGCTCTTGAATAATTTCCAAGTGTCTTAAGATATTTAAGTGTAAAATAAAGACAAAAAACAAACAGAATATTTTTAGCAGCATTTGTAATATAAGGAAAAACAATAACAATGGACTGGCAACATAATTTATTGCTATTATTGGTCTTAATGCCATTTGTTTATAGTTGGAGTCCCATACCCAGTTCGAGTAATCATGGAAGAAGTTTCAATGGACCACAGCAACAACAACAACAATATTACCAAAGAAATGGTAAGTTATTTATTTTATTTTATTTTATTTTATTTTAATACATTTTTTCTGTTAAATCCAATGAATTTGTGAAATTGAAATTCATTGAACAAGTTTTATATAAAGTTGTAGTTTGTTTATTTATTTAGCCATAAATGGTGATGCATCTTGTTGTTTTGTTGAGGAGTTAAATTTTATCTTAAGTTACCACAAATGTTGTTGGTTTAAAAAAAGCTTGTAGGAATTTAGTTTTGAAGTTGTTGTTTTTTTTAAATTTATTTTGCAATTTTTTTATATATAAAATGTTTTGGATTTTTTTTCGGTAAATTAAACTTGCATAAATTTCTCCTGTTTCGTGTTTGTTTTTTCGTAGTATTTTTTATTAGTAAACTTTTACTTTTATTCATAAATATTTCAAACACGTTTTTATATAGTTTTTGGCGTAGTTTAATTCAATTGTGATGATGAGCAATTTTAACACAAAATTTTAATAATAAAAATTTCCTTTCAAGTTGGAATTTAGCACAGTTTTTGTTTTGTTTGGAATACAATAGATTTGTAATAAATATTTAAACATTGAGATTAAGGAATTTCTTGTCAAATAAAGGTTGTAACCTTATTTTAAGTTAAGTTGTAGGTGTTTACATGACTAAATTGTGCTTGATAATAAAATATAATTTATTGAATAACTCACAAAAAAAAAAACAGATTTTAATGTCTTTAAAAATTTAATTGTAAATTGAGGTCTTTATGCAGTAAAATTATGAATTCATTGATAAGGTTTTTAAAATTTTTAAATTAGTTTTCTTTCAGAATCACTCAGAATCGTTAACGAATAAATTTTTGAACAGAAATAATGAGAAATGATGCAAGTTATAGGCGTTCTTAAAGACATTCGAAATCAGTTTTAAAAATTTCCAATACACCCCAGCAAAAACTTTGCTTTACTAGTAAACTAACAGGTATTATTGGAAACAAAAATAAACTACTTATTTTTTGCCTGAATAACTAGTTATTTTTGTTCGTTTAGTCCTCAAATTCAATTAGATATTTTTAGACACTAGGGATACTCTAAAGTAAACGAACTTGGACACAAATTAACCATTAATTTTTAATGACTAACGTTTTACTCAGTACAACATTTCGAACTTAGTTTCATAAGCGACATTTTGTTTAAAAAAAAAAAACTAACAGCATAAGAAAGATTTTGAACCAACAACCTTCTAGTTGTTAATCCAGCGCTCTAGCCAACTCATCCACGTGTTTGCAATATTATTGTGTTATTATACCACCGAGTACTTATTTATATAATATAGAGTATTCAAATAATAATGACGCCTCATTACTAAAAAACTACTTTAATAAGTAGTTGTTGCCATTACAGACAACCAAAACGTTTTTACTGGGACTCTCTAAATTTTGATTTATGCTCAAAAAATGTTTTTGGCTAGGTTGCTATACAATTTTATCCTTAACTCTCTTGCTTTTTTTTAAATGCAGAATTTTTCTTTTTAAACCTTTGCGGAAATTAGAGGAATCAGATGTTTTAATCCCATAATATTGTTTATG
Organism: Protocalliphora azurea; assembly: GCA_932274085.1. Taxonomy (NCBI): domain Eukaryota; kingdom Metazoa; phylum Arthropoda; class Insecta; order Diptera; family Calliphoridae; genus Protocalliphora; species Protocalliphora azurea. The sequence continues at coordinate 129,515,485 of OW026522.1, forward strand.
TTTTGGTTAAATGTTAAAAGTAAATACGGGTATTTTCACGAATAATGTTTGTTCGATTAATCGACAAATTAAAATGAAATAATTGTTCAATTACTTTAAAGTCTATAATTTAGAGTAAAAATTTGTTCGAGTAAATTTTACCGATTAATCGATTAATTAGAGTAAAAAAAATTTTCAAAAATTTCCTTTCTTAACTAGTTTTAAAGATGTTTTTAATTTTATGTTTTTAAAAATTTGGCTTGAAAACAACTGCTGCAAATGATAAGACTCTGTTGGGTTCCTGGTAAGTGCGGCATTCTCGCCAATGAAATAGCCGATGAGCTAGCTCGCAGTAGCTCGGAGCTGGACAGGTAGAGATATCGATTAAAATTCCAATTGGGCCATATTTCATGGTCATAAGGGAATGACTTTAGGAAGAACGAATCATGCAAGGTATCTAGAGCTTTATGGCCTAGTCTTAAACTAGCAGATTTAAAACATCTTCTGGCCATGAGTCGTGGGAATCTAAGGGTCATTGTGAGTATGATTACTCGTTATACCGCAATAGGTAATATGACTAGTAAGTGGGACATTGGCATGTCAGACTTTTGTAGGACGTGCGGTGTGGAGGAGCTAGAGACAGTAGAGCATATACTATGTCATTGTGTAGGGCTTTAGCGTAGTAGACTGAAGTTGTTTGGAAGCCACATGCGACAAAACTACAGGAGGTTACGGGCAAAGGACTTATTAACTTTATAGGACTCGTAATGGGGATAAAGTGACTTAGGAGTAGCCGTTCTTGATTGCTAGGTCATAGTTACCACATTCCTCTGCTATTGCCTTATCTACTAAAGTTTCTCTCTCTCTTTTCTCTGTCTGTTTCCTCTTTTTCTTTCTTGGCCTTTCTTTGGCCTTTATAAAGGGATCATAATGGACAGACTGGTCTCTGAGTGAAGGCCTGTCACCCTTTTTAACATAACCTAACCTAAATAGCTGTTGCAAAACAGTTGTATAGAATGTTTACCAGCATTTGAAATTGTATTAAATAAATTTTTGTCAGTAAAAAGTACCGAATATGTGTCTGAAATACAACGCGTAATTTAGTATAAAGTAGTTTTTCAATCACAAGAATTAAATCAAATATAAAATCATGATTTTTAAAAATTATAATGTGAAATTTATGTCAAATGATATTTATAATTTAAGTTTGGAGGATATAAAAAAAATCACTTTTTGTAAGATTTTGAACTTTATTTGGAAAAGCATATTGTAGTGCTACGAATGACAGTGCAATCGATAGATTTAAGTTAGGGTTGATGTACCAGTAGAACCTCATCTCAGTTAAGTGGTTATAATGATGATGGCTTGAATGAAAGTTATGATATAGAAGGGACTTGGACTTAAAATTTAATTAAGCATACTTTATATTAAGAATTTCTAAACTTCTTTATCTAAAGTAAATCCGATTTATTATTTCGTAAATATTCCATCAGATTTTTATTTACTCGATTTACGGACAACAATATCCGACATTAACAAGTTTAGGGGATATTTATAGGTCTTCTGAAGTATTAAGAAAATATAGAGTAACAATGATTAAAAAAAAACATAGAAAAAAAATAGATTAAAATTTTAATTATATATTATATTTTTGAAATACTATTTCAGAAAGGGAATTTAACTCTGTCTTGTAAATTAAGTGTTCTCAATTAATGTATATGCCTTCGCTACCGTGAATAATAAGTGGAATTTTTGTTGCCATGAAATTTTTATTCCCCTCGAAGGGAAAAATGTGAATCTCCGGTGAAAAAAAATTTTTTGCTATAAGTTCTCGGTGAATGTAAATAAGTAAAGTAAATAAGTAAAGAAATAAGTATCAAAGAAATTTTTTTATAAAATATACACATACATACATAATATTTTAAAGAAAAGTTAAAAAACAAATCAAAATATTTAGTATAATTTGATTGCAACGTTAGTTTATTGTACTATTTAACTTTTACGTAGTAAAACATTTCGTCTACAGTTTGGAAACCCAACAAAATAAAAGAATTACAACAAATTAAAGTGTACGAAATGTTTAGAATTGAAACAATAATTTTATTTCAAGAGAAAGAAAGCAAACACCAGCGAATTATTCGTGGAGGTTTGTGGAATGCATCTGACCCCTTGGAGTTAGCCAATACATTGTTAGTGAACTAATTCAATAACGTAAAAAAAAATGTGTAAACTAATTCTCTGTATTGGATTTACCCACGTCTTTCGAAAGCTTCACAAATCTGTAGGCAATCGACCTGTTGTTTTGCATTTTGTTGAGCAATATATCAGTTTGTGCCTCATTAACGGATCGTGTCTTTAATATAATTTTTTAAACTTAAATATTCGAATTATAAGAAGAACTACTTACATGTTCTATTCTGTTCTGTTCCCCAGCAAAAATAAAGTGAATAAATTAAAGGGAAAAGTGAAAAAATTTGCGGGAAAAAAATCATTCACGATAAGGGGGATTTTTATTTTAGCATGAAATTATTCATGGGAAATTTTTCACGATTGCAAAATTTAGGGAAAGGGAAACATTTCGTAGGAAAAAGTGTTCATTGATAGATAAGGGAGATAGTTTTGATGTTTTCAAGAATTTTTATATTTTATCAAAATTAATTGTTAACATTGTTTTTTTTTTACAATCAAGACAACACAGAATGCTTGATTTATTTTTTGATAAACATTGAAAAAAGAGGTCAAAATATTAAGGTATAATTTTTTCGAATAACTTGAGTAATTTAAAACTTTACACGATTAATCGATTAATATAAAAACAGCATTTTGGAGCTGTTTGATTAAACGAATAATGAAAAAGTCGAGCAAAATGAATGCCCTAGTAAATACATAAACAACATTTAAATAATAATAATAATTTTTCCAGTTTCACTACAATTTATTGTAAATTTTTCTTTAAAAGCCTACAATGCGGTAATTTTGGAATATATTTTTATTATAAATATAAAAAAATTTAGTTTTAAAAAATTAGACAAAAACTGTAAAACTTGTTCGATTTTATCGTCCGTCAGAAAATACTTTTTGTTTATTTTTCCAACATATGGAGTTATTTAACTAACATATTTTTTTTTATCCCAGCTTTTCGATTTGAGAATTTTACAAACAAATTTAAAAAAATTGTCGAAAATTGACAAATTTTGGATAGCGCTTGTGTTTTTAAATATTTCATATTTAATTTGAAGTTATCGTTATATTTAAATATAAGATAAATCGATGTTAATGACAGCTGTACAGAATCTAAAATATTCTGATAAATATGGAGCTGATGATGTTCCAAGCTGCATTCTTTTAAAATGTTTACATTCTATTAAATAGATATATGTATATATTGCAGTTATCTGTGGGTTTCAAAAACGCTATTTCAACTATCAAACGGACGGACATTGCCCTATCAACAACATTCCTTACAATGATCCAAAAAATATGAACTTTTTTACTCTCCGACGAAAATTGTGGAAATTACAAATTGCGGTATGACAAACTTTTATATGGAACCTTTATACCTATGATGTGGTGAAGGGTATAAAAAGAAAAAAAAAAAACGTAAATAAATTCTTTCACTTACTACAACCGATTTTTTGTCCTTATTTCAATTGGTTCCACAGACATTTTTATTTCTCCTAACTAGGGTTGTCATTCGAATAAGAATTATTCGATTAATCGAAGAAAACTTTTTAGAATTTATTCGAAACAACACAATTTTCCACTTTGGAAAAAAATATTATTCGATCAATATACTTAAAATAATCGAATACTCGAATAAAAATTTTGATGCTAACTATTTTGCCTTTAAAGCTGATTTTTGATAATTATTTTCTAAAAAAAACAGTTCTCAGTTGCTCTTTGTCGATAACAAAATGAGTTTGAAACAATTTTATATTGAAATCATTTGATTTTGAACATATTTTTAAGTTTTTTTCTATCTTTTGATATAAAAGAACTGGCAGATAGAATTATGTATTGTCTTCTGTATTCCTTTTTTAAGGATTTTGATTAAATTATCCAATATTTGATAATTTGGTAACATTAATTAAAATGTAATAAACTATTTTGGAAGAATAATTTAGTTTTTTTTTTCTTTATGTAATTAAAGATTAAATAAAATAACATAAAACAAGACAAAATCTTATAATTATCCCTTTTTGGTTTTCGGTAATAACAACTACTTATTAAAGTAGTTTCTTGGTAATGAGGCGTCATTATTATTTGCCTACTGTGTATTACATTAATAAGTACTCAATAGTATAATAGCGCAGTAATACTGCAATCACGTAGATGAGTTGGCTAGAGCGCCGGATTAACGACCAGAAGGTTGTTGGTTCAATCCCATTCTGAAGCTGTTAGTTTTTTTTATAACAAAATGTCTAAAAAGATATTTTAAACTAAATAGAGTTTTTGTCGCTTAGGATGCTATGTGCGAGATGGTGTACTGAGTAAGACGTTAGTCAGTAAAAACGAATGGCTAGTGTGTGTCCAAGTTCGAGTCTCACTGACGACAAAATTTTTTTGTTTTTTTTATTTTTGCTTTCGTTTTGAGTACCCCTAGAGTCAAAAAATAACTACATGACAAGTCGAACAAAAATAACTAGTTATTGAGACAAAAAATAAGTAGTTTATATTTGTTTCCAATTATACCTGCTAGCTTACCAGGATAGCAAAGTTTTTGCTGGGTATAGTACAGGATTATAATTGTTATAAAATAAGCCATATAAATAATTATTAAAGACATAGAAAACAAATTTTGAAATCAGCTCTTAGGCTATTACATTAAAAAAATTTGGGTATATAATATAAAATTTTATTTTTTTATTTTTTTTTTTATAAAAGTTTATGTGAAATCTGAATGTCAGATCTAAAGGAACGAAAATGAGTTTTTTTTTGAAATTCTGTTATTTTTTTATTTCAATATATTTCATCTTTTTTATGTATTTTTTAATTATTCGAATAATAATTTTCATTCGTTATTCATTCGATTAATTAAATAATTTTAAAAAATTAATCGATCACTCGAATAACAATAAAATTATAAGATTTTATTCGTTAAAATTTAAACTCACATAATTTGACAACTCTACTGCTTACCAAATATTAAGGAACAAAATATATGATAATTGGAACTGCCCAAATTCGATTGGCAATAAATTCGGTTGCAGCAACTAATTTGTTTCCTCTGTATATGATCTTTAAAAAAGATCTTTAAAAAGGTCCCTGCAAATATCACTTTAATTTTGGCTTGCCTTTAAATATATTTTCTATGTGACTTTTTTTCTTTGGGGACCTTTCATAATCTATAGAAAAACACCCACAAATTTACAAACTTCTAAAAACTTTCTATCCTTTAAAATCACCTGTTTAAATGAACATATGAACATGCTTAGTTAAAAATCTATGTCATTTGTTATACAATTTCTAAGTCTAATTAACATAGTGTTTTAGAACAGTGTGTCACTTACATTGTGTTTTAAATAAAAATTAATTAAACTTCACTACATAGTTACATAGTTTTTAAAGTGATATGATCTATAATAAATAATGTCACCATGGTTTTTATTGTATACTTACTCACTTACTACTTAAGTAACTATATGTTTTTAAACTCAAAATGCAGAATAATGAGTTTATTTTTACAATAAATACCTACAAAGTAAAACGGTAAGAAAATGAGAAGTTTTATAAAATGAAAAACAATTTGTTTTATATTTATAAAGTTGTTTATATTATTTCTTAAACGAGTATAAACATTTTAAAAACAAACCTAAACAAAGCCCATATTAAATGACTAGAATTATGAGCATATAAATACTTTACTTGGTACTATAAGGTGAGACTACTGGTTAGAGTTTGTTATATGGGTCAATTATGTGGACGTTTACACAGCTATATATGTAAGATTATGACTAATTGAAGTCTGTATTTGAAATTTCATATGTATAAGAATTATTCTTTAAGTAATAAACTAGAGTAAATTTGTTGTTTTGTTTTTCTTCATTTTTGTTTAAACAAGAAGTGTAAAAAATTTATAATAAATCTTAAAGTGTTGAAAATATGAATATTAAAAGTTTTAAGGGACAAATTAAGCAATTTTGTGTTGTTTTCTTTACTCAACAAAAGAAAACAATTTTGTTTTGAATATACACACAGAGAAAAAATATAGTTGTAGTGACCATAATATAAGAGCAACATATTATGATTGGAACATATGATCACAGTGAAAAATAGAAATTATATTATTATACCACATTGTCATATTATGATTTCATTTTATCATATTATTATAACATTCTTCTTATTATTATTCCATTTTATCATATTATTATCCCATTAGTTTAAGTGGTAGCCCGTAACCTTACGGGCAATCAATTAGAATCATTAGAATTCGTTTTGATAGAACCACACTACTCGCCAGATGAATGAGTTGGTTTGAGTCCGTAGTGAGAAGAAGAAAAATGAGAACATAAATTCATTAGATCCGGCCTGTAGCATTGAGATATTTAATAATGTCACTGAGTCTAGTGTCAGATATCTCATAGGGTTTGTCTAATTGGTGCCTTCCCAGAAATTTATATCTGATTACGTTCAAGTCTGGGCATTCACACAGAAGATGATATATTGTTTCCTACTTCTCGCGATTGTCACAACTACGACAGTATTCTTTGTAAGGGAGACCAAGTCTGCTTGCATGTTTTCCGTTCGTCCAGTGACCTGTAAACACTGTTATTAGTCTCGAGATGTCTTTGCGTTTGTAGGCAATGAGTTGCATTGAGCATTTTTCATTGTAGGTATGCCACGTTTCCTTCGCGACTCTACATTTGTCCAGATTTCGCCATCTATTTTTCGCCTTCTCTAGATAGTGTTTTTGGATTCTGCTTTTGACTGATCCTAACGGGATTGCGACAGAAACCGATAAAGAGTCTGCCTGTTCATTACCATAGTAATCCCTATGCGCAGGAACCCAGACTGTAGTAATGCCATACAGTAGGCTTAGTTCTAGCAGTTCATTACCATAGTAATCCCAATGTGCAGGAACCCAGACTACACTACTGTCATACAGTAGGCTTATTTATTTGAAATATTTTATAAAAATATTAAATAATATTAATATGATTTAAAAACAGAATAGGTTTAAGAATAAGGAAAAATATTGCAAATATTTAATGGTTTTAGAAGTAATGATAATTTTTGTATTAATAAAATTTTTTTTCTGGTAAAAATATTTAAAAACATATAATTTTTGCAGTCAATCATATTAAAATTTTTATTGAGTGCAAATATTAAATGACAGAGTTTAAACAAAATCGTTGTTATAATGAACACAAAGTTATTAAAATTCAAGAAAATTAACAATGATAACATAATATTGTTGTAGTCATAATGCTGTAACCATGTTTTTTCTCTGCATGTATAAAGAAAAGTAATTGGGGTATGTTAATAATTTGTTTTTATTTTATTTGTTTTTTTTTTTTTGAAAACTAAAAACCTACTTAACACCTAAATCTATATATAAATATGTGTGCCATATGCTTGTAAAACAATCGTTTATAATGTTAGGCAATTTCTAAGAATTAAATCAAAACCTTTTTTTTAATACTTCAACAAACACTCTTTTTTTATATACTTGCTTAAAAATATTTATATAAAAAAAGTTTGAACAAAAAAAGTTTAAACAAAAGTGAAATACTTTGTAGTTGTTGACCTACTGTCTTTCTTATTATTAACCTTTAGTTTGTTTTGATTTTGTAAGAAAAAATATAATAAATTTCCTTAAATAATCAATTAACTAAATACTTATTAAAAATCCAGTTAAACTTGATTAAATCAATTATTTTGTTTTTCTTTATTTCTCTTTCACTAAGTGTATGAGCTTAGAGACACCTTGAATTGTGTGTGATTTTGCTCGTTTTTGTTCATAAATGGTGATCGCAATATGATATTGCGTATATTTTTATATGTTAATGTCCGGTAATTGTTAGTTTGTTTCGTAGCATTTCAAATGAAAGTAGAGAAAGTCATACATGTAAATTAAAAGAAAAAAAATCCATATAGAAATGGTTCATATCCATATAGACATAGATATTTCATAGATAATAATAATTTTGTCAACACTCTTAAAAATCTTCTTATAGTGGAAAAAATCATTATTCTACTTAAAGTTTTCACTTATTATTTCTAAATATTTAATTATGTGCAATTTTGTAAAAACTAATTAATTAATGTGCTAATTATATAAGTGTTCCTTTTTATATTAGAACTATTTAGTGGTTACGTATGTTTCTTAAGTCTTTTGTTTTAAATTTTTTTGCGACAAAGATAGTATTTTTTTCTGAGGCAAGGGATATCTTAGCCCATTTCCCTACATGTATTCATGGAGTTTTTTTCAATTTACTCTCGATATAAATCGTTAAAAAGGAAATTAATGATTTAGCTATATATTGCAAAACATCTCCAGAAAGATTTGTCTGATTTGTTTTAAAATAATATCAAAAACATTAATTCTTATTACCTCAAAGTATTATATATATTATTTTTATACACAGAGCAAACAGATTCGTTGTGGCAAACGATTTTTTTGCCAATCGAATTTAGGGGGTTCTGAGGAGAAAGTCTCGCTTTAATTGTAACTACAAAATATTTTCGGTAATTGTAACTAATTTAAAATCCTAAGAAATCGGCAGTTGCAACCGAATCATACTGTAATAGTAAATGAAATACAAACATATATTTTTTTTGATACGTATTGCGATTTGCAATTAAAAATAATGCACTATATAAAAATCTTTTATATAATTTTAACCCAGCACCTCATCGCGATTTCAGCAAATCCATATGGTTACTTTCAAGGATCTTTTCTAAATGATTTTCCGATAGCTATTTAATTCAATTGAGTTTTCACCGCAATTTGGTTCAGTGTTGTTATTTCATAGATCATTTCTGTGACTAAATGATCCCCGTTTCTTTGTCTTTGATGTTCATTTAATAAAAAATATATATATATATGAAATTATGTATTTGTATCTCCGCATACATAAATGTTTATGCTCAAGAGAATTTTTGCCAAATAGGTAAACGTAAACTTATATTTAAAAATCCAGTACGAAGATCTTATAAATTCATTCCGAAGATCTTGAAAGCCTTAAATAATTTTAGTAGATTCGTGGTTATTTTTTCGATTTATTTAAAATTTCTGCATTTTCTATTTTGTAAAGCAAAAATAAAATATTTTTCTCTATCAATGCTGGTTGAGAACACTGAATAAAAATAAAGATTTTTTTACAATAACCAAATTGAGTAAAATTTTTCCATCTATAATTGAACTTTTTGTTTATTTCTAAAAATACTTTAACGTGAACAATTTCTTGATATAAGTTACGGGTCAGACAAATATTTGTTTCAAATTTGTTTGTACGAATGTAAATAAAATTTTTTCAAAGTGATACATAATTCATTTTTCGATCACATTACGCATATTTATTTTTCCATTTTTGATAATGATATGGAGCAGCTTCGATAGCTTTTTCGAAAAGGAAGAAAAAAATAGGAAGAAAATAAAAATCCAATGAGTTCGGAAGTGGGTTTAAATAAAGATGAAATGAGGAAGGGTATTGTGTAAAATTGTTAAAGAAATTAAATTAAATTAAATTCATTTCATGTTGTTTAGTATCCGCTATATTTCAAGACGATATAGTAAAATTGTAAGTATAATTATACCAGCCATCTTTTAAAGATATATACTTAGCTTTTATTGTACAAATTGTGGAGAAATCTCTTCCTGGTCTATGTTAGGTTGTCTGCAAATGTAAAATTTTCAATAAGGCTACAGGATAATATTTCAATAGCAAACTGAAAAGAATTCGAGTACATACTTGAGCGAGTCATACTTCTGTCCCCATAAGTTTTTATTAAAACTGGACCACATTTAGGCCTAAAAAACTAAAATTATAATTTTTCTGTGTTTTTGTTTTACCACTTATATGGGTGCTACTTGAAGATGTTGTTCGATTTTAAGAAAAAGTTCTAGAGACAGTTCTCTGACTTGCTCAGTTATGTGCCCGAAGTCTTTGCTCAGTTGTGTGACCAGCTTGCGATTGTAATTTTACTCTGTAGCCCCATTGAAAATTTTACAATTGCGGGCACTCTGACATGGATCAGAAAAATATTTATTGACTATATGTGCAATAGAAGATAAGTGAATATCTTTAGAAGATGGTCGGTATAATTATCGTTACAATTTGATTTTATCATTCTGTAATATAGCGGATATTAAAAAACATTAAATCTAACATACAGTGCACTATAACTCCAAAACTAATGATGGCGCATAAAAATGTACTTCAGCAAAATTGTTAGAAATTTTATATTCTATAAATATTGAAATACCATCAAAACCTATGATGCATCTTAAGCGAGATATCATGTAAAGAACTGATTTTGGCACCTTTAACCACGAATAACTCACGCAGTAAATATGTGAGTATCGGTGACTTTTAGCAGTATGTATAAGACACCCAGACGATGCTATATCCAATAATTCCGATGTTAAACTATTTTTTCGTTAAATTTCCCTGGAGTACCAACTAAGGATATAAAATATAATTACATATCCTGCTTTATTATATTATTTACTTTTGCTTGCTCAAGTAAGCAATTTAGTGAAATTATTAAGAAGATCACCAATATTGTAGTATTGGCAGAATTTAGTGCTTAAAACTTATCATTCATTTATATATTTTTAAATTTTAATGATTTAGATTTAAAAATTTTGTAAGATTAAATAATTATTTGCCTAAAATATGGGAAAATATTTTCCATTAAGTGGTTACACTTTGTTCACATTAAAAACTTTTTTGTTTGCTATCAAATAATTTTATTTGCGCAAAATCAGCTAATTTGTTATTTATGGTCACATTGCGGCAAAGAAATATTTGTTAGTTTCTGTCAAATATTTCCGTAGTTTGACCTTTCATTTCAATTGTGTTTTTAGGGTTATAGGAAAAATAAATTTGTTCTGTTTAAACAGTTTAAATTGTTGCAACAAAAATACGATATGTTTTATGAAATTTTAATAATGAGAGCAGATTTCCAACTAATCTTTTTTTCTGTGTGTACCCACCATCAAAAAGGAAATAATAACATATCGAAATAATCGCCTCAGATCCCTTAAAGTATATATATTCTGGGTCCTCGTGAAAATCTAAAACGATATAGCTATGTCCATCTGTCCGTCAGTGTGTATGCTGAAAGAAGGTTAGAGCCTGGGGTTGACCATCTAGGGTGACGAAATTTTGCTCAAATATTTGTCATATATAAGGTTTGTTTAAAAATGAACAAAATCGGTTCATAAATAAAAAAAAAGTTATGGGCAAAATACTAGAAAAACAGGGTGTCTCTTTTAACTATAAATCACACTTTTCCTCCTAAAAAATCATGTACGCCAACGAAATTTTATGCAAAATTTTTTTTCAAGAAACAATGTAAATTTGGAAACCGAAAATGGGAGTGATCCGCCCACTTCACCGCCCACCTCCCATATAAGATGAAATTATTTAGGGTGCTATAAAAAGTTGTAGATAGTGGGTATATAGATTCGGCCAAGCCGAATATAACATTTTGACTTGTTTAATCTGATTCGGAGATATTAAAAAAAAAAAAATGTTTAAAAAATAAATTTTTTACTAAATTTATAAAAAATTAATTTTTCAATAAATCATTAAAAATCGAAAACTTTCAAAAATGATGTATTGTCTCATAAAGCTGTATATGTTATAAATAAAATGTGCCATATTTTGTTAAAATCAATACATAAATGTCGGTTTAACTTCCAATTAAGTGAAGACATCTCATTTTAAAATGATACAAAAACTAATCAAATTATTTCTAATCACCTAGGACAACTATATGATAATGTATACCATTTTTTTCTGTACATCATAATTTAGAGAAGAGTATTATGTGGTAATTTATATTTCTATAAAACATACTACAGTGGGACCGTTGGCAAAATAAATGATAGTAAATTTAGATCTTCTATATTGCTGCATTTTCAATAAAACTTAAAACATCATTAGAGGAGAAGTTCAGCTTTTAAAATGTTTTAGATTAGAATGTGTACATAAATCACAGACGGTGCTAAAGTGGTTCAAAGTAAAAATATGAACCGATTTATTCTTTTAGATCTTTATATTTTGAATTCTACTAAAAGAGATAAAAAACAATTTTATTGTACTACTTCATCTCTCACAATTTTTTTTTAAAGATATTTGACTTCCAAAAATTTATTTCTAATTTTTAACTTTCACTTCTTTTCTTTTTTAACTTAAATTTTATAATAAAATTCCAAATAAAAAAATATGTTGAAATTTCTAATAATATTATAAATTATGTTAAAATGTTCCAATTATTTCAATTCGAAAAAGTAGAAAAAAATATTTAAGGTAAACATTTTGAAACGGGTCCAAATTTGGCAAAAAAGTAATTTTATATATTAAAATTTAAAAAATTTAAAAAAAAGAAAATTTTGTTGTAAATACGATTTACTTTTTTATAAACTTTACTACAGCTATAAAAGTTTTATATAAGTTCGTCATTCCGTTTATAATTTCTACAATATTTACTTAAGACCCAGAAAAAAGTATATATTTTCTGGACCCTTATTGATAAGGAAATCCATATAACGATGTCTGTCCGTCTGTTTGTTGAAATCACTTTTTAGAAAGACCCAGTTATTAGGGTTTTTTATGTAAGCAATAATTTTACTTTTATTTCACTTTTTGCAATAAATCTGCAAGAAAAAAAAGTTGGCTTAAATTAGACATATCAGTCATTTCATAGCACTTAAGGTCATTTTCTTATTATTATCTTTTTTTCAGAGTTCTTTTGTGAGCTTATTCTAACATTATATCTTCAACGACAGCAAAACAAAGTTTAATTAAAATTTCATATATACCTCAAAGAAAAACAAAAATTTTAAATGCGTTTATAGGAATATGCACCAGTAAATTAGTACAAAATAGCTTTAATGTGCTACTAAAAATATATAAAATTTTTTTTGAACCCCAAAAGTAAAGGTATTTGAAGAAGTTCCTTTTTGTATTGATTATAAGGCAAAAAATAAAAAACAAAAGAAAAATAGTTAAACTTTAATTTATTTTGAAAAACATTTCATTATTAATTTAATGAAATTATTCTATTAACTTTTTTATTGTTGTTAAAAATATATAAAATATAAACCTAAAAATCTGTTCATATATTAAGAAAATTATAGCTATTTCTTAGACTAGGTTATTTTAAAATTCTATTTAAATTTATAACTGTTATTTAAAATGTAACGGTTGACGAATTTTTTAGTTTTAGTCTAATAAAAGTAAGGAAATTTGATTTAATGTTTAAGGTTTAATTTAAAAATTTAATCAAATATTGTGTCTTGCTATTTATTATTTAAATCAATAGCTAAACTATTTTGTTTAGTATTTACCTTTTAACTCATTTTCATTTTTGTTTAAACTTGCACTTGACCATAACTTCAGTTAGTTTTAAGTGGTTTTATTTTCGTTGAAGTTTTCTAAGTAGAGAAAGTAGCCAATATTTAATGATATTTGCCTTATTTATTTTTAGTTCATAAATATTGTATTATAAATTATGGGTACTTAAGGGCAAAGTAAAATTTTTTATATGATTGATTTTTTTAATATTTTCTTGGGTATTTTTGGGCGAAACTGTGAACTTATTTAGGTTGATGTTAGGAAAATAACTATTAGTTGATAGCTTTAATAAGAAATACTAAAGAAAATGTTAAATATTTATTTTGCTATTATAATTTATATATATTTATAAGAAATTTATTATTTAGTTATTATTGACTTTCTATTAAATTAAATGCAATATGACTAAATGCTGGTTGTTAGAAGAAATTTCTTAATTATGACATTTGTTGGATTTTATTTGAAATTTAGAACAAAAATATTGTTTTAAAAAAATGCTACCGGCTATAACTAACATTTCGAAAATTCATTTCGAAATGTGTGGGATCAAAAATAACTTAAAACATGAAAAGCAATGCTTGAATTATTTTAATTTTAACATCGATCTTAATGTAAAACATATTCAATTTTCTAAATCTGTTTTTAGTTTTATTGTATCATTTTTATTTACAAAGATATTTGGTTTCGAAATCAGCCAAATTTAACCAGAATTTAAAACTAATTAAAAATGTTGCTATCAACATTTTTAATATTTAGGGACGCATAATCTTCAAACGGTTATGTACCTTTAATCTTTTATTCTTTTACTTAAACGATGTACTCATTATTTATCAAGTGCAACTTGCATTATTAATTCTTAAAAATTTCAACATATAAATTTTTGGTTAAGAAAAAAAAAAACAATTTTTTATGCAAAGTTTTTTTTTATTTTTACCAAAGCTCTTAACTAATTTTCAAAAACCAATAAAAAATTCTTCTTATAGTGGCTTATAGTGTAAGTCATTTTGCATTATTCTATATATAATTTAACTACGAGAAAGTGCAGGACAGGATGCAGAAATGCTTCTAATTAAAAAATAGTATTATTTTGTATTTTATAAAACAAAATATGAATTTAACTTTGCTTAAGGAAAAGAAAAGGAACCTCTTAACATTCCATTGTAATGCGCATATTACTAGTACATAGTGGACAAAGGGTTGGTTGGTTTACGCGGTAGCCCATAACCTTACGGGCAATCAATAAGACTCGTTAGAGTCCGTTTTGATGGAACCACACTACTCGCCAGGTGAATGAGTTGTATTGAGTCTGTAATGAGATAGAAGTGTAGAGAAGAACAATGAGAACATAAATTAATTAGATCCAGCCTGTAGCATTGAGATATTTAATCATGTCACTGAGTCTAGTGTCAGATATCTCACAGAGGTTGTCTAATTGGTACCCTCCCAGAAATTTATGTCTGCTTGCGTTCAAGGCTGAGCATTCACAAAGAAGATGAAATACCGTCTCCTCCTTCTCGCGATTGCCACAACTACGACAATATTCATTGTAAGGGAGACCAAGTCTGCTTGCATGTTTTCCGATCGTCCAGTGACCTGTAAACAATGCTATTAGTCTCGAGATGTCTTTGCGTTTGTAGCCAATGAGTTGCATTGAGCATTTTCCGTTATAGGTAGGCCAGTAGTTGATCAACTTTGAACCACTTTATCACCGTCTGTGATTTATGTACACATTCTAACCTAAAACATTTTAAAAGCTGAACTTCTCCTCTAATGATGTTTTAAACGCAGCAATATAGAAGACCTAAATTTACTATCATTTATTTTGCCAAAGGTCCCACTGTAGTATGTTTTATAGAAATATAAATTACACTTAATACAAGTAATACTGTCCACAATTGGCCACATTATATTCTTCTCTAAATTATGATGTACAGAAAAAAATGGTATACGTTATCATATAGTTCGCTTTTGAATGTTCCTAACGGGATTACGACAGAAACCGATAAGGAGGCATTCATAGCAGAGCATGCCCGGGCTAATTCTTCTGCCTGTTCATTACCATAGTAATCCCTATAGTAATGTCATACAGTCTATAGTAATGTCATACAGTCGATTTGTCCTAGCAGTTCCTTTTTACACTGTCTGAGTAGAATAGAGGTAGTTTTCGGTGATTTGAGCGATTGTATTTCCGCTTGACTGTCGACAAATAAACCAATATTCCCTTGAATATTTCTATCGCGAATTAGTTTACACGCTTCCCTGACCGCTAGTATTTCCGTCAGGGCCGTCAGTGTATATCCTAGTTCAAAATTGTTCAAGAAGATTTCCCTTCTCCATTCACTCCTGGTGGGGAATAGGACTTTAATAGTATTTCCGAAGTTCATCTGGAGAATCATATAGTCGGTAAATTGATTGAATTGCGGGGGTATTAAACTTAATATCCTCACGTGCCCATACGTTCTTGATCTCCAGCTTTCCGTTGCAGATAATCTTATCGCACTATTAACTGATGATTCAATTAGTGGACAAAGGGAAAACGATGGTTTTTATTTCAACCTTAAGTTGAATTAGTCACAACTAATATCAATAAAGAAAATGTATAAAACAATTATGAATACCCATGAATAAAAAATATATTAAAGGGTTTCACGTTACATTGTTTGTGAAACTGATCATTGTCAAGTAATGTGTCTGTTAATGCTAGACCTCATACAGTTCAAGTGCAACGAATGCAGGTGACACTTTGAAACACTGCAACTGCAGTAATCTGGCACGTAGATATTTGAAGTGGGTCAATGTTAGTTTTGTTTTGACGTTTCCCCTTTGTTATAGTACAAATAATTTTAGTATATAGATCGAAGTAAAATTAGAATAAAGGGTTAGTTAAACATAAAAGTAATATGTAGCAGCAACGCTGTCTAATAATAAAATAGAGTATCAAGAATACAAAATATTGAAGCGTGTTTTATTACACCATAAAAAATTACATAAAATGAAAAAATAACCAAAATAATCAAAAAAATTTCTTTGTGTTAAAATTGCGGATTATGTGCATTTTCTGATTAAAGAATTCAGTTTAAATAATAATAAATAATAATAAGCCTTGCTCTAAAATTATTTTAAAGCTACCCTCATTGTGGGCATATGCTCTCAATAAGAAATCTCCATCTGGAATTTATATTTGCAATACTTCCTAGTTCCATCAATTGTTAATTTCGTTTAACGTTGAACGTTGCCAAGAGTTATTCTTCCTCGTGTTCTTGCACCCTGGAGGTTATATGTTAGTGCTCTTTTTAGCGCTTATGTTGTCATCTTCCCTTCTAAGTGTGTGGCCATTCCAAATAAGTTTGCGTCTTCGAATCTCACAGTTTATGTCATTCATATTTGTTATGGCAAGCAGTTAAGCATTTGTAATTGTATTAGGCCAATAAATTCCAAGTACTCATATTATGTGAGGATATCTGTTGGTAAAAACTTGCATTTTACGCTTAATGTCTTCAGCTGCAAGCCATGTTTTGCATCCATATAATAAGACGGACAGTACACATGCTGAAAATATGTTTAACTTTGTCCTTTTGCTGTATTCATTTGATCTCCAAATTTGTGATAACAAGGCAGAAGCATCTCTTGCTTTTCGTATTCTTGTCATGACATCGAGATTTGTATCTATCACACTGCCTAGGTATTGAAACTCGCTTACACTTTCTGTTACATCATTGCCGGTGGTTAGTGGTTCTGTTGACTCTGCATTAATGCGTATTTCCTTTGTTTTACTGATATTAATTTTCAAACCAACTTTCTCCGACTCTTTGGTTAGATCATTAATTTTTGCTTGTATATCAGCACGTCTGTGGGAAAGCTTACATTTATCACCTGCGTAGTTCAGCGACTCTAATGAATCTGCGGGTTTAAGGGATCTCATATAATTTCCCTCGGTCTATTTGTAGTTGAGCAGTTAACAACAGCATCTAACACAACTAGGAATAGCAACGGTGTCTAACCCCAGATGTTGTTTTAAGTGGGTTAGACATTTCGCCATTATGTAAAATGGTGCGTTCGAATGATCGTCATACAAATTTCGTATGCCAGATAGGGCCTTTTGCAATTTAGTGACAATACGTAATTAAGACATATTAAATTTATTTAAGGTTTATTAAACTAAATTTGTTTTGCAAATCTTTAGTATTTTTTAATTTTAAATTGTATTAGAACAATTAAGTGATCATGTTTGTTTCCTAAGTCTTTTGTTTATCATAGAGATTATTAATAAAAATTCAAGTTTTTTGCTTAAGTCTTTTGTTTTTAATAAATATTTTTTTTAAATTTCTTTATGAAATACTTTAGAAAAGTCTTTTGTGAGATTTAAAATGTAATTAAAAAAAATAATATTGAATTTCTGAGGGATTTTTGGGAATCCTGTGCAATCTAAAATAGATTCTGGAACAAGACCTACATGATTTTAAAGTATATTGGGTAGACATTTATAATCTGCTGCTAAATTTCACCACACATTTGGATTATTTTTAAACATTTTTGAAAATTTTGTTATTAACAAAAACTGATTATCTGGGAGAAATTTTGAAAACTCTGCATAAACTAGGAAAGATTATGGGACGAAATATAGTTAATTTTAAAGTATTATTATCTAGAAATGTGTAATTTATCTTTATATCTTTGTATTTTACCAAAAGACATTTGTAGTATTTTTACAAATGTTTTAAATTAAATAATTAATAAATGAAATAAACTATTATGGGATGGGATATAGCTTTTTTTAAGATACAATTTATGGGCAATTGTAATATGTTTTTAGATTTCACCAACAAACATTCTGGGTATTTTTAAAGATGTTTGGAAATTTTCATATTAGCTATTATTGAATCTCTGAGGGATTTTTGGAAGTTTTGAACAACATAAGTTAGATTATGGAACGATACATATCTCATTTGGATGAATATGCAATGGGAATTTGTAATCTGTTTTTAGATTTCAACAACAATCATTTGGAGTATTAAAAAAATAAATTTTGTTATTAACCAGTTTTGATTCTTTGAGAGATTTTTGGAAGTTTTGAGCAACATAAGTTAGATTATGGAACGACACATATCTCATTTGCAATGGGAATTTATAATCATTTGGAGTATTAAAAAAATAAATTTTGGCAGTTTTGATTC
This sequence comes from Protocalliphora azurea, assembly GCA_932274085.1. Taxonomy (NCBI): domain Eukaryota; kingdom Metazoa; phylum Arthropoda; class Insecta; order Diptera; family Calliphoridae; genus Protocalliphora; species Protocalliphora azurea. Next base: position 129,534,170 of record OW026522.1, read on the forward strand.
TTTGAGGAATTTTTGGAAGTTCTAGATAAGCTAAGACAGATTGCGGGATATGACGTACCTTATTCTAAAGCATATTCTACAAGTATTTGTAATCTTTTCTTGAATTTTAATATTATAATATTTTTTTTAATATTTAGAGTATTATTAACATTTTTTTGAAATTTTGTTAATAACCCGTACTGATTCTCTAAGAGATTTTTTTAGAAATTCTGAAAAAAACTATGAATGATTATGAGACGAGACATATTTCATTTTAAAGTATATTTAATGGGTATTTACAATCGGTTTTCAGATTTTTTTTTTAATATTTCGGTTATTTAAAAAAAAAAGAATAATAAAAATTTTAATATTAACCATTTCTGAGTCTAAGGGATTTTTTGGTAATTCTTGATAAACAAAGATAGATTATGGAACAAAAAATACTTTGTTTAAGTAATATTGACTGAGCATTTATAATCTATTCTTATATTCCCAAAAAAAAAATTTTTTTTAACTATTTTTACTGTTATTATTTTTTGTTGAAATTTTGTTATTAACCCGTAGTAACTCTTTGAGGGGTTTTTGGAAATTCTGTATAAACTTAGACATATTACGGAACGAAACATAACTCATTTTTAAAACATATTTAATGGGCATTTATAATATATTTTTACGTTTAGAATATTTAAAAAAATTTTTTTTTGAAATTTTGAAATTAATTTAAAATTTTAATATATTTATTAGGCAAGTGGAGTAAATTTCTTCCCCTCCTCTTTTTAAATGTTTTTATGTACCACCTTTTAATCACCTTTTCACCATTAGATAAAATCTATTTGTTGTGTCTACACAAGCTTAATTCATATTGCATTCGTGTTTATGAAATGAAAATAATTTCTAAATAATTTGCCAAAAGGCAGAAAAATTAAAAGTAAAAAATTGCAAATTGGCATTGAAATGTAATAAAGTGAAAATAATTAAAGAAATTGTTGCATGTGTGATTAAATATTCTGCTTTTAAATGGAAAAACACACACCTGATATAAAAAGATACAATATTTTTTTATTTTTCTTTCTTTTTTTTTTGGGTGTATACACATTTTAATTTTAATTAATTAATTTTAATTAATTTTAACCCAAAGAAAAATTTTTTAGTTAAACAAAATTAATTAATATCAACAAACTTATATTAATCAGTGAATTAATGGTCTGAAAATTATTTAAAAAAAATTCTATCCTTTCTCAGAAATTCTTATTGCCAAAAATATATCTTTAGGGGAAAATGGAGTATTATGGCATATGGGATAATGAAGAAAAATTTACTTTTTTTCGCAAGTCTACTGGTATATGTTTGCCATTATTGCACTACATTTCAAAATTTTATTTTATCCATGATTTCTCTGATATTATAGCAAGCAATTAAAATATATTAAACAAGTTTTTTTAAGTGCTGATTTTTCTGAGGAGGATATTCAAATCAATTGCCTTTCTAAATCGGTGAATACATAATTAAATGCTTTATTTTACACATATTTTAATTACGAATAGAGTTGGTCCTATAAACATAACGCTTTTTCAGCTCTCAACTTAACATAAAAGTTATGGAATTGGGGTAATGTGGTAAAAATATATTGGGATAAAGTGGGATGTATAATTTTACAAATTGCCCATCTTTTTTTTCAAGTTTAATGAAAATATAATAAATAATTATATTTTTTTATAGTTATAAATCCAGTAATTTGAAGATATACATACAAAATCTGATATAACATATCAAGTGTGATGCCATAGTAAAAGCAATAGAACATAAGGAAATTGGTAATATTTCAGCGTCGGTTTCAAAGATTTTCGAAAATTTTTGAAATACCATTCATTGGAATGGTCTATGCTGATGCTATTTAAGATTACACATAATTAACCCTTTAACAGCAAAAGAGTCAATTGTATGCATTTAGTTCCCAAAATAAGTCACATGTAAGTATTTATTATACCTAAATATAGATGAATTTATGAAAAATATGACAAGTTCCTTTAAAACCGCGATAATAATCGAATTAAAGAGATTTTTGAAATTGAGTCACTACTTTACACAAATTTATAGTTTTTATAATAAATATATACTTTTGGTGACATTTATTTTCTTAACTAACAATTTATTTGGCATTAAAATTAATTTAACCAATTAAAGGGTTAAATGAATACATATATCAATAGTATTGAATGAGACCTTTCAAATGATGCTCTAAAATATAAATTACAATGGAAAATGTTCTAAATATCCAAACTTTAATAAAATAGTATATATATATATATTTACCTAAGCATTTTTTCTCTTTCCAGAGCTTCCTGAAGCTCCTAAATGGCGTAGAAAATTAAAATTTGGTTTACCTTTTACCTTTTCATTCTAAAAATCTTAATAGAGCCAGATTTTTAAATTATGAGGGAACGGAGATAAACAGACATATGTGTCATTTTCTAAGCATTTTTTCTCTTTCCAGAGCTTTTTGAAGTTCTCAAATGTGGTAGAAAATTAAAATTTGTCTTACTTATAAAACTATTCGTCCTACAAATTTTAACGGAGCCAGATTTTAAAATTTCTATTAGGCAGCGAAGATTCAAAGCATTTTTTTATCTTTCCAGAGCTTTCTGAAGCCAAAATATTCAAACTTGAATAAAATAGTATATAATAAGAATATTTTAACTTTCCAGAGTTTTCTGAAGCTCCCAGACGATGTGGAAAATTAAAATTCGGCTTACTTATAAAACTATTCACCCCCGAATCCTAATGCAGCCAAATTTTAAAAGTTCTATCAGGGACCGGAAACAAGCGGATTTATGTGTCATTTTCCAAGCATTTTTTCTCTTTCCAGAGCTTTTTGAAGCTCCCAAATTTGGTAGAAAATAAAAATTTGTGTTACTTATAAAACTATTCGTCCTACAAATTTTAACGGAGCCAGATATTAAAATTTCTATTAGGCAGTGTTGATTCAAAGCATTTTTTTATCTTTCCAGAACTTTCTGAAGCTTCCAGACGATGTGCAAAATTAAAATTCAGCTTACTTATAAAATTATTCACCCTCGAATCTTAATGCAGCCAAATTTTAAAAGTTCTATCCTTCATGTATAGCTCATACGTGGTAGAGAAAATCCTGTCATGTTACACTCTAAGATAACTTCAGTATGGCAGGTATAAAAAGGTGCACCATTACCTAGACTTGTCTGTGGATCTATAATGGGAGAAAAGGACTTTCGGGGCCTGACCAGAGACTTAACACAATCTGGTACCACGGGAGCCAGTAGCCCCTGGTACGGCAACACCTGCTTGTCGGAGTTGTCGTATTGGACTGGCTGTTGGAGAGGCCTTCGGGGACTTACGTGGTGGCTGTGGTTTAGACCTAAAGGAATGGGTTTATAGTCCCGATGTGATGTTGCATAGCAACACAGGTCGCCAATAGTGCGGCAGGAGGTTAGATAGTTCCAACTCCTAAGCAAGAGGGAGTGGACTAACATAGTAACAAACAAATGAGTCTCTCGAATTGCCACCTGTGTGTTCTTAACAGGCACATGGGGGCGTTGGTTGGCGCATTGTACCTCACCCATTGGTAAGACCACCGTGGGGTTAGGATGTCATGGCAGGTACCCACATTAATTTTGACCACATCTGTCATTTTCTAAGCTTTTTCTGTTCAGAGCTTTCTGAAGCTTCCAAATGATGTGAATAATAAAAATTCAGCTTATTTATAAAACTAATCGTCCTACAAATTCTAGCCGTTACAGATTTTGAAATTTCTATCAGAGAGCGGAGATATACGGATTTTATATTTAATTTCCTAAGCGTGTTTTCTGTTTCTACAGCTTTCGCAAAGATGACATATAAAATTAGAATTCGGTTTCCTACAAATCCTAACGGAGGCAGCTTTTGAAATTTCTAACTGAGACTGGAGATATGTTTTTGGTGTTTCGTTTTTCTTTAAATAAAAATTGTTGTTTTGTCGGACATGAATAGTTTTATTTGCTTTCTTATAAAACTATTCGTCCTACAAATCCTAATGGAGTCAGATTATAAAATCTCTATCAGGGAGCGGAGATAAGCGAATTTATATGACTTTTTCTAAGCATATTCTCTCTTTCCAGAGCTTTCTAAAGCTTCCAAATGTGGTAGAAAATAAAAATTCAGCTTCCTTATAAAACTATTCGTCCTACAAATTATAATGGAGCCAAATTATGAAATCTCTATCAGGGAGCGGAGATAAGCGAATTTATATGACTTTTTCTAAGCATATTTTCTCTTTCCAGAGCTTTCGGAAGCTTCCAAATGTGGTAGAAAATAAAAATTCGGCTTCGTTATAAAACTATTCGTCCTACAAATCCTAACGGAGCCAGAATTTATTTTTGGTGTTTTGTTTTCTCTCCAGATCCTAACGGAATCTAATTTAGTATTTCGATAAAGTAGCGCATTTTTGCCACTATTTTTTCTTCTTAGTTTTAAAGTTTTACTAACTTAATACTTGAAGAATTAAAATCCCATCAAATTCTAACAGCTTCAAATCTTTAACTTCGATTAGGGAGAGGAAAAGTGTCAAAATGTTTGTTCTTATACATTTTTTAAAGATTTTAGATTTGTTTGTGCATATTTTTATTATTTTAATATTGTATTTCTTGGCATTGACAGGAGATTAGTTTAAAACATATCAATATTTTATTTCAGGGGGTACATTTGCAATATTTTTTATCTCCATACAAATCAATGTTCTTTAATATATAATATATACAAATTTACAAAATATTTTTATACCCTACATCACCATAGGTCGTTGGGGTATTATGATTTTGCGCTGATGTTTGTAACACATAGAAAAAGTTATCCAATACCCATTTTAAAGTATACCAATCGACTCAGAATCACTTTTTAAATCGATCTAATGATGTCCGTCCGTCTGGCTGGCTTGCTGTCCATGACAACCTTGTGCACAAAGTAAGGGTCGCAATTTTAAAGATACTCGTAATTCAATGATATTTGGCACGTGGGACTTTTATGATACAAGGAAATTGGTTGTGATTGATCAATTATTTCATGTAGCCCTCATACAAAAACACTTAAAAATGCCTTAAAAATAAAAATTGTTCGTAGCTCTCATACAAATGTTAGTATCAAGTTAATATTAGACACAAATAAGTTTTATGTAGATAGAAACAATATTGCCAAATTTTATGAGAATCGGTCTATAATTTACCATAGCTCCCATATAAACCCACTTCCAGAAATCGCCCTAAAGTGCATAAAATCAACTAGATGTTAGTATCAATGCATTATTCTGTATTTGTATATTTTATTTTACATTTAGTAAAATTGGGCACAGGTGTAATTTTTTATGCTCGTACACAATGGTGTAGAATATCATATAGTCGGTCTTGACCGACTATATCTTTCTTTTTATAAAATAATAAATTACACCATTAACATAAAAAAGATCTTAAAATTGCGCATAACTCAAATAATATGAAAAAAAAAATAAATAAAATAAATTTGTTTACATTAATATTTCAAGGAAAATCAAGATTTCTTCTACCATTTCCATAAGAAAATAATAAATTTCTTCGAAAAATTTAAGTTGCTCATAAAGTACTTTTTGTCATAGAGAAAGTAAAATTAAAATATATTTTCCTCCAAAAAAAAAAAAAAAAATATTGTGGCAACAAATCTGTCTTAACATGGACTTGAACTTCTCTATCTAAAAATCTAAAGGATGTTTTTTTTTTTTACTTTTATAGCTAAACATTACACTAAACATAAAATAAACAAAAACCAACTACAAATAAATAAATGATGACATTTCATGAGAAACAAAGATGTTAAACAAAAGATACTTAAACTTCCAAAAAATAACCTTTAGAAAAAAGCAACACAAAGAAAAGATTCCTGCTAACTTATAAAACACAAAAAAAAAAGAAGAAACTTCCAAGTTAGATGTCAGTTCTTTTAGTTGTTGGTTTGACTTTTAAACCCACACACATACTAAGATACTTTATCTTTTTGAAACCTGACTTTAATCAATAACAAGGTAGTCTTCATAGACTTTTGCTACTTACTTCAAATCTACTACTGGGTGGAAAATTAATGAGGATCTTTTAACAATAGTTTGTTTTTTTTAATGTTTGAAACATATTTACTTAAACCACACACACACACAATTACAATTTTATAGATACTTATTTTTACTTAAATATTTATTTAAGGAAAAGTTTTTTTTGAGATACTTATACATAAATAGAAATTGTTTTTAACACTTTTCCTAATAACGTGACTAAATAATTTGATTGTTTGTTTGTCTTTAGTTTATACAAGGTCATCTTAATTGCAATTTTAATGAATTTACATGAGTTTTATGTTTTCTGTTTTAAAATGTAGCAATTTGATTGTTGATTTTATTAGATTCATATTTTGTAGCCATTTTGTAGCTAAACATAAATATGTTGGACATTAGTAAAGTAGCATAAGTGAAAGCTTTATGAATTTAGACTTTTCTTTTTTCAGTAATAATAAAATATTAATATGAAACATTAAAATAGTAACAAACTAGATTTATTATATAAAATAATTTTATTTATTCCAATTTATAAATTTATTTTGCATATAAATCTTTAAAAAACAATTTATACGAAAAATTGTTCAAAATTAGATGTAGTATTTTACAAAAAATTCTCATGAATAATTTTTCTATATAAAATTAAATTTTTACTTTTGTTTTCGATGCATTTTGTTGCAATAAATTTTAAGTATTTTCTTCCCATGTGTGTCAAAATCTAAGAAATATGATCTGCAATGACAATAAAGTCATGAATTCTAATGAATCACATCAAATCAGTATTTCAAAAAAGCATATCTGTGGTTTTTTAAATAATCATGAATCTCTATATAAATTTAAGTTATTGGAAAAATAAAACATTTTTATATTAATAAGGAAAGATAAATTTAATAAAATATCCATAAAAAACGAGCAAATGCTTTTAAAAAATTGACATTCTGGCAACTTAAAAAGTGGAACTATTTGCATATTTTGCTTTTAGTTAATTACATGGTGCTACACAGAAAAACTGTAGGCTAACAGTGATGCCAACTATTATCAATATAAACGCGTAGAAATGTTTAAAAAGAAGTGCTAAAAGGGATAGGTTTAGATACACAACAGTTTTGTGGTACTATCAAGACAAGTTTTGTGAAAAAGCGCAAAAATGGGCTAAAGTAAAAATTTCTTTTGAAAAGTAAAAACAGACATATAAGCAACATTTTTACTATTAATCAACCATTTTAATAGCCTTTTTTGACAGATCACGTGTGAGTCGTGTGATGTTATTTTTGTTTAGTATTGTTTGGTATTTCATAATTGAAAGACTTAAGCTCGAACAACGTTTACAAATCGTTCAATTTTATTACGAAAATTCACGTTCTGTGAGGAATGTGTTTCGTGCACTTCGCTCAACTTATGGTCAACATAATCTGCCTACTGAGCGTACTATTCGCAACTCCATCACCCATTTTGAGACCCAGCATTCATTATTGGATAATATTCGACCGAATAGACCACATCCAGCACGCTGTGAAGAAAATATAGCGGCCGTAGCTGAGAGCCGTTCACAGCAACTCGGACTGACGTATGGAACGACTTGGCCCATTTTACGTAGAGATCTTAAATTGAAAGCGTACAAAATACAGCTTGTGCAACAACTGAAGCCGCTCGATCTTCCCAAGCGACATCGCTTCACTCTATTGGCTCTTAAAAAGTTGCAAGAAGATCCGACGTTTTCGAGGCAAATTTTGTTCAGCGATGAGGCCCATTTCTGGCTCAATGGGTGTGTAAACAGACAAAATTGCCACATTTGGGACGAAGAGCAACCTGAAGAGATTCAAGAACTGCCACTTCATCCAGAAAAAACAACATTTTGGTGTGGTTTGTGGGCCAGTGGAATCATCGGTCCATTTTCTTTAAAAATGATGCCGGTGCGAACGTAACCGTCAATGGCGACCATTATCGTGCCATGATAACCGACTATTTGACGCTTGAAATTGAAGCTCGTGATCTCGGCGACATTTAGTTTTAGCACACACATCGCATCAATCAATGGATTTATTGAGAGAACACTTCGGTGAGCACATAATTTCACGTTTTGGGCCGGTCGATTGGCCACCAAGATCGTGTGATATCACACCGTTAGACTTTTTCCTGTGGGGATATGTAAAGTCTAAAGTTTATGCGGACAAACCCGCTTCGATTCAGGCCTTGGAGGAAAACATCACGCGTGTCATTCGTCAGTCGAAATGCTCGAACGAGTCATCGAAAATTGGACTCAACGGATGGACCATCTGCGACGTAGCAACGGCCAACATTTGATAGACATAATCTTCAAAAAATAAATGCCAAAGAATGTTCTTACAAATGATAATAAACATTCCCCATTAAATTTGAATTTTCTGTTTTTCTCTTTAAAAAAGTAGGGAACCTCGAAATGGATCACCCTTTACATCTCAAAATATTAATAGCAAATTGGGTAAATTAAAATGCAAAATTGTTTAGTCTTCTCAACAATTTTCCACTCAAACATTTTTAATTGTTGAAAACAGTTTTTTTTAATAAAGTTTCTTTACGAATTGTTAAGATCTCTGGATAAATTTAGGTACTAGTCCTTTCACAAATATAGGGAGAACTTTGTACAAGAATTGTTAAATAAAAGTAAAGATTGAAAAAAAAATTAACATTATCTCATTAAAATAATTTTTAATTTTTGAAAAAAATAAAAGATAACAAAAAGGGCTAAAAGAAAATTGTTAAAAGTGCTAAATTTGCGTGTTTTTTAGTTTCAGGCTAAAAAATATTTTTCGCCTTTTGGACTGCTAAAAATGGGCTAGATTTAGTTTGTATATACGCACGCACAGAAAAAATATAGTTGCAGAAACCATAATCGAAGAGCAAAATATTATGATTGAACTATATGGTCATAAATAATAATAATAAATATGAACAGTATAATCATAAAATAATCTAACTTTTCATATTATTAACCGAGTTTTTGCAACTTGTATTGAAATATTTTATAATGTTATGATACAGTTTTATAAAAATATGCTCTGATTTTCTCACATTATGATTCAGCTTCATCATATTATATACCATAAAAGATTTTATGAAATGTTCAAAATGACTTATAACATGTTTAATATTAATCTTAATATGATCTTAATATTAATATGATTATTTCTTCATTAATTAATTTTATTTATTTTATTTACATATGTTGTGCAAGATATTACGAGATACTTTTTATTAACTAATAGTAGTTAATCAATATCTTATACAGCTTGAATCACACCAAATATAAGAAAACCGTGTCTAATTATATTTATTAATGTATAAACTAAATGAGAATTATAATGAAGTTGGAAGACAAACATTAAAAACAAAATATATTCAAAAATAAAAAAATTATGGGTCTTTGAACCATAGTTGTAAAAAGCATAAATATTTTAATTATTTGTAATATTCTAATGTTATTGAAATAATAATATTAATATGGTTTAAAAATAATATATGGTTTAAGAACGAAGAAAAGTATTAATAAAATATTTAATGGTTGCAAAAATAATAATATTTTTTTCTGGTAAAAATATTCAAAAACATAAGATTTTTGTAGGAAACTATATTAACATTTTTATTGAATATGCTTAAAATATATATAATATTTTCATTAAAACTAAATTCTATCTAATTTTAAATAATTCTTTTGACTGAATTTAATGACATAAACTGAAATATACTTGTTTTTTGCTAAAAACTATATATTTAATATTTTTACTTTAATTAATTAAGCGAATTACTTCTTCAAAATAAAATTGATTGAATTTTTAAATTTACATAAATTCTATTGAGTTTACAATTAAAAATATGCCTAAAGGTTTATAATATTTACTTAATAATGAATTGATTTGATACATTCACCCAATTTTTAATTGAATTATATATAAAGATTAAATTAAGATTAAATATAATCTTAATAATGCTTCTACATAGGGCAATCAAAAAGTAACACAAAATCAGATCATCTTTACAATATTGTAAACATTGAATGATAAAACTGAAACAAAAACATATTTATCATGAACTCAATATTATTAAAATTAATGAAAATTAATATAGAGAACATAATATTGTTGTAGCGAAAATGCCGTAACCATATATTTTCTCTGCTTGTTGTTGAGTAAATTATTATACCACTTTTAGAATTTTCAATATTTCCTCTAAATTGGGAGTTATATTCAAAAATCTGATTTTTCGGACTTCGCGATTATAAAATTTTTATCTCAAATACCTGTTAACCAATTGAAGTTTTTTTCTTTTTTTTAACGGCATTAGAAAGAAAAACTTTAAAAAGTATATTAACATTTATATTCATAGCAAAAATGTATAAGATATTAACGACTCAAATTTATTTTTTTATTTTTTATACGTATTTTTTGAATTTTACGGCCATATTTGACCCACACTTTATTAGAAAACATATTTTATTTACATTTTTTTCAAATATTACATTTTATTGGAAATATCATTTGATAAGATCAGATGAGGATTGTGGAACAAAGTTATAAAACTCATAACATTCTGTTACTTTACGTGTATTTTGTTGTTGTCATTATTTTGCTTTATAAATATGGCAACAATAGAATAACAGATTTTTATGAGTTTTGTAAAAATCATATGCTATACAATTCTAATCATATTTTATCAAGTTATAGCTGATTTTATTCCTAATAAAATAGAGTATTTGCAAAAAATAATAAAAAAATATGTTTTTTGACAAATTTGGGGTCAAAAATGGCAGAAAAGTTCAAAAACTATAAATAAAAAATAAAATATTGAATTTGTGTCCTTAATATTTTACACAGTCTTGCTATGAATAAAAATGTGTATACAATTTTTAAAAAGAGTAAAATTGGCTTCTAGACCAATATTTTTGGGTATTTTAAATATTAGTATAAGTGCATCATAATACCCTCCGCACTATAGTGGTGTAGGTTATAATTATATTAACATAGTTTTAAGCGAGCCCTATTCTAATTTCAACAGACAGACGGACAGACGGACAGATGGTCGGATTAGCTAGATCGTCTTAGATTTTCACGAAGATACAGAATTTATATTTCTTATGATGTCTTAGATAATTATTTCGACATGTTACACACGAAATGAAAAACCAAATATACCACCTATCTTTTTTGATTGTGGTTATAAAACGAACATCCTACCAATGACCACCAGGGGATAAAATTACTTCTGAAACTTTTCTTTCAGTTAGTTTTTTCTGGATAACTATGATACTATTTCAAAAGTACAGTATTCTATATTTTTTAAAATTTTTACTGAACCAGCATTCTTGGAAAATGGCCTCTAGACATTAAGTGCATTGTGTTGTTATTAGGAAAATTAGTTATAGGAAGAAGAGTGTGTAGTTTTAAATAATATTATGTTTCTAAAAAAAAGCGTTTAAAGCGTTAAAAAACGTTTAAAAAACTTAAATTGGATAACAGATAAAAAATCGGTTTTTTGAATATAATTCCCGATTTTTGGGGATATATTGAAAATTCTAAAAATAGTGTAATAATTTACTCGTCCATGCCTAAAAAGTACACTATACTACATTCCAAGTGTATTCCTTTTTTTATTAGTGTTATTAATTATCTAAAAAAGAGAAAAAATTGATTTGGAACAAAAAATATTTAAATATTTGCAAGAAAATTACAATTTAATCAATTGGAAGGTATTTTGTATTATATTTTAATAATGCTAAAATAATATTTTTATTAAAAAAATAAATAAAAAATAAAATTCCATGAGAGGTGTTATATGAAACTTGTTGCCAATTATCTACCGATACTTGCACCAAGTGTAATACATATGTTGATGCTAATATTTATATGTACAGATCTATTCTCTTTAGGATGATTCCTAGAAGTAGACAGCTATATTTCTAAAGAAATTTGGTTTCTAATATTTCAAATATTTACTTGATTCTAATATTTGTATGGGATTTATGCACGTTAAAGTGCTTTTTTGCTAAAAAAAAGAGGTGTTTATATGGGACAAAAAAAAAAAAAAAAAATTGCACAAAGATTTATATTTATATAAAATTAAGTTGTGCTGAATTTCATTGAAATGTTGCTATATTTAAGGCATTTATAATGGTTAAAATTCTATTTTGTGTAGACATTTGTTAGAGAAATTGATCGTAACCCATTTTAAAAAGACTTAGTTCTAATATCAAAAAGAAAAAAGTAACATGTTGCTATATAAAAAATCACCTTAAAAAGGATAAAAAGAAATCATGTGCATTTTTTTTATTTTTTTGAGTGTTGCACTTTTTTCAAACCAATTTATTTTCTTTACTGGCAAAAATTTTACCTTTTTGGTGCTCTTAAACATTTTTGAAAAAAGACAACACTATAATATATTAATAGATTTCTGTCTAATAATTTCGACTAAAGAAATGTTGCCCTTTTTTCCCATGGATTCTTTTTACAAGTGTAAAAACTATTATAAAATATTTATGGCAACTTGTAACAAAATCTTATAAAATAATTATCACTACATTATACCTGGGGTGTTCCGCTATCCCTATCGTATTGAAATAAAAAGTTCATTGTAAATAAACTTTGATATACAATATTTTGCAGAACAATTTAATAAAAATGTTAGTAGAAACATTCAAGGATTATAACTAATCAAACACTGAACCAATTGTAGTTATATAAACTATTTTGTTATAAATTTTAAAATATTATAGATTTTAAATTTTCACCAAAAAATTTCAAAATCTCCAAAATATGTCAAGAATTGAATTTTCGAAATCACCAAAATAAAAATAACGGTAAAAAAACTGTTTTTGCGAATTACTTATTTTGCCTATTTTTCCGTTTAGGCAATTTTTTATTTTTTAGTGTGTTCGTTTTGGTGGTTTTTCCCCTTTTAGTGATTTTTTTAAATTTTTTTATTTTTTCATTTTTTTTTTATCCGACTTTTTTTCTATTTAGTCGATTTTTTTGTTTTAGCGTTTTTTCATTTTGGCGATTTTTTCCGATCAGACGATTTTTTACGGTTGTAATTTTTTTCATTTTAATGATTTTTTCGTTTACGCGATTTTTTCCCGTTTCAGCATTTTTGTTTTGTTTCTATTTTTTTTTTGTGTTTTACAATTTGATCAATAAAAATCACAATATAACTTTTATATTACTTAGAAAAAACAAAAATCATGAAATAACTTTTTTGCTAAAAAAAAAGTGAAAAATATTCCCCTGACATGTATGATAATAAATGTCAAAGGAATATATAATAAAATATATAATAAATAAAAGAACAATAAAATAAACCCATTTTTTCATAAAAATGTGCATCTGTGCATAAAAAACAAAAACAAAACACCTTTCAAAAAGTGAAATAAACAAAGCAAATTGTTTACTATTTCTTCTTTGTTTTCATTACACATGAGACTTAAACAAAACATAAACAAAGCAATTCGGAGTACTAAATTATTTTTCTATGTTGTTTAACACTCTTCTCCTAAAACTCTCAAAATTAACAGTTGAAAAAAACTGTAACACACCGTTATTATTTCAATACAACTTGTCTAGTTTGTTTTTGTAAAAAAAAAATAAAAAAATGACATTGCTTTAAATTGAGAGAGTTCTATGATATGCATGAGAAATAACAAATGGAAGAGCTTAATAAATTAAGTCACTCTTTTATTTGAGGCTTATACACATACTATATGTACATGTATTAGTAGCAAATTTTATATATAAATATATAAATATATATATATATATATATATATATATATATATATTAGTTAATGACATAAATTAAAATATAATTTTTTTTGCTAAAAACTATATTTTTAATGTTTTTACTTTAAATGATTGATTGATATAAATTTTATTGAGTTTACAATTAAAAATATGCCTAACATTTACTTAATAATGAATTGATTTGATACATTTACCCAATTCTTAATTGAATTAAATATAAAGATTAAATTAAGATTAAATATAATCTTAATAATGGTTCTACGTAGGGCAAGCAAAAAGTATCACAAAAGCAGATAATCTTTATATTTCTTTTTATTAAATTTCAATATTCACTATTAAAAGTAATATTTGAATGATATTAAAGTATATTAAAATATATATATATATATATATATATATATTTTTATACTTACATTTTATTTTCCAAACTAGTGAACCCCCTTAATTTATATTTATTAATTTAACTCAACAACATCAGAAACTATTTAATCTGCCAAGCGCATCAAAATTATTCACGGTTTAAAAATTTTTTCAAAAGAGAGAATTAAAAATAAAATTTCTAACATTCTTTAAACCAAAAAAGATAAATTTTAGCACAAACTAAAAAATTGATTTTATATTAATTTCTATTTTTATTTCTATTTACAGCAGTTTCGCCATACTTAGATTTAGTTTTTTGTCCCCTGCGAGAACAACCATGGTCATGTGCACGCCAACAATCTGCACGTCTCTTAGACATTTGGGATGGTGAATTGCACGCACAGTGGCAAAAGTTGAAAGGTAAGTGTTTTGTTTAAATAACAACATTTAATTATACAATTACAGCAAGTTTGCGTTGGTCATTAAATTTAAATATGATATTGTGTCATTTTTTTATATTTATTTTAATAAGACAAACTTTTATTTTTGGCAATTATTTTAAGTGTTATTTTTTCAACAGTAAATCTTAGGTATTACGAACGCTTATGATCACATAATGCTTGCTTAAATATTCATTTTATGACCTTTAGCAAAGGTTTAACAAGTTGTTTTTGTTTGTTTAGAAAAAAATCTTTTTATATTTTTTTGCTTACTAAAAAGTAACATACGTTTGAGTTTAAAAACAAAAGTTGTTAAACAAAAGCAAGTAGTAATTGTTTGAATAGTTCATAAATCAATAAAAATGACTAAGTTTGTGGTTTTAGTTACCACAAAAGAAATATGATTTCGAAATGTGTTAGTTAGTGGCATCATAAAATATGCCGTTTGTAATAGTTATGAGCTATAAAATATTAAATTAAATTATGAGTTTATAGTTTTTAATATCTTAAACAAATAATCAAATTAATAAAATAAGAGGTTTTTACTATAGATAGATTTGCTATAGATAGATTTTTTTTATCGTTTGAATCATAAAATTTTAATATAAAAATTACAAATATTAATTTGCTGGTAATTACATTTATTATACTATGACTATAGCTCTTATGCAAATTTATGCAGACAAAACGCTTAGAAAACTCTTTAATTTTCAGTCAAATCAATATTCGCAATTAAAGTAATGACTAGACTATAATTCGAGCTGTAGAATAAGATACAGTCTGACAATTGACTAGACTATAGTTGGCTTATAGGCTGGACTACAGTATAGCTATAGACTAAACTATATATTTTGACTATTTGCTAGACCACAATCCACTTATTAACTAGGCTATAATTTGGTTATTGACTAGACTACAGTTTGACTATTGGCTGGACTGTAGCCTGATTATTGACTAGAGTATAGTCTTACTGTTTACTATGCTATAGTGCGACAATTGACTGGGCTATAATCTGGCTATTGACTAGACTATAATCTGGCAATTTTCTAGACTATAATCTGACTATTGACTAGACTAGATCATAGAATGATTATTGACTAGACTATAGTTGGCTTATAGACTAAACTACAGTCTAACTATAGACTAAACTATATTGTGGCTATTGGCTAGACCATAATACGGTCATTAATTAAAATATAATCTGGTATTGACTAGTCTGGTAATTGACTAGATTGTAGTCTAACTATTGACTACATTATAGTCTGTTAATAGTTAGACTATTGTTTTTGACTAGACTATAGTCTGACTATTTACCAGACTATAGACTGGCAATTAAAAAGACTTTAATCAGACTACTGACCAGGCTATAGTCTGTCTATTGACTAGACTATAGACTGGTTATTGACTAGAATTTAGTCTGGCCATTGACTGAAATATAGTCTGGCTATTGACTGAGATTCTGGCTGTTGACCATATTATAGTATGGAAATGTATTAGACTATTATCTGAATATTTACTAGACTCTAGACTTATTACTTATTAGACTATAGTTTGACTAATGACTAGACTCAAGTCCGACTATACAATATTCACTATATTATAGTCTAGTCAATAGCTAGACTATAATCTGGCTATTGACTAGATTACAGTCTAGCTATTGACTAGATTACAGTCTAGCTATTGACTATACAATATACTGGCTATTGACTAGACTTTAGTCTGGCTATTGACTGAAATATAGCCTGGCTATTGAGTAGATTATAGTATACCTATTTACTAGATTATAGTCTGGACTATAGGGTATCGGAATAGAGAATTTTGTAGAAACTATTTAAAATTATGTCTAAAACAACTTTTACTAAATCACGTTTGTTTTTTCTGATTTTCAGCTGAAGCCGATAGCCAACTTAACTCGACATTGGAAAGGCGTGGCTATAGTGATTCCACTACCTTAAGTAAAGAGAAGCCTTCGACAATTTTGAAGAAAATTGAAATCGGTACAAAATATATGAAGGATTATTTATCCGAAACTATGGATGGGTAAATATTAATTTTAAAAATAAAAAGTATGTATTAATTAGTATCAATTGTTTTTTTTTAAAGATTTTTAGGACGTGAATATGAATATTTACAAAATACTAAAAATCATTACCAAACACAAAACCAAGCCTATAACGATGAACAATATGATGAAGATGACGAAGAAGAGGACGATAAGGTAGAAGGTAATCATAATAATGAACAAATGGGTGATTTAAAAAATACTAACAATGTTGAGGAACAAAACAATAATCTTAATCATGAGAACGACAGTGATGCGGAATTTATAGAAATTGAGGGAGAGGAGGAGGAGGAAGAAGAAGTTGAAAATGACGAAGAACATAATGATGAAAATAATGAAGAGAGCGACGATGAGGATGGCAAAAAACCAGGAGGTGGTAATAAGGCTAAAAAGAAAAGGAAGAGGAAGAAGGGCAGCCAACATGATAATTTAGTAACACAAGCTGCTAATCTTTTACTCATTAAGCCAACAGAACATGATGATAGTGCTCATGGTGCTACTCAACTATTAAAACCAACTATTAATAAGACAAAACCTTCGAAACAAAGGAAACGCAAGAGGAAGAAGGGTCAAAATGGAGGCGGTCATGGTGGTGCTACTGAGATTGTTGTCGAGCAAGAACCTTCATCGGATCTTTTCGGTTTAGGTTTACTTGAAGAATTAGCTGACTGGGATGACGATGCGGGAGCAAAATACAAGAAAAAGAAACGTCCAATGAAATATGGTAGAAGTAATGGAGGTGTGTGTTTGAATAACGTTTTTGCACCTTTTCCATACACACATACAATTCGATATTAATTGCTTTTATCTTTCTTTCTCCCCCTGGTCCCTTGCTTAACAATTTGTCTTCTTTTTTCTCTTTTAGAGTTTTAGAGAAATTTGAGTGAATTCAGGGAAAAAGTGTGACGATATTAAATTAGAGGTTGTTTTAACTCTTGTCCGAACTATAGACTATAGTCGTAACAAAAGACCAGATAATAGCATAAACTATAAACTAGACAGTATTCTAGAGTATAAAATAGGTTGTTGTCTAGACTTTAGAGTAGACTATAGTATGAAAAGTAAACTAAAATATCTGGTGTATAGACTTGACTGGACTAGGACTGAAATGGACTAGACTGTAGTCTGGACTGTAGCCTATACTATAGATTGTTATATTGTTATATTGAATAGACTAGAGACTGGACTATTAACGAGACTTCTATCTGGCCTATTGACTAGACTATAATATGGACTATTAACTAGACTATAGTTTAAACAATAGTCTATTCTAATCTATCAAATAGACTATAAACTATTTAATAGTGTGGACAATTAACTAGACTATAGTTTGGACTATTGACTAGACTATAGTGAGGACTATTGGATAGACTATAGGCTGGACTATTGAGTAGACTGGACTATTGACTAGACTATAAATTCACTATTGACTACATTATAGTCTGAACTAGTGTATAAACTATAGACTAGACTATTGACTATACTATAGTCTGGAACATTCATTAAACTATTTACTAGACTATAGTCTGGACTATTGACTACAATATATTGACTGGACTATTCACGAGACTATAGTCTGAACTTTGCACTAGGGTATAGTAAGGAATATTGGCTAGACCGTAGACTGGACTATTGAATAGACTATAGTTTCACTATTGACTATACTATAGTCCGGACTAATGACTGGACTATAATCTGGGCTATTGACTATACTATAGTCTAATGACTAGACTATAATCTGACTAGACTATAATTAACTAAACTATACTCCGGACTATTCACTAGAATATAGGGAGGAATGTAGACTATAGACTGGACTATTGACTGGAACATAGAATGGACTATTGAATAGAATATAGTCTGAACTATTGACTAGACTATAATCTGGATTATTGACTAGAGTGTAGTCTCATACTATATATTGACTAGACTATAGTCTAGACTATTCACTAAATTATAGTGAGGAGTATTGACTGGACTATGGACTGGACTGTTGAGGAGACAATAGTTTCCCTATTGTCTAGACCATGGTCTAACTAGTGACTAGACTATAATCTGGATTATTGACTAGAGTGTAGTCTCATACTATATATTGACTAGACTATAGTCTAGACTATTCACTAGATTATAGTGAGGACTACTGACTAGACTATAGACTGGACTATTGAGTAGACTATGGTCTCACTAGTGAGCACTATTGCCTAGACTATATAGACTGTACTATTGACTATACTATGATCTGGAATATTGACTAGAGTATAGTATGGTTTATTGACTAGACTATAATTTCAACTATTGACTAGAATATAGCCTCAACTATTGACTAGAGTCTGGTCTGTAGACTAGTCTAAAATCTGATATATACGATAGACTACAGTCTGGTCTCATAAACTAGGCTATAATCTCTACTGCTGGAATATAGTCCAAAGTACAGAGTAGACTATAGACTACAATATAGTCTGAACTATAGGCTAGGCTATAGTGAGAACTACAGTTTGGATTATGACTTATTCAGTATCACTTAATTAAATAAATTTTTCTTTGTTTCTAAGAATATTTTGTAGAGAAATTAAATTTCAAAATCTTCCAAATTAAGCAGCACTTTTTTATTAGTACAAAACTAAATTTTCTTCAAATTAACAAAGGTCTACAAAATCTCCATTACCGAACTATTTATTCACATTCAATTTCGACTTAAAATAAGTAAAGACAAACACACTGAGAACTGCATTATCGGTTAGGTCTCTCAAAAATGTAAATGTAGGTAAAATCTGAAATCTACATACTTAGCTATTGTTTGGATTATAAATTAAAAACCACACAACGAATACTTTCATTTCCGCTTTTACACTTAAGTTAGTTGGTTGTTGCACAAACTAAATATGTCGTAGTACAGACAAACACTATCGAAGAGCACATTATTATCGACATGTTATGCACAAAGGTATGCACTCTTACCTACAAAGAAATTTAAACAAAATTGATTTGTTGAAAAATTAATAAAATGTTTCTTGTTAGTAGCAATTTTTTAGATAATTTAATTTTATTTTATGTATGAAGTTTTATTTTTAAGCGTATTCCTCTCTCTCTCTCTCTTAAATCTATCTAAACGCACTAAAAAACGCACCCATTACTAACAAACACCACAAACCTCCCATTTTTATTTTTTTTTAATTCTAAATTTTAAGCATTTTTTTATTGATTAAAACAGTTAACTAACTTCTTTTTGTTGAATTTTTTCCTCTGAAATCCTTTCCCACAGTGACCCGTGGCAAGAAAAAGAAGAAGAAGAAGGCTATCATGAAACTGATGCTTTTGGGCTCTTTCCTTAAGGCGAAAATTGAATTGTTGCTAAAATTATTGGGTGCTCATTTGCAAATAAAATTCTTTGCCATCGCTCTTATTGGTCTGCTGATCAATATTGCTCGTTTCTGGATTGATGTTAAACGTGGTGGCACGCCACAAAAGGTATGAATGTTTTAGTACCATGTTTAATTTGTTAATTTGTTTGTTTTTTTATGGTTTGTTTTGTTAATTGTTTTTTTTTTTTTACACTCATACACAGATTTTGAAAAAATTTGTTTGTTTTTTACACTTGTTTATTGTATTATACATTCTTTGGGATTATGAGGATTTTTAAAAAAGAAGATTTATTTTGTTCTTTTTGAATTTTGTATAAAATTTGTTCTATTTGTTTTAAAGTAAAACTTTTAAAATAAAATTTTACTGGAGGCAGTTGTAATATTTTCATAATATTATTTAAGATTATGTTACAGTTTTATAAAGAGATATAATAAAAATACTAAGAATACGATCATTTACAAAATAAATGGTTGTAAAAAAATACAATATGCAATAGAGAATTAATTAAGCTTCCAATTCATTGTCTGCAGAAAATAATTTAAATAATTTTTTTTTTATATTCATTAGAGTGATCGACTTTTGATTTTAATGGTCTAAATGTGAATTAAGAATGCTATAGACTATTAACAAATATGCAAATTAGATTTAAAAATACAATACTTTTATCAATTTTGTTCTAAAGTTGTTCAAAATTATTTTATTGCAGTCATTATAAGGAAAAAAATAACAAATACTTTTACTACTTCTTTTAATACTTCACTCGATAAAGATTTCGTAAGAAAAAAGGAACATTGGGTTCATATACTTAAAATGTAAGAACTGATAATTTATTACGCACTCTTGGTTAGATTCTAAATATTTTTGCAATAAATTCACTATTTGTAAATGACTGGTACAAATACCAAATATAAATATTAACTTAAATCTTTCTCATAATAATATTTTTTCTTGCAAAATGTATGAAAGTTTTGTTCCTTTTGAAGTAATATTGGTCCATCTTAAAGAAGTTTTCAAAAAATTGTTCACAAAAATACATTAAAAGGGCCGAAAAGATGCACAAAAAATCCTCTGAAGTACCAAAAACTCATGGGAAAAACATTTTAAATTCTTTTTGATAACAAGCTCAAAGTTAAGAATTTTTTGACAACCATTTCGAGAAGAAAAACCTAAACATTGTTTGGCCTAAACGTATGAGACCCATGATTTTTCAATCGCTGGTAGGAACTAAAGATCAATTTTTAATTTCATCAATACGTATCATTTGAAGGGTCTTTTTACCTCAGAATCTCAAAAAAAAGGCAGATTCTCAGGCCACTCTATTATATATTTTAACAAGTTTTCTTTGCTCCTATCAAATTTATTAAATGGTTGCTTTTAAGTTATGTTAAAGGTTGCAAACGCTTTGAAAAACTTATGTACATCCTGTTTCTACGCCAGTGATCGTGGAGGGTATAAAAAATATATTTATTAAAATTAATTAAAAATAAACATAAAATCAAATATTCATTATAAATGAAAATTATTATCTTGTGTGTCACCGTAAAAAAAAAAATTTAAAAAAAAAATAGGATTCTTTTGAATTTTACCCAAAAACTTTACTTTTATCTTGAGTCTGGTAAAAATATTTTTATAATAAATTTAGATCATATTAAAGTTCGTTAATCTATGATTTTCTATTTCTGAAGATACGAAACATTTCAGAAAGGTATCAAACGTTATAATTTCTGAAGAAAATTTATTATTTTGGATGAGAAAAATTGTTAGAAATCTGATTATTATATTTTTTTGTCATGATAAAAATGTAGAATTGAGGTTAGGATGATTTTTCTATATACATTGTTCATTTCTGCTGATATCTGAGAATTGATAAAAAATTTTCATTGAACTTATTGTATTCGTTCGATTGTCTGTCTGACAAATCTACCATTCAGCATTTTCTACGTTCTGCTCAATTTAAATGTATTTATTTGACCAGTTGAAAGTGCAAAATTGACATATTATATATCATTTGAAAGGTAATTGTCTCATCCTTGAAACGAGATGTAAAATATTTTACTATTTAATAATTTTTGTTGCAACAAAAAATAAAAATTATGTTTTCAGGGACAAATTACATAAATTTTTAAAAACCTTTAGTTCTATCTATACCATTTTTAAGTGAAATTGAAAACATTCTATATAAAATGGAGAAAATTCTAAATATAATTAAGATATTCTATATTTTATATTGAGAAAATTCCAATTGAGATTGAGAATTTCAAGTTAGAAAGAGAAAATTCTAAATGAAATTGATATTTTCAAGTTATTTTTAATGAAGAAATTTCAAATGAAAATGAGATATTTAATTTAATGTTGAGAAAATTCCAAATAAAACTAAGAACTTCAGTTGTCCAATTAACAACCTCTGTAGTATCGTTATATCATTATATGTCGTAAAAATATTACAAACAAAACTTTTGAGAGCAAAAACAAATTAATTTAATCATTTTTATGATACGATAAATACTATGGGTACTCTGCACCATCGATTTCAATGGTAAAAAAGTGGTTTACTGACTTTCGTTGTGGTCGCACAAGTAAAAATGACGCTGAACGTTCTGGACGGCCAATTGAGGTCAGTACACCCGAAAATGTCGAAAAAATCCACGATATGGTGTTAGCCGACCGAAGAGTAAAAGTGCGTGAGATTGTTGATGCCATAGGCATTTCATATGGCAGTGAGGTTTCAATTTTAAATGATAAGCTGGGTTTAAGAAAGTTATCTGCAAGATGGGTGACGCGTTTGTTCTTAATTGACAATAAACGTAAACGTGTGACAACTTCAAAGGATTGTTAGGAGTTTTTGCGGTGTTTTGTAACTGTGGATGAAACATGGATCCATTACTGTACTCCGGAGACCAAGCAGCAGTCTAAACAATAGGTTTCTCCGGGTGAACCTCCTCCGAAGAATGGCAAGATAAGTTTGTCGGCCAATAAGGTGATGGCACGCGGGTTAATCCACATCGATTACCTTCAAAAGGGAAAAACAATAAAAGGCGAATATTATGCCAACTTATTAGACCGATTTAATGAGGATTTAAAAAGAAAACGACCCCATATGGCCAAGAAAAAAGTTCTTTTTCATCAAGATAATGCACGGGTGCACACGTGTGCAGTCTCAATGTCAAAACTCTATGAATTGGGCTACGAATTGGTACCTCATCCACCATATTTTCCGGATTGAGCCCCTAGTGACTACTTCCTATTTCCAAACTTATTGACCAAACAAATGCCTGTTTTAAGGACCTCGAAAAATTCTATTTTTTATGCAAATTGTATATTTACAAAATTTTGAATAATATTTAGAAAATTCCAAAGAAAATGAAAAATTTCTAAATTAAATTGACGAAAAAATGCTATATGGGATTGTTAGTATAAATTGTATTGAATATTTATATTTATTTAACGTTAAATTTCATATGGAATTTTCTTAATATCAAGTAGAAATTCTCAATTTCAAGTTCATATTTTTTCAAGTTAGTATTTCTTAATATTAATTTGAAAATCTCAATTTAATTTTAATTGAAATTTTCTAAATATGAAATTGAAAATCTCAATTTCATTTAGAATTTTCTCAATATTAAATTGATATTCTTAATTTAAACTGGAATTTTGTTATTATCACTTAAGAATGGTGTAATTTAATTTATGATTTTCGACTACTGCTAGGAGTAGGGTACAATAACAAAATTGCACTTCTATGCTTTTTAGAAAGTGTCAAAAAAAAAAATATATTGAAGTTTTTTAATAATTTTTTTTTAAATAAAATTCAAATAAATATATTTATTTTTTTTTTCTTAGCAAAAATAGCGATTTTTTTTAATTGATAGAATTGAAATAATCTAATTTTTTTTCTTTGGCATCAATCTGAAAATGATCATGAATTTGACTATATTTTTTGAAAAAAAAAAAAAAATGTCGGAATTTTTTTTAAAAGAGTTATAGAATAAAAACGCAAAAACGTCTAACCCAAAAATGACAAATTCGATTTTTGAAATCAAATAACATTTAAACTGTAGCTCTGTTCCAGTTCTTGTCAAACTTGCAAATTTTAGTCAGAATTTAGAGTTTAGCGTTGTCGTACTAAGAATTTATGAGTATTTTGTTATTTTTCTGACTATTTTTGACTAATTCTGATTAAAACCTTTAAATTTGACGAGTAGTGCAACAGAGCTTGTATGTGCTTTAATTATATACTACAGTAAACTGTTCTGAATGTCTAATTCCTCCTCTATCGATATTCCAAGTTTTGATCTTAATAGAATTTTAGACATATTTTGTCATTAATGCATTCTTTTATTTGTTTAATTACTTACAATCAAAATAATACGAAAATGATTCGAATTCGTATTGCTTAGAAGAAAAATTTTATTGCTGCAATAATCATATTTATATTGTGGGAGAGATTGTGCGTCACAGGCGATACATCTAAGCAATAATAAATCAATACGCCTGGAAGCAAAATAAGTAATATTGCTAGATAATCATCTGGGTGAAAAAAGAAGATATCGCTAGATAATCTTCTGGAAGATGTGTTAAATATATAGAAAAATTATCACTAAATAAATCTTGAAATAATATAATAAAGAAATCTTTCATATCTTTTAAAGCGTCCATATACATAAATCTTAACATCATAAAGCACGAAAACTGAAAGGATCCCAAAAAATTTCCATTTTTTGCTAAGACAAAAAAATTTCTGCAATATTTTTTTCATTTTTGTACAATTTTTCTACAACTGAAAAAATTGTGACTGATAAATTAAAGTATTGCATTAATTTATTCCAGATGATCTCAATGGAATATCATCAATTTACTGCGGAGGTGATACTGAAAAAGGGCAATATTTTGAGGATAAAAATAGTAAAAAAAATTTTAATTTTCTAAATATTTTTTGTTGTTTGTTGCCTAATTTTCTTTAAACTGATAAAAAATATTGCTTTCATAATTTTTTCGTCTAAAAAATTAAAAGAAGTTTTTGCGCAAATTTCTTCAAGAAAGATATCTTATAAATGTTCATAGGATTATTGAATAATTACAAATTATATATGATAATTTTAATCGATAGAAATGGCAAAGACTATTGCCCGTTGTAGGAAAAACAGACCAAGGTCTCTGGTGGGAATCGAACCCACAACACCTCAGGCTGATCAGCTCACTACCAACTAGCCAATCGAGGTACCCTAGAACATTTTTTTTACTATCAAATACATTTTTAAATCTAGCTCTCTCTATTCCATAATTTTTATTTTATTAATTGATAGATATTTTCTGCTTTATATGTTTATATGTGTTATATGGCTAAAAATATATATTTTTTTAGCAGTTGCTAGTCAAAATCTAGTAATTTTTTTTAAATAAAAGTAGACAATTGAAAATTAAAAAAAAAAATAAATGAATAAATAAATAAAAAATAATGTTTTTTAGGAGCATATTTTCTGTTATTAATAGCATTTTTAATGCTCATTTTTTAGAGCATATTATTGGTTTCTCTGTTTGTCATACATTATTCACAAAAATATTTTCGACCATCAGATATAACTTTTAATTTATATTAACTTTTTTAGTTAATTTAGCTTTAGCTATTGACTTAAGGTGTAACACAAGTTTAATTCAAAGAATTAAATTCCAGGGTTCTATAGTATAAGTTGATTTTATTGAAGAAAGTTTTTCTGTTACCCCTCCCCTGAAAATTAATTTTATGAAGTTTCCCAAAATATTTCCGTTCTACTGATGACCGTTCCACGTTGGAATAAAATGTGTCAGAAATGGCGATTACTTTAATAATTTAAGTGATTAAATTTTTATCAAATAATACACCTTAATCTAAAATTTCATCCACTATGAATCCACTATTCATAATAAACCTCGAACCAAAATTTTTCCTTTCTTTCAATAATTTGAAATTCAAACAATTTATTTTGTTTTGAGATAGTTTTCCAAAAATTAAGTTTCCTTACAATTTGTTAAAATCTCTTAAAAAAATTGGGACTAGACTTTTTATATTGTTCAAAAAATATTTTCAGAACTTAGTGCAAACATTAAGATATGAAATATTATTTAAATCGTAAAAATAAATTTATTAAATACTGAGCAAAATCAATATTACGTCATTAAAAAAAAACTTACTCAAACGTAAAGCAATCGCAATATGCAAAAGATGGAAAAAATTGAAAAGGCGCTAAAAGGGATAAACGAAAATTATTAAAAGTGCTAGATTTGCGCATTTTTTAGTGTCGGGCTAAAAGATATTTTTCGCATTTTAGACTACTAAAAATGATGTTAAATCTAGACCGAAATTTATGAAAAATAATGGATGATTCAAGTAGAGATAATTTTTTCATTAGCCTTTCTTTGAAAGATCACGTGTGAGTCATGTTATTTTTGTTTAATATTGTTTGACATTTCATAATGGAAAGACTTACGCCTGAACAACATTTACAAATCGTTCAACTTTATTACGAAAATTTACGTTCTGTGAGGAATGTGTTTCGTGCACTTCGCTCAACTTATGGTCAACATAATCGGCCTACTGAGCGTACTATTCGCAACACCATCACCCATTTTGAGACCCAGCATTCATTATTGAATAATATTTGTCCGAATAGACCACGTCCAGCACGCTGTGAAGAAAATATAGCGGCCGTAGCTGAGAGTGTACACGAACACCGTGGAGAGTCGATTCGGCGCCGTTCGCAGCAACTCGGACTGACGTATTGAACAATTTGGCGCATTTTACGTAGAGATCTTAAATTGAAGGCATACAAAATACAGCTTGTTCAACAACTGTAGCCGCTCGTCCTTCCCAGGCGACATCGCTTCGCTCTATGGGCTCTTGAAAAGTTGTAAGAAGATCCGACGTTTTCGCGGCAAATTTTGTCCCATTTCTGGCTCAATGGGTATATAAAGAAACAAAATTGCCACATTTGCGACGAAGAGAAACCTGAAGAGATTCAAGAACTGCCACTTCATCCAGAAAAACCAACATTTTGGTGTGGTTTGTGGGCCGGTGGAATCATCGGTTCATTTTCTTGTTTTCCGTTATCGTGCCATGATAACCGACTATTTGATACCTTTAATTGAAGCTCGTGATCTCGACAACATTTGGTTTGAGCAAGACGGCGCCACTTCCCACACATAGCATCAATCAATAGATTTATTAAGAGAACACTTCGGTAAGCACATAATTTCACGTTTTGGGCCGGGCGATTGGCCACCAAGATCGTGATCGATATCACACCGTTAGACTTTTTCCTGTGGGGATATGTAAAATCTAAAGTTTATGCGGACAAACCCGCTTCGATTCAGGCCTTGGAGGAAAACATCACGCGTGTTATTCTCCAGTTACCAGTTGAAATGGTCAAACGAGTCATCGAAAATTGAACTCAACAGATGGACCAATGCCAAAGAATGTTCTTAAAAAAGTAGGGAACCTCGAAATGCATCACGATTTATAATAAGTTCCTTTAAAAGCGCAATATTAATCGAACTAAGGAGATTTTTGAAATTTAGTTACTATTTGACACAAAATCATAGTTTTTATGATAAATGTATGCTTTTGGTGGCATTTATTTTCTTAGTAAACCATTTATTTGATATAAAAATTAACTTAATCAATTATGAACCAAAAATCCCAAAATGTTACTTGTGTAACTAAGGGTTAAATGAATACATATATCAATAGTATTAAATGAAACCTTTCTAATGATATCCTAAAATATAAATTACGATGGAAAATGTCCAAAATAATCAAACTTTAATAAAATAGTATTTAAAATAAACTCATAGAAAATTTTACTAAAATTTTACTTACGAGAGAATGAAAGCTAATTAAAAAAAATTTATTCATTATGTATTGTTTAAAAAAATACATTATGAAAAATAAAAAAATAAATTAAAAATTAAAATATTTTATATCTTGTTTCAAGGATGAGACAATTAGCTTTTAAATGATATATAATAGGTCTATTTTGCACTTTCAAATGGTCAAGTAAATACATTTAAATTAAGCAGCACGTAGAAAATGCTGAATAGTTGATTTGTCAGACAGATATTCGGACGGATACAAGAAGTTCGTTGAAAAATTTTTATCAATCCGCAGATATCAACAGAAAAAAACTTAAAAAACCATATATAAAGGGTGATTCAAGTAGAGATACTTTTTTCAATAGCCTTTTTTTTTGACATATCACGTGTGAGTCGTGTCATGCTGTCATGTTATTTTTGTTTAGTATTGTTTGGCATTTCATAATGGAAAGGCTTACACCTGAACAACGTTTACAAATCGTTCAACTTTATTACGAAAATTCACGTTCTGTGAGGAATGTGTTTCGCTCAACTTATGGTTAACATAATCGGCCTACTGAGCGTACTATTCGCAACACCATCATCATATATAGAAAATTCATCCTAAATTCAATTTTACATTTTTAACATGAAAAAAAAAAATATAATAATCAGATTTCTAACAACTTTGCTCAACCAAAATAATAAACTTCTTTAAGAAATTATAACGTTTGATACATTTCTGAAATGTTTCGTATCTTCTGAAATAGAAAACAATGAATTAACGAACTTTAATATGATCCAAATTTATTATAAAAATTCAAAGAATTTTATTTTTAAAAACAATTTTTTTCTACAGGGACACACAACATAATAATTTTCATTTATAATGATTTTATTATGGTACTAAACGTCATTTGTCTATCATATGTTGTATTTTTTTTTTTACAAAAAATTAAAAATTATATACGTTGTTGATCGAAAAACATATTTTTGGAGGTACATATTTTAAAAATGGTCCAGCTCACGTGAAGGAAATAATTAAACCGAAATATTTTGGGGTTTAATTTGAAACATATCAATTTTTAATTTTTTTTTTTTTTGGGGGGGGGGGGGGGGTACATTTACAACATTTTTTGTCTGTTACAAATCAATGCACTTTAATAAATATGTAGGTCGATCATTTTCGTATAATAATTATGATCATAAAAACAAATTATTTTTTTCAAAAACTGTTATAACTTTGACTAATTTGATAATAGAAAACTGTAGTAAACCTAAAAGTTTATACAATATTAATCACTAATTTTTGACTTTTCAGTAAATAGTCTAATACTATTTTAATTTTGTTGTTAATTAAAAAAAAGCTAAAATTGTTAATAAATAATTATTAAAACTCTAAACTTCATTGTTAAGAAACCTTTTTACACACCTCTCATTTTGAAACAAAACCGTCCTTTACACAATCTCTTACTAAATACTACTTATTCACCGGAATGGAAAAAGAAATCCCTTCTTCCAATTCACCAAAACAAAAAAAGAGATTAGAGGAAACTTTATATCTCTTTTTTCTGTAATCATACACATGGTATCTTTGGTATTTCCTTGGGTTATTTTATTTCAAAGAATAAATCTTTTTAACGATAGGTTGTTTATGTTGAACATGCACATCATCAGCATCATTATGAAGATCATGGCGATGATTGGAGTGAATCGGCAGGCGGTGGCGGCTATTGGAAGAGATCTCTACAAACGGATTCTACAGAAAATACTTATGATTCTGCAACTGATAGCTATCAACTCAAAACGCAACAAATACAACAATCACCACAATATGATCCACATTATTTGGCTTATAGAAATCAATGGCAACGAAAGTGAATTGAAATTTTAATCTTAGTAAAAATTAAAAATATAAATTTTAATATGATTTTTTTTTCTTTGAAATCTAGTGAATATTTTTTGTAATTAGAGAACAAGCTTAAATTTTGTTTTAAAAATTTTATTTTGATTTTAGAAAAATATGAAAACTTCTAAGTCTAAATTTTATGTTTTGTAAAAAAAAAAAAATATTTATAAAAAAAGAAAATTATTTAAACAAATAATTTGTTTCATTTAATATGAAACAGTTGCAAGGCCACAATATTATTTAGTTTAGTTCAATTTATTTATTTATTTATTTTTTTTAAGAATAAGAATTCTATAATTATTTATTGTAGTATTTTAAATTTTATTTATTAAAATTTTAAGTTAAAAATAATACAGCGAAATATTACAAATTTATAAATTGAAAACATAAGTTAATAAAAAATTCTTTTGTATCAATTTTATTATAACAAAAATTATTTAAAACAATAATCATGAGTAATTTGCAATTAAATTTAATTCATATTGTAGTAGACTTTTTTATTGATTATTAAATTTAATTTTAGTAAACTAATATGTTACAAAATTTAAAGTTAACATCTTTTATTACAAATTTATATTAGATATTTATTTACTGTCTTATTCATAATATAATTTTTAAATTTAACAAAACTTTATAGAAATTTCCATAAAAATTTATGTTATGATTAAGATTATTAATGTATTTATTGTAATTTATTTATGTTGTTAATATGTATAATGTATTTCAAGAAAAATAAAACTTAAAAAAAAATATTTTATTTGAATTGATTTTTTATAACATCCACTAAAGGTAGGTGACAAGCAAAACCACGTAACTAACATTTTTTTTTAAAGAGAAACTGAAAACTTTATATAAATTCTTCCGTTTGTAATTTCTACAACTTCTTTCTGGGTTATAGCATGCATATATGAGCCGTTTATTTTGAAAGTGTCTTAAGTCCATTTATCTTTAAATGGAGATATTTAAAGGTTTGTGTTTTAATAAATTTAAAAATATTGATAACTAATAATATGAAAAAGTAATGTTTTTTTTTCTAAAGGTATAAAATTTATCAGCCTTATCAGTATTATTAACATTTTGCTTTAATAAATATCTTTTCCAGGGCTTTAAATGGACCTAGGCCACTTTCAATATTACTAAAATAAAGTTCCTAATTTTGAAAGAAAATTAATTCCAGGAAATAAATTTCTCGCAACTGTAATATATATATGGGTCATTATTAAATATTTTAAACCTGGCTGAAACTGACTTAATAAGTTTTGTGGTAAAACTATTTTAAAGAAATGATTTACAGATCTGAACTCACAAGACTTGAAAGTAATAAAAAGCAAAATTTTCATACCATAGATTTTATTTTATAATCATGATTGTTGCCCAAAGAAAGGCCGAAAATTACTTAATTTCTTCTCATTCTTCTACATTGATTGTTCGCGCGTTTATACTTTTTGATCCCAAGCGATCTTATAAATAAAGCGTGATCCATTTCGAGGTTCGCTACTTTTTTAAAGAAAAAAACACAGAAAATTCAAACTTAATTGGGAATGTTTATTATCATTTGAAAGAACATTCTTTGGCATTTATTTTTTGAAGATTATGTCTATCAAATGTTGGCCGTTGCTACGTCGCAGATGGTCCATCCGTTGAGTCCAATTTTCGATGACTCGTTCGAGCATTTCGACTAGTAACTGGCGAATGACACTCTTGATGTTTTCCTCCAAGGCCTGAATCGAAGCGGGTTTGTCCGCATAAACTTTAGACTTTACATATCCCCACAGGAAAAAGTCTAACGGTGTGATATCACACGATCTTGGTGGCCAATCGACCTGTCCAAAACGTGAAATTTTATGCGAAGTGTTCTCTCAATAAATCCATTGATTGATGCGATGTGTGGGAAGCGGCGCTGACTTGCTGAAACCAAATGTCGTCGAGATTACGAGCTTCAATTTCAGGCATCAAAAGGTCGGTTATCATGGCACGATAACGGTCGCCATTTTAAAGAAATATGGACCGATGATTCCACCGGCCCACAAACCATACCAAACCGTTGTTTTTTCTGGATGAAGTGGCAGTTCTTGAATCTCTTCAGGTTGCTCTTCGTCCCAAATGCGGCAATTTTGTTTATTTACATATCCATTGAGCCAGAAGTGGGCCTCATTGCTGAACAAAATTTACCTTGAAAACGTAAGATCTTCTTGGAACTTTTCAAGAGCCCATAGAGCGAAGCGATGTCGCTTGGGAAGGTCGAGCGGCTTCAGTTGTTACACAAGCTGTATTTTGTACGCTTTCGATTTAAGATCTCTACGTAAAATGCACCAAGTCGTTTCATACGTCAGTCCGAGTTGCTGCGAACGGCATCGACTCTCCACCCATTACTAATCAGACTTTGTGTATAAATTCTACATCTTCTTTGTTGTTGTGCAGACTTTCAACAGTTACATACAGTGCAATCAAATTTTGATGACAAAATTTTTTAATTTTTTGATTTTTTGGGCAGGATCTATGCGCCGCTCAACGGAATAGACATTTTGAAATAGGGATTGATACTTATTGTATTATTAAATTATTGTATGATTTAGATTTTAAACATACAGGAGCAATAAAAAACAACGACACCAATGAGGCCTTAAGAAGTTTAAAAAAGAAACATGTTCAGGACGAATTTCTCAAATATATGTTGATTAAGAACAACCAAAGCAAGGATCAGATAATACGAATGATGGGAACACAGCAAGAAGATTATTTTCAGATCTCGAAAGAGCATTTCAAATAACAAGTGTTGTTATAAATCTTAATTCAACATTTAAAACTTGTACTTGTGTGCAATGTGCAACAAATTGATGCTAGAAAATTTGATAAGTATCCATGGATAAATATGTGTGCAACAGTTCACAAAATCCTTTATCATGGAGATGATGTCATTAAGCATCATTTAGTATCACTTGGAGATCTATCAGAGCAAGCCCAGGAAAAAAGGAATAATGATTACAGAAAATCTCGAAATTCTACAAATAAAGATATATTTAATATATTTCTGGCAACGTCAGATCCGCTAGGGGACAGAAATAATATAGAAGTAAATATGGAATAATAATATAGAAGTAAATATGGAATATTTGCAGGTTATTTTACAAAAATTTCTAAATATCTCTATCGATTCAAAAGTTACAAAGTTTTGGCCGATGAAAAACGATTCTGAGTCATTGTGCGGCATATTTTATGGTTTCTTAGTAAAATTTAAAAAATTTTCTTTATAATAAAAGTCGCGATTTTTAAAAATTTTGTGAAAAATGGAGATTAAATCTGGGTTATTTCTTCATGTGTTATACGAAAATATATTTTATTAGACTTTATTACAAAGCAATGCTATTTAACATTGTAATCTTTTTTTAATCCAAGTAAATTTTTTTTGTTCCATAAATGTTTATTTTTGGAAATTTTTTGATGCACCTCTACATTTCCATTAAGTCCCAGCAAAAAATTTGCTTTCCTGGTAAGCTAGCAGGTATAATTGGAAACAAAAATAAATTACTTATTTTTTGCCTGAATAACTAGTTATTTTTGTTTGAGTTGTCCACAAATTCATGTAGTTATTTTTAGACTCTAGGGGTATTCAAAAATATGTATCTAAACGAAAATAAAAAAAAATAACAAAAAAAATTTTGTCGTCAGTGAGATTTGAACTTGGACACAAGTTAGCCATTCGTTTTTAATGACTAACGTCTTACTCAGTACACCATCTCGCAAACTCTAAACTCTATTTAGTTTAAAATATCTTTTTTTATTATAAAAAACTAACAACTTCAAAATGGGGTTGAACCAACAACCCTCTGGTTGTTAATCCGGCGTTCTAGCCAACTCATCCACGTGATTGCAGTATTACTGTGCTATTATACTATTGAGTACTTATTAATGTAATACAGAGTAGGCAAATAATAATGACGCCTCATTACCAAGAAACTACTTTAATAAGTAGTTGTTATTACTGAAAACCAAAAAGTTTTTGCTGGGATATTACAAACACCAACTAATTATGCCAATTATTGTTAGTTACGTGCTGTCCATGAGATGTGCCTTAAAAAAAAAAAAAAAGAAAAACTATTTTGACAAAAGTGTCTCGTTTTCAGCTATCAATTACATTTAACTTAAATTTACGGTCCCGATCAATTATATTTATTATTACCGATCTTACATCTATCTGTATATCCAAGATTTACTAAAATTGTAGTTTTCTATATAAAAAAACAAAAAGTGCAATTTTTGCGTAATTTTCAAAAAGTCCCTACATTTTTTTATTCAATTTATTTTTAATGCTCGTTCGATTTTATTGTGTAAAATATAAAAAAAAACTAAGTTCAATCAGTAATCCATGATATTCTATTAGAAACTATGAATGTGAATCGCGAAAAACTGATTTTTTTTTAAATTCTCAGTCTTGTTTTTTAAACTTTGAGACTATCTACTGCATTGGGCATATTAACGAGATATAGCATTAAATACGCACAAAAGCAATAAGTATCAATCCCTATTTCATAAAACAAAAAATTAAAAAAATTTAAAAATGTTGTCATCAAAATTTACCTACCCTGTATGTAACTGCTGAAAGTCTGCACAACAACAAAGAACGTGTAGAATTTATCCACAAAGTCCGATTAGTTTATATACGATCGCATGGGATCAAAAAGTATAAACGCGCGAACAATCAATATAGAAGTATGGGAAAAAGTTAAGTAATTTTTCAATCCTTTTTCTAAGTTTTTGATTTTTGAACATCAATCATGATTACAAAATGAAACCTATGGTACTAAAATTTTGCACTTTATTACTTTCAAGTCTTGTGAGTTCAGATCTGTAAACCGTTTATTTAAAATGTTATTACCACAAAACTTATTAAGGTTAAAAATTTTTAATAATGAACCATATATATTATTACAATTCCGAGAAATTTATTTCCTGGAATTAATTTTCTTTCAAAATTATGAACTTTATTTTAGTAATATTGAAAGAGGCCTAAGTTCATTTAAGGCCCTGGAAAACATATTTATTGAAACAAAGTGTTAATAATACTGATGGAGCTGATAAATTTTATTTGTTTAATTTTTGACTCTTTTTAATAGTTTAAATCTTTATAAGTTATTTTTCTTTGTGTTATTTATTTATTTATTTAATGGCCAATGAAATTACAATTTCTTACAGGCTAGCATATATATTATTCTTAAAGCTATTTACAATAAAATCTTTTTCATAATCATTCAATAACAAAAACTTATTATTTAACTAAGTAAAAATACTCCTCTTAATGCGGATTGGATTTAATGAGAAATCAATATATGGTTAAAAACAGTTGAATTTATTGCATATACGTCTCATGGGAACAAAGTTGTTATAATTCGTTAGAAAATATTTCATTTTTAAAGGAGTATAACTTCTAGTTGGACGATTTGGGATTACGAATTCGATCTTACGAAGCAGGAACTCAGAATTAATTGAACCATTTACTAAATTAATTA
The DNA here is from genome assembly GCA_932274085.1 of Protocalliphora azurea. Classification (NCBI taxonomy): domain Eukaryota; kingdom Metazoa; phylum Arthropoda; class Insecta; order Diptera; family Calliphoridae; genus Protocalliphora; species Protocalliphora azurea. The sequence goes on from OW026522.1 coordinate 129,569,462, forward strand.
CAAATGAAATACTCATATATTTTTTCCTACTTTCAAGAGTGGGGAGATCAATAAGCTGTAATCGACTTTCATATGATGGTAAATTATTATTAGGAATCCATGGAAGATTACGAAGACAAAATAAGAGAAATTGTTTCTGGACCGATTCAATTTTCTTTATATGAACTTCGTATTGAGGATCCCAGACCACGGAAGCATATTCCAGGATTGGTCTTACAAGAGATAAGAATAATTGCTTGGAAACGTAAGCATCATTAAACTCTCTTCTCCAGCGCTTGAGGAAACCTAGAACTCCTTTTGACTTATTAACGATTTGAGAAACGTGGGAATTAAAGTATAGTTTACAATCAAGCAACACACCCGAATCAAGAAATTCTTCGACTAGATCAAGTTGATATTCATTTATTGATTATCTACAGAGTACTGGACTTCTTCTGTAGTACATTATATGTTTACACTTTCTTAAATTCAGATCCATTAGATTCATCATACTCCAATCATAAAGATTGCCAAAATCTGATTGGAGTAGGGAACATTGATAGGAATAGTTAAAGCTATGGAACAGGTTTACATCATCAGCATACATTAATATTCTAGAATTATTAATACCAAGCTGGTAAATCATTTATAAGTATTAGGAATAATAAGGGGTCGAGATGACTACCTTGCGGAACACCGGATAAAACAGTAAGGATTTTTGATATACGTTCTCTAAATAATATACATTGGCATCTATTTTTAAGATATGTGGAAATCGATTTAAGGAAAGCAGGAGAAAGTCTTTATCTATAGCTTTACTGAAATCTGTGTATATTATATCTGTCTGTAAACCGGAATCAAATGCAGTTATAAGTGAGGTTGTGAACTCCAAAAGGTTAGTAGTAGTGGAACATCCTTTTCTAAATCCATGCTGAAATGGCTAAAGATAACATATAACTTGATTCGAAAGGATTTTAGTAACTATCTTTTCGAAAAGTTTTGGAATAACACTTAATTTAGCAATACCTCTATTATTGGAAATGTTGGATCTGCTTCCGGATTTAAACAAAAGTATAATATAAGATTTCCTTCAAACTTCAGGAAAGTAACCACTAAATATTGATATGTTGAATAATTAGGTTATTGGAGATATAAGAGAATGTTAACATTTTATAAGAACACAGTTTGGAATACCGTCAGGTCCACATTTATCAGAATATTTTTGATTCTGTACAGCACTCAGTACCATCGATTTATCTAATATTGGACAATTTATTAGGGTAGCAGCAGGAATTGGATATGGATAATTGGAAAGTTGATGTAAATCTTTATCAGAATAGACGGATGAGAAGACAGCAGCAAACATATCGCAAATATCTGCATTGTGTTAGGATTCTTTATCTCCAAATTTCATCATGGACGGATATCCAGAGACTCGACGCTTAGAATTTACAAACTGGTAAAAATATTTTGGATTATTTTTAAAGTTTCTTTTCACCCTAAAAAGATAATTATTGTAACATTGAATATTTTCAGAATTGTAAATTGATCTTGATATGGAGAATCTCATATGTTATTATATTGATAAATATATTAGTTGGCATATTCGCTCTAAAAAATATTATATTAGCTGAAAATTGTATACGTTTTTAAAGCCAAACTGTGGAAAATCAGAAAACATGATTTTCATTGTAAAAATAATTTCTTGTCATACTGTATGTAAATATGGTAAATGCTATAAAATTTGTAATTTCAAAACAAAACAAAAAAAAAACAACAAGTAAGAAAGATATAGTCGGTCAAGCCCGACCATATGATACCCCACACCATTGCGTATGTCCATCAAAATTCGAGAAGGGATCTTATATTAGACACGTGGACAATTGTGGACCGATACCTTTACTAAGTATAAAATAAAATATACGAATACAGAATATTACGTTAATACTAGCACTTATATGAATTTATGCATTTTAGGGTGATTCCCGAAAGTGGGCTTATATGTCGAATATACCACCTGATACTAACATGTGTATGTGATTTATGCACGTTAAAGTGATTTTCGGAAGAAGGTTTTATATGGGAGCTATGGTCAATTATGGACCGATCCTTATGAAATTTCTCGCAAAGATTGATACTTATACAAAAACTTCCTTACATCGAATTTCATTAAAATATTGCTATATTTAAGGCATTTATGATCGTTAAACTCCTATACCGGGAGGACATTTTTATAGGGGCTAGATGAAGTAATGGACCTATCATAACCAATTTCAACAGACTTCCTCGCTATATTATGAAAGTCCTATATGCAAAATTTTATTGAATTCTCTTCAAAATTGCGACCTCTACTTTGTGTATAAAATTTACACGGACAGCCAGCCGTACGTCCAGCCAGCCAGACGGACGGACGGACATCGTTAGATTGATTTAAAAAGTAATTCTAAGTCAATTGGTATATTTTAAGGTGGGTGTAGGATGATTTTTCTGTGCGTTACAAACATCACTACAAACGCATAATACCCCAACCACCTAATGGTGGTGTAGGGTATAAAAAATCATCACATTCGTCATTAAGTCTGAATGGCAACAAAATTTATCTAATGGATTTTTTATAACCCAACGAAATTTCCTTTTCAATAGTTCTTAGTTGATTCATTCATAAATTTATAAATAAAATATTTTATTGGTATTTTTAAAATAAAAAATAAATATAGTTTTAACTACATTCCAATATATACATTTTAAGGTAAAATGTAAATAATTTAGCCAAAAATAAAAATTTCTAAAAAATTATTTATGTAAATGTAATTCCATGTGCTGGTTGAGATACATTAATAAATAGGTAAGTAAGTTTATAAAGAAATATTATACATTTTGTTCAAAACTATTTTAAATTATTTTAACAAAATTTATTTATGTTTGTAAGTCTTATGAGTTAGTTGTACACCGGTAAAACATGACAACTCAACACTTATAGAATGTTTTTAGCCATATGTTCATTCATTCGCATATATACATACATACATATATTAGATATAAACATAAAATACTCATATATTATAAATATTTTATTTATGGATTAATATAATTTCGACAAATTGTTTCAGCAGTCAATCCAGTCCGTTGATGGTGGGTGCAAATAAACAGCAAAAATAATTGCGAATACACGCGAACGAGATATAGAAAAATTTCAGAACTTGACAAGAATTATTAAGTAGTAATGTAAAATAAATAAAATATTAAAAAGTGTATTCACCTTTTCTTTACTAAAAAAAAAGAAAAAAATCTTCACCCACCAACTGTTTATTTTTGTATTTTTTCTTTAAACTTTTTTTTTAAATCATGGGTTTCCGCAAATATGAATAATTTTTAATTTTTTTCACAATAAAATTTTTGCTGTTTTGAGGCGTGGAGAACCAGAATAATTTTAATTTTCATTCAATGAAATATTTTTTCACTTCTCTTCACTTTTTTTGTTTTTTAATTTTTTGGCAATTCAAAAAAAAAAAATCAACTAATTTGGTATTTTATCGAGGTTTTTTTTAAAAATGTGAAAACAAATTGAAGAAGAAAATACATAAAAATTGGGTCATTAGAGTAAATAAAGACAAGTGGATTTAATTTTTAATTGAACATTGCATATTTTAAAAAAGGTATTTAAAATTCTAAACTAGAATCTTTAAAAAATAAAAATAAGAAGAAAACACAAGTTAGTAGTGTTTTTTAAAGCAATTTTTATGAGTATTTAAATTTTATTTCACTGCTGCTAGTTAAAAAGAAAGTGATTGGATTTTTATTTGATATCAAATAGGTCAATTAAATACCAATACGGGAATTTATAAATAGTTATTCTTTTGATTTGTTTTTTATAACATGAGAATCTTTGGTAGTTATTAGTTCAGTTAAAGCTTCCTATTTTAGAGAGTTAAGCAATGAATTACCAAAATGTAAAAGAGTAAATAATTATATTCAGGGCCTTAGCAATAGTAGGGGCTGCAACATCATATTGATGAAGTTTTAAATGGTTAATTCCACAACCGCTTTAAATTCAAATCGTCAAGTAGTCTTGTATTATCCTTAATTAAAGGTTCTGTTAAAATAAAATATTATATTTGATTTTTAGATTCAATATGAAACCAGATTAGATTTAATAGTTGGCATATAATCTTAGCTTTAATTGAAGGTCTTGATATAATTTCCTATTAGCATTAATCGATATTTTTGAAATAAGCTCAGATTAGAAGTGATTCTAGTTAAATTTTAATTAAGGTTTAAATAAAATCCCAAATTAATCTCAAACAAATATATAATATATATAATATTGGATTTAATTTATATAATATTAGATTTAATTGAAAGTTTTGATATAGCCCTTGATTAGCTTTAACACAATCTCCGTATAATCACACATTAAGCCTATGCCACTAGTGCTAGTGATTAAATAAATTTTAAATAATCACACATCAGCTTTAATCGAAGGTTTAATGGAAGGTATTCAAAACCATCAATTTGGTTTAATCGAAATCTTAATATATGAATCCAGATTAACTTTATTCGTAGGGCTTTTATTATGAATTAAAAATGTATCGATAATTTTCTATGAACAAAAAATTGATTGCAATTTTCCATAAACAAAAATAAAACTTATCGAAAATTATCTATAAAAGGAAGATTCGTTGAAAATTATCTATTAAAAGAAAATTATCTATAAAAGGAAGATTCGAGGAAAATTTTCTATTAAAAGAAAACTCTATAAAAGGAAAATTTTTCGTAAATTTCCTCTAAAAAGGAAGTTTACCGTAAATTTACTCTAAAAAGAAAATTCGTCGTAGATTTCTTTTAAAAAGAATATTTATCATAAATTTTCTATAAAATTTTTTGTAAAAAAAAGAAAGTAATATAATACTTTTCTATAAAAAGAAAATTTATCGGAAAAGAACTTTTATCGAAATTTTTTTTAAAAAGAAAATTTATCGGAAATTTTTTAAAAAATAAAATTTATCGGATATTTGTTAAAAAATAAAATTTATCGGAAATTTTTCTTTAAAATAAAATTGATCGAAAAAATTCTACAAAGAAAAATTTAATTAAAATTTTCCATAAAAAGAAAATTTATTTAAATTTTTCTATAAAAACAAAATATATCAAAAATTTTTTATAAAAACAAAATTTAACGAAAAATTTCTAAAAAAAAGAAAATTTGACGAAAATTTTCTATAAAAAGAAAATTTGATGACAATTTTTTATAAAAAGAAAATTTGACGAAAATTTTCTATAAAAAGAAAATTTGATGACAATTTTTTATAAAAAGAATATTTGACGAAAATTTTCTATAATAAGAAAATTTGATGAAAATTTTTTATAAAAAGAAAATTTAACGAAAAAATTCTAAAAAAAGAAAATTTGATGACAATTTTTTACAAAAAGAAAATGTGACGAAAATTTTCTATAAAAAGAAAATTTGACGAAAATTTTCTATAAAATGAAAATTCGACGAAAATTTTCTATAAAAAGAAAATTTAACGAAAATTTTTTATAAAAAGAAAATTTGACGAAAATTTTTTATAAAAAGAAAATTTGACGAAAATTTTCTATAAAAAGAAAATTTGACGAAAATTTTCTATAAAATGAAAATTCGACGAAAATTTTCTATAATTTTCTATATATAAATAAAAAGAAAATTCAAAGAAAATTTATCAAAAATTTCTTATAAAGAATATAATTATCGAAAATTTTCTATGAAAAAAACTAAAATTTTCTATAAATAGAAAATTCGTCGAAAGTTTTCTATAAAAAGAAAATTCGTCGAAAGTTTTCCATAAAGAGAAAATTCGTCGAATATTTTCTGTAAAAAGAAAATTTATTGAAATTTTTCTATAAAAACAAAATTTAACGAAATATTTCTAAAAAAAGGAAATTTGACGAAAATTTTCTATAAAAAGAAAATTTGATGACAATTTTTTATAAAAAGAATATTTGAAGAAAATTTTCTATAAAAAGAAAATTTGACGAAAATTTTCTATAAAAAGAAAATTTAACGAAAAATTTCTATAAAGAGAAAATTTAACGAAACTTTTCTATAAAAAGAAAATTTGACGAAAATTTTCTATAAAAAGAAAATTTGACGAAAATTTTCTATAAAAAGAAAATTTGACGAAAATTTTCTATAAAAAGAAAATTTAACGAAAATTTTCTATAAAAAGAAAATTTAATGACAATTTCTTATAAAAAGAAAATTTGACGAAAATTTTCTATAAAAAGAAAATTTGACGAAAATTTTCTATAAAAAGAAAATTTGACGAAAATTTTCTATAAAATGAAAATTCGACAAAAATTTTCTATAAAAAGAAAATTTAACGAAAATTTTTTATAAAAAGAAAATTTGACGAAAATTTTTTATAAAAAGAAAATTTGACGAAAATTTTCTATAAAAAGAAAATTTGACGAAAATTTTCTATAAAATGAAAATTCGACGAAAATTTTCTATAATTTTCTATATATAAATAAAAAGAAAATTCAAAGAAAATTTATCAAAAATTTCTTATAAAAAATATAATTATCGAAAATTTTCTATACAAAAGCTAGAAAATATTCTATAAAAATAATTTTTGAAAATTTTCTATAAAGAGAAAATTTATTGAAATTTTTATAAAAAAATCCAAAGTCTTCCATCAATACAAAAGAATCTAAAATTTTGTATAAAAAAATTGTCCATAAATAGAACATTTTCGTAAATTTTCTATAAAAAGAAAATGTATCGAAAATTTTCTATAAAAAGAAAATTTATCGAAAATTTTCTATAAAAGGAAAATTTATCGAAAATTTTCTAGAAAAAGGAAATTTATCGAAAATTTTCTAGAAAAAGGAAATTTATCGAAAATTTTCTAGAAAAAGAAAATTTATCGAAAATTTTCTATAAAAACAAAATTTATCGAAAATTATCTATGGAAAGAAAGTTTCTTATATAAAAAGAAAATTTATAAAGAAAATATACAAAGAAAAAATTATTACCGCTATTACGTCAATTAACACAGTGTTTCATTTTGCATCTAAATTTAATAAATATATTCAAGTAAGGATAAAATAAAAATAAAATTTAAGTAAAATTTTATTTCTCACTTAAATTTTTAATTTATTCAATCATATACTTGATTGATTTGATCAATTTTTTAATTATAAATTTTTGCATCACATATCACTTTGGTGAGATGTGCAAATTTAAAAAAGTGTTTAATTGAATGAATTATTTACTAATATATTTAGTAATTGGTAACTTTTTTGTGCGTATAAAAAATTTATCCTAAATTTACGATAAAAGAATATTTATTGAAAATTCACTATAAAAATAAAATTTATCGTAAATTTTCTTTAAAAATAAAATTTATCAAAAAATTTCTATAAAAATGAAATTTATCGTAAATTTTCTTAAAAAGTAAAATTTATCAAAAAATTTATATAAAAAGGAAATTTATTGTAAATTTTCTATAAAAAGGTAATTTATTGAAAATTTTTTATAAAAAACAAAAATTATCAAAGATTTCCCATAATTAAAACATTTATCAAAGATTTTCTGTAATTAGAAAATGTATCGAAAATTTTCTATAATTAGAAAATTTATCGAAATGTAGGGTCTGAAATTCCCTACTTGAGAAGAAATTCCCTCATCTCGCTACACTACAAAGTTATTCAACATGCAACATGTTTTTGATAAACAATTGAAAGCTCATTATTTTGCCAAAGCTTACAATAAAAATGGTTTCCTTCGTTTATGTATAAACTAACAAAATGATATAAATTTTTTTTCTCTACCACCAAAGAAGGACTTGCTATTGATTTAAAATTTCAATCAAATGTGAAAATTATTTTCATAAATGAAAGACAATCCAATAAATTACATTTACCTGCATAGAATTAGATCAACGAAAGTCATAAATAAAACTTAAAATGCATAATAAAGAAATTCAATGAGTTAAAAGAATTTATTTGCACTTAGCAACCAAAAATTTTAAATAAAATTATCTTAATAAACTAAACAGGAACATTGTAGACGACAGACGACACAGGTATTCTTTCATATCACCACTTTATGCCAGGGAATGACATGAATGATAAGTGCAGTACAGAAAATTACATTTAAAAAAAATTAATAAAATATTTTTTCACATTTAAATGCATGTTTGCATTTAAATGCTGGAACGTGTTGACTACATTTTATATTTTGTGCAAAAAAAAAAAAAAAAAATTTATAAAAAAGAAATGTCTAAAACTTCATGACAAGAATTATGATTAATTAATTGTATTCCTCTACAGCCCCCTGTAAAATATTCTCAATGAAATATTTATGATAAAAAAGCCTGAGAGTCAATTTTGTTGGCTCCTTCATTAGTTTGATAGTTAGCAATTTCCAAATTTATTACTTTTTTCTATATAGTAATATAGCAAATGTATCTGTCCGTCTGTCTGTTTGTTACATTTACATTAAAATTAAATCACATACATATTTATTTCATATATTTTATTTAAACCAATTCAAATTATAACAAACTTTCATTTAAATGAAATTAACGCATTTTTAAGCATTTAATTGATGGTAAAAATAAAAAAAAAAACTAACTAACCAAATATCACAAACGCATAAATAATTTAAGTCTTGTTTTGTTTTTTTTTTCATTAATTTAACTTAAAACAAAAATTAACAAAATGAAAATAAAATCACTGAGGAGAAATAAAAATTAAATGAAGCTAAAAATGCCCTTTTTGTGCAGCAAATTGTCTACATATTTGGGATTACGTGCAGTGCATGAAGCACTTTCTAAACTTACAACTAAATAATTTGTTAACAAAATCATAAATAATTAAATGAATATTGAGCAATTGTTAAAAAAAAGCGAATGAAATGAATAAATAACATATCAATTAAAATACTTGCTTGGATATTTAAAAATTAAAGATTTTGAAATAGTTGTGGGAGCATAATTACTCACCGTTAAAACTTTTACTGTTACTACAACTAAATATATGCATTATATGCCTATTAGGGTTATAACTAGAGCAACCAAAAATATGCTCATAAAAATGCTTTTAAGATCGTTAAAATTAAAAAAACAAAATCTGCTCTTAAAATATTATTTTTTTCTGTCTTAATTTTAAATTATCTTCAATCTAATTGATTTTTATTAGAAATTACTAAAAATTATTTTCTATGACAGACATTACAGTTGAAGAATTTATTTATAGAGTAAATACTCTAACAAATGCCAATTTAAGTGGTGATTTTCAGCTTTTGTGTGAGCATGCTCACATTCTTTTCGAAGGCAAAGCCTTAAAGTGGTTTTGGAACTTTCACCGGAGCTGCGATATTATGGACTGGGACAAAGACTACTACACTGACTTTGACATAAGGGACGAAGTTTTGAAACGAAAACAGAAATACAGTAAGACATTTGATGAGTGTTATGATGTCATTAAAGTACTTAGTGATAAATTGAAAAGACCATTATCAGATTCTAAGCTTTGCGAAACCATTCAACGAAATTTTAGACCTGAAGTAAGGCACGAACTTCTTCACCTGGAAATAACAAGAGTGCAGTGCAGTACGACGATATGAAAAATTCATTAAGGATATGGGTATGTCTAACATAAATAAACGAGCGTTGATAAAGGGAAAGGTGTTAGAAGTGGTTAACGAACTTTATTTAGTACAGACCGGTAGATGTTGGAACTGTGACAAAGCGGGTCACAGTTTTGTTGATTATTTAGAGAAGCGTACAGTGCTCTGTTACGGATGTGGCGCAAAGAACACATACAAACCTCAATGTCCACATTGTTGCAAGAAACAGGGAAATGCCCCAAAGGTTGGCCATATGAAAAAGGACGGACATCCCAAGTTGAATTAGAAGATTACGATGAAATATGATACAAATGCTATGACGAAAAAACCTAATGTGACAACCAATTCTGACTTTACTGAAGTTCATCCCTTACAACGTCCTTACCATATTCGTCTAAGAGAATATAATCATATTAGGAATAGAATTTTTAATGACAGCAATATGGAACAAATGCCTAACAGATCCTTAAGAAAGATTCGAGCATTTTACAAAAGAAGGAAAATTTTTAGAAAATATATTATATCGTCGATAGTAACTAAAGACAATGATAACAGACCATATATTGTATTGAAATTGAAGAATGAGAATCGCTTTGTGTTGTTAGATATTAGCGCTAATGTTAGTGTGATAGGCAGAAATTTATGTTGTGATATTGTTAAGGAAGGTAACTATTAACGTAGTGTTGGTTACGTTAAAACTGCGGACGGACAACAACAACGAGCTTAGGGAACTATAGAAATAGAAGTCATCCATTGTTCAGGATGTAATTTTAAAATGTTTAAAGAAAGGTAAACTAGATTGATAAAAAAATTGTTTTTGAAACAAAATTTAAAATAAGCTAAGTTCTATAAAATTATTTACCCTTGGACAAAAATGTTGGTTAAAATTGTCATTATCACACACTCTGATAAAATTATATGAAACTCATTATTCGAACGAGATCAAAGGCTTCCAAAATCTTATTTATACGTAATTGTCGGTGATTTTAACATGATGTTTAAGACACCAAGATAAAACTATATATCATGTTTCTTTCGTTTAATTTTACTTGCATTGATTTATTTAAATATTTTTAATAATTTAATAAACAACTATAACAAACTTAGGCGCTTTTATTAATGAAAGGATTTAATTAATTGGAAAATTAAACTAAAAAAGTTTTTAGGCAGACATTCAATCGTAATTCTGATTAATTTGATTAAAAAAAATAATTGAAATATAAGTCAAAGTCAATTAAAAATATAATTAATATAAACAATTTTGTAATTGAAGCCCATTTATATTTTTTTTCTGTGTATGAAATCGCTCAAAATCAGTAAAAAACATATTCTTAATTACATATAATATGACACTTCATAAAAACAGGATATACAATTAAATTTCAAGATATCTAGTGACAGCCATATATCTGATACTTATGTCCCAAATATTTGTTGATATTTTACAGAATATTCTTGGAATTTGTTTAGTTCATTTACTCTTTAGGGATATTTACTAAAACAGATAATGTATGTTGAAAATAAACAGATATTTTTTTGTAATTTTATACATCAATTCATTTTATGATACCTACCAAAATTCGATTCAGCCTACCATCTTACCAAACCAAAAAAAAAAAAAAAATCCTACCAAATTTGGTTCAAAAAAAAAAAAGCCAAAACGGTAAACCTGATATCAATTACTAAAAACTCTAAAAAATTAAAAACAGAAATATCTTTCCAATTAAAAAATTGTTCAAATCAATCAAGTAGATGATTGAGTAAATTAAAATTTTAAATGAGAAATAAAATTTTACTTAAACTTAAATTTTATTTCTATTTTATATTTACTTGAATATATTTATTAAATTTAGAAGCAAAATGAAACAACTGTGTTAATTGAAAAATATACGGTGATAATTTTTTATGTGTATCAATTTAGAAAATGAAAATGACGTATGTGACATTTAAAAGAAAATTTCTATAATGTCAAATTATGTAAAAAATTCTAATAGGTTCAAAATATGCAAAAATTTTTCTCTTAAGTGTAAAATATTAAAACTGTTTCTCTTAAGTGTAAAATATGCAAAAATATGCAATTAAAATTGCTAAAATATATTGTAAAATAAGAATTTTCGATGAAAATATAACAAAATATGCTGCTAAACCCAAAATATGTAAAAATATGCTGTTAGCACTAAAATACGCAAAAATATGCTACAATAAATTGATGTCAAAATTCTTAAAGTTGTCTGACACGGATAAATAACTAAAAGCTTGGATCATTTGAAACCACGAAAAAAATATGATTTTGCATATTTTTGATTGTCCTGGCTATAACTTTTTTTGTACCTCAAAATATCATAGCACCACCTTATAGGCAATATTGTCCTGATAATAAAAACCGAAATTTTTAGTCGATTTGGACAAAAAACTTCATGCACCTAGGTTTTTTTTTGTATTTTTATTTGAAAATTGTTTACTTAAAGTTCGAAATATTTAAATAGTAGAACTTATGTATTACGTATTGATTAAGATAACTTTGTTTTATATTCATTTTCCGCGTAAATAAGAAAAACTTACTGTTTCGAATAAAAAACAAAAATCTGACTAGAAACAAATTTAATATATTTTTGCACATATTTTATGTGTAACTGGTAGGATATGATTTTGAATTTTAATGTATATCATAAAATGTCTAGGAATTTAACAATTCAAGAAAAATACCATCAGTAAAAATAATAAAAATTATTTAATTGTTTTATTTATAAGTTTTATATTATCATCGCGAATTCACAGAAATTGCATAGAAAAATGTTGTAAAATTATTTTATATCAAAGAAGACACTTGGCGGAAATTTTAAATTTTTTGATATCAAAACAATATTTTCTATACAAAATTTTCAACGCGATTGGTGTCTGAACTTTTTTAATGATAGCGAAAAATTATTATCATATTCCATTATACCTTTCCATGCTCTACAAATCCTTGTTATGGTGTATTTTGGATATTTACAAAAATTGCAAAAGTTATACCCTAATGCACATTAAAGTGCAATGATTTGCATGGAGATAAAATTTTTTTTAAATTAATGATTGATATGTTTTAAACAAGTTCACGTGAGCTGGACCTTTTTTAAAATATCTCCAAAAGTATAGTTTTCGATCAACAATGTATACATTTTTAACTTTTTGTCCAAGAAATTACAATTACAATTACATTACATATGGATAGACAAATGACGTTTAATACATAATGAGCAAGAAAATTTAAATTAGTTTTCATTCTCACGAAATTATCTATGATTTTATTTTAAATACTATTTTATTAAAGTTTGAATATTTTGGACGTTTTTCATCGCAATTGGAATCATTGGAAAGGCCTCATTCAATACTATTGATATATTTATTAATTTAACCCTTTAGTTGCACAAGTAAAAATTTGGGATTTCCGGTCCATAATTGGTTAAGTTAATTTTTATGTCAAATAAATTGTTGGTTTAAAAAAATAAATGCCACCGAAAGCAGACATTTATCATAAAAACTATAAATTCATGTAAAATAGTAACTAAATTTCAAAAATCTCTTAATTCGGTTATTTTCCTTATTTTAAAGGAACTTATTATATTTTTCATAAATTCATCTATATTTAAGTATTGTAAATACTTCCATATAACTTATTTGCAAAAATTTTTAATTTAACATTTCAGAAAATAAATACATAAAATTGACCCTCTTGCTATTAAAGGGTTAATTACGTATAATAAACAATAGTATCAGCATAGACCAATGGTAAACTAAAACCCAATATACAGTACAAGCTCGATTTTCGCAACTAATTAAAAACCAGACCTGTCACGAAAACTGAATTTTCGCAATAACACAACCCAAAATTTTATTAAAGAATTGTATGTAATTTTTAAAATTTTAATCGTTTTTATTGATATATTTACATTTTGAATATTTTTAAAGAATTGGAGATTTTGAATTGCTTTTTTGGCAAATTATTTTTTTAAAATAACAGCTGAATCTCGTAGTTCATGTAGTGCTGTTTTCGGCTTATCATTTTCCAAAGCCCATTGTATGCATATGTTTATCGATATTATACAATCGTTCACTTTAATTTCGTTTTTTTTTTTTCATGACCAGTATCGTATAAATCCTCCGATTCCGTATCTGATAATTACATTACTTTCCACATGAAATTCTTCTTGAATCCAGTTGTTTATGTCAGCATTCGTGAAAAGATGTTCCGCACCAATTTGAGCTACAAGTGTACCAAGAGATGAAAGCTCTTCGTTTTCTTCCTGAATTATATTTTGTAAAATATTTAAGGGCATTTTATCCTCTTCACTCCATTCACTACCGAATTTGAGCAAGGCGTTCCAGAATTTTCGGATATGGGACATTGATATTTTATCCTAGGACGTAGCTAGAATCTGAACTGCATTTTTGAGATTGAAGTTCATAACGTTGAATAAGCGCAGTGCAATTGGGTGGTAGATTCATTGCTGTAATTAAACCGTCATCACTTTTTAGTTCCTCAACTGGGTGACACGTCGCGTTATCTAAAAGTAAAACTGCTTTTTGCGGCAGACCTTTTAAAACCAAAAATTCTTGAACCTAAAAAATTTTTACTTATGAAAAACTTACTTTTACTAATTGGTAAAAATTAACTTACGTGGGGAATAAATTCTTGATGGAAACAGTCTTTGAATATAAATGATGTCACCCACACGTTATTACTGGAGTTGTATATTACAAGATTATTGAAAAAGCATTTAATGGCGCATGGGTTTTTCGATTTTCCAAAACCAGCAATTTCAGTTTTTCTATGCTATTCGCTTATGAACAGGGCAAAAAAGTTATTTGCTCTTTACATATTTTTCTTCCGAGAGACGTTTTCTCATTACATGCGACAAGAGTGTAATTTGAAAGCATCCTATAATATAAAGCGGATTCGTTGGCATTATAGATTTGGGGAAGAGTCAACCCATGCTCATCAACGTAATTCTTAAATTCTTTCACAAATGGATCAATAAGATGAGGTTTGGAAGACAATTTCTCGCCCGTAATTTTTAAAAATCTAATTCCATATCGACGCTTAAATTTCTTCAACCATCCTTCACTGGCATTGAAACCTGAACTAGTTTGATAAATTTTGGAATACAAATGACTGGCTTTTGATCGTAAAATTGCTGCTGATATTGGAACATATTTTTTCCCTTTGTTTTACAAACCACTTTTAAAGCATTTTTTCCATTCTTGGGTACTCAGCTTTCTTTAAAGTTCAACGTTTGCCAGGGCCACTTTCTGTTGTACGTATGAACTTTTTTAATGAATTTTCTTGCTTTAGAATGCGGTAAGCCGAAGACTTATGCCACTTGCAATTCACGCAAATGACAGGAATAAACTGACAAAATTGAATATC
Source organism: Protocalliphora azurea (assembly GCA_932274085.1). NCBI lineage: Eukaryota > Metazoa > Arthropoda > Insecta > Diptera > Calliphoridae > Protocalliphora > Protocalliphora azurea. The sequence goes on from OW026522.1 coordinate 129,584,464, forward strand.
AAAATCATCCAAAAAGGTTAAAATACCAAAAGACGGGAATTTCCCTTTTTTGGTCATAGACATTGTAATAACATTAAAAAAAAAACAGATAAAACTCGCGAAAATATTATCCTTTTTTCGTAAAATCTTAATATTTCACGACTAAAAAGACACATAACAATTATTTAAATGAATATTCTAAGCCTTAGTATGGCTCTATTACAATTTGAAGTTAATTTTCTTTTAACGAAAATTTTAATGATTTTGAATGAAATAAGTATTTTTAGAGGTGTTTTGAAAATGGTCCAGCTCACTTAAATTTAAACATTCAGATGTAATATTTTAGGAATCATATCAAGAACAGACCAATCTTCATTTTTAGAGGAGTACATTTGCAACTTTTTGCGTGAGGCTTTTTAATGCACATGTCTGTACAATTTTTTTTAAGATTTGTCTTTAAATAAAAACAAGTAAGAGAAAGAAAATAATTTGAATCTGTCTTGACATTCTTCTGTGACCCTGAACAAGAATGATCAACATGGTTTTCCAACTGGTTTAAATACCGCTTTTTTCGGTTGAAGTAATGTCGTTTTTTCCAAAATATTCATTTTTCGAATGTCGATAGACCAGTTTTTTTAAATACAAAAAACTGGTTTTAAAAAGAACTTTATATTAAGAAAATGTAATAATTATTAATATTTGACTGAAAATTTAGAAATATTTTTTAACTGATTAATATTCATAAAGTCAAATTTCTTGTTATATTTTACATACATAGTTTAAGGTTAAATTGAAATTAATTCTCTAAATTTGATGAAATTATATTCCACATTAATGGAATTCCTCTTTCTTTTGTAACATCTGTAACATTTTTACAAATAATTTAAATTCAATATTTTTAATAGCCTCCTTCATTTTTTAAAGATGTTGTATTTAAAAGTGGTCTAAATGCAAAATTGATTTCAAAAAATTGAAACACAGTTTTTCCATATTAAGCCATAGTTTCTGTTTATCTATATCCATATATGTATATAAAAAATTAATAGTGTTTGTTTGCGCCCTATAGACAGCTAAAGAGCTGGACCGATTTTGTTGAAATTTTCACATTTTCCTGTGAGCTCCAAAAATAAAATAGGCTACTGTGGGAAGAGTATGCCCATTCAAGTAAAATATTAGTTACTACATATATAAGGAACTACATTGGTGCATATTTCTATAAACACATTAAAAAGTTTTGTTTTTCTTTGAGATATATTCGTTTCTCCATCTCAATGGAATATTCCAACATCTCTGTTTACTGGAAATATTTTTGTTTTAATTGGGAAATTTCTTTAGCTTTAAGGATGCCCAAAGGAACTTTTCTTACAAGCTACGAAAAAAATTCAAATTAAATTTTTTTGTAATCAAGGCTGTTCTAACAAAGAAATTGGATGAAAAATTAATAGTTCAGAAGGAGTTATTCGAACCAACTAAAGGTAATCAAAAGTTAACAAAAAGGTAAATTAATAAAATAAAAGAAGAAGCCAACCGCAATAAATTAAATGCTACACGAATAAAAAATAAACTTGTCCTTCCCGCCACTTCCAAACATGTTGTACACATTTTGCGAGCAGATGTTAACAGAAAATGGAAGAAACCAAAATGTAACCAAACTGCATCATAAGGAAAAACGTTTAAAATTTGCGCGCAAATACATGAATGGGACAGATGAGTGGAATAAATTAATCTTTTCTGATGAAAAGAAATTCAATTTGAACGATACCGATTCATATTCTTGCTATTGGCATGATTTGAGGTCTAACGAAATTTTTATGTCGAAATGCAATTTCAGTGGAAGCAGTGTTATGGTTTGGTCAGTCTTTCGGCTAAAGGAAAATCAAAAATATGTTTTGTTCCAACTAAAATGAACAGTGCAATTTATGAATGAAAAAATCGATAAAGATTGCATATTCCAACAGTCTAAATCATGGTTTAATGAATATAGTATTCCACTATTACGGATTTAAATCCAGTGGAGAATCTTTGGAGGTATATAATCCATAAAGTTTATGCAAGAAATGCACAGAATGAAACCATAGTAACAATAACGGAGTTAAAACTAAAAATTAAGCAAGCCTGGAAAGAAATTGACAGTGATTGAAGTTATCCAAAACAAATGTTCATCAACACATTATTAAAAATGCTTTCATTAGTTCATTATTTTAAGTGTCATAAAAATGACATTAAACTACTAAAATTAGAATTAACAAAATTTTATGTACATTTTAAGTTTTTGTTATTAATTTTTTAAACGAAGTCAATAAATAATTTAAAAAATTAATTTGTAGCACCTTAACTATATTTTAGCTCCATTTTAGGTAAGTTGATTAAAAAAATTTATGTGCGTTTTTAGGAATATGCACCAGTGTGTAATTTTCAACTGGAAAGCTACAGAACATATTCTCTGTTATGTTGAAGAACATCTGATTGGATCAATAACATGAAGGCAAGTGTTTTATAGCGGTTATTGTAGGAATATTTAATGGATAACAGTGGTTCAAATTTTTTTTTTTTTACGATCTACATTTAAAGGTACCTAAAATTATGAAATTTAATTATAATTTTCCATTTATAACATCTTGGCCAAATTTAAACTTCCTACGACAATTAAAGTTAGATGCCAGTAGGTCATTTATTTTGACAGTCCCAAAACAAATATTAATTTTTTTTTTCACCAATATTAATGATATATAAATTAAAGAAAAATTAGCGTACCCATATTTTAACATTTAATTTTAATAATAAAAATTTTGTTTCACCCACATTAAGTTTTTTGAAAAATTTACGAAATACGAGTATATTTTTATTTAGCTAACATTAATATTGAAGATAAAACAATTTCATAAAAATATTAAAAATATAAATGACATGTTCCAATCATCGTAGAAATTTTAAATTTGGCCTTTTATTATTTTAGTTACGTTTAAATATGTGACACCACCTTTCAGTTATTTTCATACAATGTTGGACCATTCTCTTGAAGCTATAAACAGTTTAATATCGTTTGAACTCATTTGAATGACGCCGAAGGGTTTCAGAAGAAGCGATTATAAGCCACTATTTTTACAATTATTAAACTCTTAATTTTTAAGTGCATTTGTAGTTAATTAAATTTTTAATTAGATTTTCGAAACATGCTTAGAAAAGTTTGAATAATAGAAATAGAAATATACTCGTAATAAGTTACAAAACTCATATGTGTCCCCTTCTCTTCTAATAAATTAATCATATTGAAAAAAATACATAAAAAAATAACAACAAAAAGCGAAAGCTTTAAGTGTCATTGCCTTCGGAAATACTACAACAAAAAAACCAACAACAATAATACAAATAAAACTTAGCTATTATTAATTGTTTAATTGTTATAAAAAAATAAAAAGAAGAAAGAAACAAAATGTTCATAATATTTAAACAAATACAACTAAGGCAAAATTATTATTACACCGGTCGGCAAAGAAAATTCTACTTTAAAGACGAATAGTTGAACTATATGATTTTGTTGTGCTAAGTATGAATCTGCTTTCAGCTTCTGAATTTTCTTTTTTATGGGCGCGTCTAATAGTTTGCCCATAATAAGGCCATTATACGAGTATATTTCACCATAACTCAAGAATTGTGTGTACGATTTATATAAATGATACATTAAAAGATGTGGACTAAAAATGTCTTCAAGCCTCTCTAACATTATTTTTTTTTACATTTTCGGAGTTATTTAGAAAATAGTGTTCGAAAAAAAATATTTTTCCCAAAATAAAAGAATTTTTCTTGAATTTCTTTTAAAAAGTGAAAACGCAAAAAATGTTTCTGTTTTTTATCTAGCTGATAGCTCTACAAAAAAAATAAGCCATGTATTATCAAAATTGATGCACAAATCTTGATTTTATTCACAGTTAAGTGCTAATACCCATGCATACCTACTAGGGTATTTACTCGAATAATGTTTGCTCGATTAAACGATAAATTAAAATCAAATAACTCTTCGAGTAAATTAAAAATTGAATCAATAGTCTGGTAACCTTGTAAAGTTTCGGCTGTGAAAGTTTTTGTATTGCGATTTTATAAACTTTTTCAATTAAAAACAGCATCTATAATTTCCTTTTCTGGTTATTTTATTTAAGATAAGTATTCCACAAACATATCTTAATTAGAGAATGTTGATAAAATTTGTAGCTAATCAATCTAAACCTGGAGACTCCTTAATTGTTCTTGGTGACTTTAATATTCCAAATATTAAATGTTGCGAAACTCATGATTCATGCTTTTTAAACCCATCAATAAGATTGGAAACATCTATTGAATTCCTGGATGCTATTGCTGATTTAGGACTATTCCAAATAAACAACATAGTAAACAAGCTTGGTAAATTACTTGATCTTTTATTTGTTGATCAACCTGAAGAATTTAATATTCTTCGCATTAATCCATTATTAACACCTGAAGATGCTTATCACCCACTCTTGAAATAAGCGTACACGTCGAAATAAAAATATCATTACAATCCAATGTAAATGATGAGATGGTTTTTGATTTTAGCAAAGCTGATTATTCTAAATTAAATCACCTACTTTGTTCTGAAAACTGATTTGAATATATTCCTTACAATAAAGTATGCCCTCGTAATATCGACATTATTTTGAATAAATTCTATGTTGGCTTATTTAAATGTTTTAAGAAATTAATACCAATGACGAGAAAAAAATTGCACATGAACCGCCTTGGAATACAAAGCAGCTCAATGGCTTGGAAAATTTGAAAAACAAACATTATATAATATATAAAAAATCCGGTTTATCTATTGATTATGTGAGGTACTCCATATCAAGATCAGTTTACAGTGTGAAAAGAAACTTTAAATATAATCCAAAATATTTTTACCAGTTCGTAAATTCTAAGCATCGAGTCTCTGGATATCCGTCCATGATGAAATTTGGAGATAAAGAATCCTCGAACGATGCAGATATTTGCGATATGTTTGCTGCTCTCTTCTCATCCGCCTATTCTGATAAAGATTTACATCAACTTTCCAATTATCCATATCCAATTCCTGCTGCTCCCCTAATAAATTGTCCAACATTAGATAAATTGATGGTACTGAGAGCTGTACAGAATCTAAAATATTCTGATAAATGTGAACCTGATGGTGTTCCAAGCTGTGTTCTTATAAAATGTTTACATTCTCTTATATCTCCAATAACCTAATTATTCAACATATCAATATTTACTTTCCTGAAGTTTGAAGGAAATCTTATATTATACTTTTGTTTAAATCCGGAAGCAGATCCAACATTTCCAATAATAGAGGTATTGCTAAATTAAGTGTTATTCCAAAACTTTTCGAAAAGATAGTTACTAAAATCCTTTCGCATCAAGTTGTATGTTATCTTTTGCCATTTCAACATGGATTTAGAAAAGGATGTTTTACTACTAACCTTTTGGAGTTCGCAACCTCAGTTATAACTGCATTTGATACCGGTTTACAGACAGACATAATATACACAGATTTCAGTAAAGCTTTAGATAAAATAATTCACGATCTCCTATTGTTCAAATTGGATAAACTCGGATTTTCTTCTGTTTTTCTTAAATGGATTTCCACATAACTTCAAAATAGGTGCCAATGTGTATTATTTATAGAATGTATATCAAAAACCTTTCCCGTTTTATCCGGTGTTCCACAAGGTAGTAATCTTGGTCCCTTATTATTCCTAATATTTATAAATGATTTACCAGCTTGGTATTAAGAATTCTAGAATATTAATGTATACTGATGATGTAAACCTCTTCCATAGCTTTAACTATTCCTATCAATGTTCCCTACTCCAATCAGATCTTGGCAATCTTTATGACTGGAGTATGATGAATCTAATCTAAATTTAAGAAAGTGTAAACACATGATGTTCCTCAGAATAAGTTCAGTACTCTGTAGATACTCAATAAATTAATATCAACTTGATCTAGTTAAAGAATTTCTTGATTTGGGTGTGTTGCTTGATTGTAAACTATCCTTCAATTCCCACGTTTCGTAAATCGTTAATAAGGTAAAAGGAATTCTAGGTTTTCTCAAGCGCTCGGGAAGAGAGTTTAATGATCCTTACGTTTCCAAGCAATTATTCATATCTCTTGTAAGAACAATCCTGGAATATGCTTCCGTGGTGTGGGATCCTTAATACGAAGTTCGTATAAAGAAAACTGAATCGGTCCAGAAACAATTTCTCTTATTTTGTCTTCATAATCTTCCATGGAATCCTAATATTAATTTACCATCATATGAAAGTCGATTACAGCTTATTGATCTTCCTACTCTTGAAAGTAGGAGAAAATATATGAATATTTCATTTGTAATTAATTTAATAAATGGTTCAATTAATTCTGAGTTCCTGCTTCGTAATCCCAAATCATCCAACTAGAAATTATACTCTTTTAAAAATGAAATATTTTCGAACGAATTATGCCAACTTTATTCCCATGAGACGTATATGCAATAAATTCAACAGTATTAAGAGCATTAATTAAGAGGAGTATTTTTAGTTAAATAATAAGTTTTTGTTATTGAATGATTATGAAAATATTTTATTGCAAATAGCTTTAAGAATAACAGCCTGTAAGAAATTTTAATTTCATTGGCTATTAAATAAATAAATCAAATAAATGTGGAAGCTATGGTCAATAATGGACCGACTGTGATAAGATTTCGATTAAAAATTTATTCGAACAAATTATGTGGATTAGAGGAATAACCTAAGTTGAAAAAAATAAGTATATTTTAAATAACATAGAATGTGCTCAATAACAAATTTCTTCTTTTAAAAATGTTATAAATTAAATAAATATGCAGTAAAACGTGATCCAAAGGAAACATGAAGGACATTTTAACATTTAAGAACACAACTTAAAAAGCAAAGAATATGAATCGTAAAAAAGAACATTATTAGTCTTTTTACCACTCTGTGTTAAATTCATTGTTTCTGAAGCTCTTTTTCAGCAATTCATAATAATATATTATATTTTTGACCATTTTGTAATTTAAATAAATAATTTTCAAGACTGGCTATACTGAAATAAAAGAGAAAAATATTTTTATTTTTTAATATTAGGTTTGTATTTACTAAAAGTAAATGTAATACAAAAAATAAAAAAATTAAAAAAAAAACAAGTAAAATTTTAATGCAAATATTACTCGAATAACTCGAGGAATTTAAAAGTTTTACGAATAATTTAAAAACAGCATTTTCGAGTTATTTGATTACTCGAATAATTCAAGTCGAATAAAATGAAAACTCTAATATCTACCATGAAGTGGTGGACAAAAACAAAATCTTTTTTTTTTAACAAAAACTGATAAACTAGATGAAATTTAATGAGGTAAAATCGAATCTGCTTTAAGAATTTTTTTTATCACGTTTTGATTTTTTTGTATGGGCATGTCTAATATTTTCCCCTTAATAAAGCGATTACTTGTATATATTTTATTATAACTCGAGAACGGGTTGTCCGATTTAGGCAATTAAAATACCAAAGGATGCATAAAAAGTTACCTTCAAATTATTCACTAACTCCGAATATATTAAGTGGATAAAAAACAATATTAAGATAACTTGAAGGTAATTTTAATTATTATCTATTGAAGTTTTATTTATTTAAATTGGCCAAACCTTTTTCGAGTTTTATAAGTGTGAGTGCATAAAATTCCATTTAATCTATTTATTTTTGTTTAAAGAAGAAAAATATTTTTTTTTTTTTTGCACACCTTTGTGTCTCCACTTAATTGTAGGTAGATATGGGTACTTTCACTCAATTGTGAATAAAACCAAGATTTGTGCATCAATTTTAATAATACATGGCTTATTTTATTTATAGTATTACCAGCTTTATGATAATGGATTAAGAACTGCATATTTTTGCCGGTTTCATTTCTTAAAAAAAAAATTTCAGAAAAAAAATTCTTAAAATTCTTTAAATTCTTAAAAATTGTTTTTTTTTTCAACAGAAATTTCTGAATAACACCGAAACTCTTAGGTAGATAAAAAAAATAATGTTTAGATGACTTAAATAGTTTTTGTTTGCATCTTTTGTTGTTTCAATTGTCTAAATCGTACAACCCGTTCTAGTGTTATGGTAAAATATACTCGTCTATTGACCTTATTAAGAGGGATATATTAGATATGCCCATAAAAAAAATCACGATCTGATGGAAAAGAACTGAAAGCAGATTCGTATTTAGCAGGACAAATTCCATATAAATAAAAAATAAAACTTTTTTTATTTTTTATTTATTATTTCTTTTTTAGAACAAAATTTTTTTTATTTTTTTGCTGACCAGTGTTATTAGAGTATAAAAAAAATTTAACCATAATTTATTTTCAATTAAACGGTTTATGCTGCAGTATATGGCGCTAAATAACGCTAAACTAATTTATTTGAATTATTTTTTCCAAAATTTATTTATTTATTTGTTGTTATATTAATGATTCATTAAAAAATATGTTTAAATTAACAATATTACGAGCACGATTTGTGATACTAAGTACGACTGAGTGAATGTTATCTAATTTTGCATACCACCACAAGCATTTTAATATTCATAAGATTCCTTTTAAGTCATAATTTATTTGAATATAAAAACAAAGCGTGTGCGATTACATGCAGATACATGTTACTGGTGACATAAGTATCTTATAACAAAAAAAAAATAAAATAAAATAAATAAATAAAAATCTTATTTCCTTTTAAATTTATAAAACAAATTATAAAAAATACCGAAATATTTATGCATAAGAAAGAAATTAGTTTATGGAATATTAATTTAAAAAAAAATTAATTATAATTATTTTTTAATCATAAGAATTTATTTAACTCATAACAAGAGTTGAAGTCATTGGAAATTAAAAAAAAGTTTGCGTCTTAAGTCTTTCGTTTTAAGTCATACATTTAGTGGAATTAATAAAGAAAAAAAAAACAAATTTTTTTTATTTTATTTGAAATAATTTTTAATAACTTCTCATAGGAGTGGCAGAGCCTAACGTTTAAAAGTTGCTTTATTTTATAACTCCTTTTCTTTGGCACCACATTTTACATAAAATTGTTTAAACTGTGTTAAGTAACATTTGTGTTGAAATATGAATATATTATAATTTCTAGAGATATTCTTTACTTTTTATCATAATTTTTAGCAGCAAACATTTTTGAAGTTTCTTAACACTTTAACGTGAAAATATTTTTATTTTTTTGCTCACTCGCTAACTGTACATTTTCTACATTTTATTCAATGATCTAGATTTTAATCAATGAAATATTTTCATTGTTTTTTCTGGTATTAATGAATTTTTGTTAAGTGTTTTATTTCTTTTTTTATTAATGGTCAATATCATTCATTAATTTTACATACCCAGAAAAAAAAAGAGGAAAAAACCCAAGATTTGAAGCCAAAATCAAATAGTCAACAAACAAGACGTTTAAAGTCCATGTCACATTGGTGACATTCTGTTGTTTGTACAAGTATTTGAAATGTAAAAAATTTTTGTAGGTGTTGAAAGGCAAATAAACGTGATTTGCCACAAAGTAGAGCAAATTCTCGAGTAAATAGAAATTTAAAATATTTGAACAAAAAAAAAAACGCAAGAAGAATTGGCAAAATTGGCTATAAAATATTGAAATAAAATATAGATCATTTCTTTATATTGCAAATGTTAAAGTGTGCAGAAAAAAAACATTAAAATATGTGATCCACATTATAATTATGGAAATGAAAAGAGTACAGTAAAGAATTCAAAAAAAAAAAAAAAGTTCCAAAATATTTTTTATATTTATTTTAATTTTAAATTACCTTTTTACAGTTAAAAATTTACGTGGAGTTTGTATTAAATTTCTATTTTTAAAATTATGTAGTTATCTTTTCAAAATCTTTTGTTTTTTTACTCAGACACATACAGACCACATGCCAAAAGGTATTCTTTATGCTTAAGTATGATACTAAAATTATAACTGAATTTACAATTAAATCGACAAACTGCAATTTAAGGTTTGGCATAGTTTCACTATTGAATTAAAATATAAAAATATACAAAATAATTAAAATAAAACCGAAAGTAAACAGGTTAATATTTAAATATTTATATTTATAAAATATATCTTCTGTAGTTAAGATATGTATTATAGAGGTTTAAACCAGAATATTTAAAATCGGTTGTAATACATATTATTGTTAATTTTAGATAAAATAACTTCAATACAACTCCAAGCACAATGATTTTTAAATTTATGCCAGAAAAAATGAATTTTTAACCACTGTGCACCTTAAGTTCCATTTTATAAACATGATTATTTTTAAAAATTTAAAAACTTAGAAAAAGGGCTAAAAATAATTTAACTTCTTCCCATTTTTCTACATTTTTAGTTCACGCGTTTATACTTTTTGATCTCATGTAATCTTATAAAAACTAATAGGACTTTGTGAATAAATTCTCCATCTTCTTTGTCGTTATTTGTTGTTCTGCAGACTTTTAACTTTTACCTACAGGGCAATCAAGTTTTGATAACAAAATTGTTTAATTTTTTAAATTTTTTGGTTTTTTTAGTGGTGCGCCCCTCAACGAAATATAAATTTTGAAATAGGGATTGATACTTTTTGTAATTATGTATATTTTCCGCCTTATCTCATTGATGTGCCCGAAATAGTTAGATAGTCTCAAAGTTTGGAAAACAAGAGCGAAAATTTTTAAAGAAGAAAGTTTTTCTCGAGGCTTATTTACAGTTTCTAATGGAATAGCATGGATTATTGCGTGAACTTAGTTTTTTGTTATTTTACACAATAAAATGGAAGGAGTATTAAAAATAAATTTAATAAAAAATTGTACGGATTTTTTGAAAATTATGCAAAATTGCACTTTTTGTGTTTTGTATTTTTGTATAGCAAATTCCAATTTTTATAAATCTTGCACATGTAGACATAGGAATGACGATGAATATAATTGATCGGGACTATAATTTTAAGTAAAAAAAAAAAATCAAAACAAATTTTGCTAAGTCACATCGCATGGGCAGCACGAAATTGACAATAATTGGCATAAATAGTTGGTTAAAAAAGGAACATTTCTTTGTAATAAACTCTAATAAAATATATTTTCGTATAATATATGGAGAATTAACTTTCCGCATCAGCATTTTTTGCAAAACTTCAAAAAAGTGACACACTTTTACCATCAAACACAAATTTATGAAAATATCATAAATTTGATTTTAATAACTCGGTAGGTTTTGATATTAGGCGTAATTTTTACCAGACTTATACATAAACTTCTAGTTTGTAAAAATGCTTATAAGTTCAATTTAAAGCCGCTATAACTTTCGCGCCCCCTGCACGAAATGATTAACGCGAAGTGATTCTACATGCTTTCGAATCACTTAATATTTATACAAATGGATTTTAATGTGTCATCAAAAAAATAAAAAATTGTTTTTTTTTTTTGAAAATTTTTGATAATGTATGTCTAAAAATAAAGAAAAATTAATTTTGAGCATGTGCTGGAAAAAAAAATTTTAATTTTTCCCCTGCGATTTTGTTTTTCGAGAGGAGTTTTTAGCGCAATCTAAACGAAAAAAAGACCGACTATTTGATACTCTAACCCATTGTGAAGAAGCATAAAAATGCGGGAAGGGTCTTATAATACGCCTGTGGCCAATTTTACTAAATATAAAATAAAATATACAAATACAGAATAATGCGTTAATACTAACATCTAGATGATTTAGGGCGATTCCTGGAAGTGGGTTTATATGGGAGTTAAGGTAAATAATGGATCCATTCTCATAAAATTTGGCAATGTTGTTTCTACTTACATAAAACTTATTTGTGTCGAATATTAACTTGATAATAACATTCGTATGGGATTTATGCACATTAAAGTAATTTTATATGGGAGCTATGGTCAATTGTGCACCGATCTTCAAAAAATTTGGTATAAAGATTCATACTTGTACAGAACTACTTTGCACTGAATTTTATTAAAATATTCTTATTTCTAAGGTATCTTTTAGTGTTTAAACTCTATTCCGGGGGAATATTTGTATGGGGCTAGGTGAAATAACAGACAGATCAGAACCAATTTCAATAGACTTCGTTCTTGAGGCATAAAAGTCCCACATGCCGAATTTCATTGAATTATCTTTAAAATTGCGACCCGTACTTTGTGCACAATGTTTACATGGACAGCCAGCCAGCTATCCAGCCTGCTAGACGGACGGACAACGTTAGATCGATTTAAAAAGTGGTGGTGTAGGGTATAAAAACATATTTTTAAACTACTTTATGATGGATCATAATTACTACAAAATAACTTTTCAAGATTTTATACGTAAAAGAAAAAAAGTATAAAATATTTATCAATTTTGCTAAAAAATTTATTTCGAAACTGTTTTAGGACAGAATGTACTAGACCCGTGAATTTTAGTCGCTGTTAGGGAACTAAATTAATAGGAAGCTTCACAGCGGGGCATGTTAGTATACGAAGTCAAGTTTGATAGTAGAACATTGTCATTGGCCGTCCACGTATTATGTCGGTACTATAATTGACTTCGAGGATAATCGCGTTATTGAAATCCTTAGTAGCGACCTCTAGACTGGAGCGGAGAAGCTCCATGGAGGGTGTGCTATCTTCACAGATGGCTCGAAGATAGAAGTAGGCACAGGGGCGGGTGAATCTAAGGGTCATCGTTGGTATGATTACTGGTCACCTCGCAATAGAGAATGTGACCAGTAAGTGGGACACTGTCGTGTCAGACTTTTGTAGGACGTGCGATGATGTGGAGGAGTTAGAGACAGTAGAACACATACTCTGTCATTGTGTAGAGCCTCAACATAGTAGACTGAAGTGGTTGGAAGCCATATTCTACACGAACTGGAGGAAGTCGCGGGTAGAGAACTCGGCAACCTTATAGGGTTCATAATGGGCTTGGAGGTAGTCAGGGTTGATTGATGGGTCTTTTTCTTATATTTCGTTATCTTTCTTTCTACTCTTGTGCCTTATTCTACTAAGGGTTTTCTCTTTCTACATTTATTAGCTTTCTCTAGTATTTATAAAGGGATCAAAATTGACCGGATGGTCTCTGGGTGGAGGCGTGAACCTAACCTAGTTAACTAAAGATTTATTTTTAAAATATTTTTAAATATTTTTTTATAGGTGCACTATGTACTTTTTTGCGGTGTGAGTGCTCAAAAAAAATTGAAACATAAAAATAAGTGTTTGCCTAATTTAAATTTCAATATTGATATTAATGTAAAACCATGCTCAATTTTCTAAATCTGTTTTTGATTTTATTGTATAATTTTTAGTTACAAAGATATTTGGTTTTGAATTTAGCTAAATTTTATCAGAAAAAATAAATAATAATTCTTGATAGGAAAATTTTTAATATTTATGAACGCATAATTTTCAAGTGTAATTTGGGTAATTAATTTTCAAAAATTTGTCTACATATAAATTTTTGGTAAAAAAAAAAACATTTTTTTGCAAATTTTTTTGTCTTTACCAAAGCTTTTAACTATTTTGCAAAAACTAGAAAAAATTCTACTTATAGTGGCTTATAGTGTGAGTCAATTTGCATTATTCTTATGTAATTTAGCTGCAAGAAAGTTCAAGACTAAATGGAACCTCTAAAAGAAACCTCTTAAAATTCCATAAAAAATTACATAAAATCAAAAAATAACAAAACACTAATATGTCCATGTGCTAAAATTGCATGTTATGTACATTTTCTGATTAAAGATCTCATGTTCACATAATGGTAGTTAGATATTTCATTTAAATAATATATTTAACTATCGGACCCGGCGAACTTCGCCTCGCCCCAATTTTAAGCCTTCAGACAAACTTTAGAGTAATATAATATATATAAAAATTATTCCTTTATGCTAAGAATTTTCTATTTTTTCATTTGAAATGCCACGCAAAATCCCATACAAAAAATCTATTTTCGATTTTTTTGATAAATATTGCACAGAATTTCAATTGATTGTAATGCTTTTACCGTATATGGATATAATGCGTGAAAATAGCACATTTACTGTAGAAAATTACAATGCCATAATGACACCTGTCAGATTCCACAAAGTCTAAGTCAACGTATAACGCCATCTATCAGATTTTGGCTGAGAACTTTCTATTTTTTTCATTTGGAGAGGCATTAAGGAATAATTACACACAAAATTTCATACAAAAATCAATTTTCGATTTTTCCAATTTTCCGCATTTCGCATTTTCCGCAATTTTCCATGTTTTACACCAAGAACTTTCTATTTTTTCATTTGGAAAGCCATTAAGGAATAATTTCACACAAAATTTCGTACAAAAAAATCAATTTCCGATTTTTCCAATTTTCCGACTTTTGCGGAGAGATTTTCCAATTTTCCAAGATTTACACTAAAAACTTTCTATTGTTTGATATGGAAAGCCATTAAGGATTAATTTCACACAAAATTTCATACAAAAACTCGATTTTCGATTTTTCCAATTTTCCGACTTTTCCGGAGGGATTTTCCAAAATTTTCTTCCGTAAAAACCTTCTCCTCGAAAATACGAACAACTGACAAAAAATTATACAGAAATCGGCCCAACCGTTCTCATTTTATGAATTACTATACATTTTTACACCATTTTTATATATATAGATTTTATTTGAGTAAAAATATGAAATTTGTATGACGATTTTTTTTATTAGAATCTTTTGTTTATAATTCAATAACAAATGAAGAAAATATTATGAAAATTAAAATACGTATGAGGGACATAATAACAAACAATATTTAGTTCTCTCTTACGTCATTTGATAACTATATGATGTTTTAAATATGTCTGTCCGGACGTCCATCCAAATTTTAAATATTTAACGTTACTGGAACGCGTACAGACCTTGTGTTTCAATTTATTCGCCTACACATTTCAAAATTCAAAAACCTTGAATGCCTTTTACCGAAATACGAATATTACATTATCTTTGTTGAGTTTTACAAGAAAAATATATAAATTTGTAAATATTATTGCATTTTGTACGATAGTTAATTTTGTGCACAATAACTTACAAAAATTCGGGAACAAAAATGTTAACCCATTCAAAAGTTATTGATTTTTGATCACTCATATCCCAAAATTTTCCATATAAATTTTTTAAAAACAAAAACAATTTATATGAAAAAATTTTTCAAAATGAGATGAAGTGTTTTACAAAACACTAATATGTTACGAGTACATTCTTAGAGCATTATTATTATTACTATTATTACTATTATTATTATTATTATTATTATTATTATTATTATTATTATTATTATTATTTGTGGAATATCTGTTTTATTCTATTATTGACCTGATGATATACTAAAATATTCAAAGTAAAAAATAATTTAAAGTATACAATGGATATCAATTTTTATAGAGAATTCAAAATCTGCAATTTAAGATTTTTCTTATCAAATAAGATAAATTTACAAAGTGAAATTTACAGCAATACCACAGTCATCTTGAGACTAAAAAATAAAAAAATATACATTTGTTGGAGAATTAAAAGTGATCGGAGAATAACTCCTAATTTGTGAGCCTTTTTTTTACAGCCAATCTACGTAACAGAATATGTAATATTTTTCTGTCAGAGAATGTCAAATTCGCTCTGTCAAAAAATTCAAATATTAGTATTATAAGAAGTATTACTATGTTGTGATGAGATTTCTCTACACAACCATCATATAAGATGAACTGTCAAAAAATGACACATATACACAAGTTTATTTGTGTATATGTGTCAATTTTACAAAAAAAAAAACAAGTTTTTTGTAAAATTGTTTCCTTGCTTTACATTTTAAAAATATTTTTATAAAAATTGTGATATTAAAATACGTGTACTCTCTTCTATTATTTCACATATTATATCAGCGTTAATCTTAGTTGTAAACCTGTGGTTAGGAAATTGCAGATGTATTAGATTTTCATATTTTAATATTTTTTTTATTTTACAAAAATGACTCAGAATAAAGACATTTTGTGGTCATAGTTTTAATCAGTATTATAACTTTTCTTTCTTGAAAGCAATCTCTTAATCTTTTAATATGTGTCTTGCAGTCCATCGTTTTAATTGTATTCTAGCTAACCAACAATTTTAATGCAAAACTAACTTATTCGCTATGTATGTTTCTCTTTTATTCGTACACTCAATCGGTTAAATATTGAAAAGTATTCGTCTACCATCACTAGTTATGTACAGTGATGCCAACTTAGCCCTTTTCGGGCTAAATTTAGTCTGTTTTTAGTAGTCCAGAACGCGAAAAATATTTTTTAGCCTGAAACTATAAAACGCGCAAATTTAGCACTTTTAACAATTTTCTTTTAGCCATTTTTGCTTTTTTAAGTTCTCCATAAAATTGTGAAAAGACTAATACCCAAATTTAACCAGTGATCCTAACAATTCGTAAAGAAACTTTATTATTAAAGAAACTGTCTTCAACAATTAAAATTGTTTGAGTGGAAAAGTATTGAAAGAACTGCACAATTTTGGATCGAGGTTCATAATAATAGAATCTCCATAACCCATAATTTATCCAGTTTGCTATTAATATTTTGAGATGTACGTTCCAAGTGTTTAATTAATGGCAAAAATGTTGCTTATGTTTTTTTTTTAACTTTTCTAAAGAAATTTTAATTTTAGCCCATTTTTGCGCTTTTTCACAAAATTTGTCTTGATTGTACCACAAAACTGTTATCTTTTTTAATTTAGCCCTTTTTAGCACTTTTTTCAAACATTTCTACGCTTTTATGTTGGTAATAGTTGGCATCACTGGTTATATATATTTGTTTATTTGTCCGTCTCTGCTTCTGTCGTCTTAGTGTGTGCGTTTAGAATATTATATTTGCAATTGTTTTAAATGTAAAAAATATCAAGCGTTTGTATGTTCATTCAAACTTTGTACCGAATCAACGCATTTTTTTTTTTTTAATTCGCTAATAAGCATATATGCATTTCCCAGCTCTTTAACGATCAGACCCAAATGATAAACTAATACATACGCTGTACTGCAAGCGTGCCCAAAAAACATAATGAAGTTGTGCCAATAAAAGACAATTGTTGTTGTTGTTGCTGTTATTGAATTTGTTGTTATACTTAACAAATGAAATTTTAACATTTTAATTTTCTTTTTTTTCTCTTTTTTGTGAGTTTATAAAGACTTTTCTTAGTACTCTATGTCTATTTATAGGTATTTCAGGTGGTTGTAAATATTTTGTTACAGTTTTGAAAATTCTACAGCAAAACACTTGATGTTAGCGAATACAGAGAATGATGAACATCTTTGGGAATAAGTATAATTTAATAAAATTTTCTTTTTAAAACTTTAGAATATATATTTAAAATCTATCTTTAGCAAAAATTGTCTATAAGCAATCCCCTTACTGTAATGATCTAATCAAATCGCTATTGATCAATGTACAATTTTCCAATTCGTTTTGGCTATCGTCCGTTTTATTTTAATAAGCAAATTTAATTTCCATGCTCAAAATTTACAAGTCTCATTTAAACAAGGTCAATATCAGTACACAAACGACGTGTTAGAATGCGTGGGAGATTGATGATCACCTGTCAGCGATCAGCCACTGTTAATTGCTGTTACCGTTGTTATCTCTTATTGTAAAAATGATTTTTTGCTATTTTTGCTGCCACTACCTGGGCGTTCGTTCGTTTGTTGGTTGGTTTCATCAGCAATTTAAAATATTCATGATTTTATTGTAAATTTACATACATAGATATCTTGATTTTCATACACTCTTATTAGCCAAAGAAAGTATTTTTTTCTGGCCTTTCTTTTGTTGTTAGTTTTATTTTGTTTAGACTCTATGTGACACGATTAGATAATTAACTATTTTAAATTAAATTATTGCCTTAGATTACATACTTAAAAACGTAAGTATATACATATATATTTACTAGTTAGCAAGTAATATGGTAAGGTGTTGTCGTTAGAGTGTTTTGCATTTGCATTTCAATTGCACTCAAAATTGACACGAGATACTAAAAGATTAATCAACTAAAACACACTGCTGTTTTTTTTCTTGTCTGTTAAATATTTTGGGGGGTGATTTATTTTTATTTCTATTTCGAAATCAGCTTCAAATTATTCACAATTTAATTTGAGACTTTTAATCGACATAAATGAAAGTTTATTTTGAATATATGTAGAAATAACAATGTTAAATATTATTGACATAAAGCTGAGAATCACCCTAAAGTACATAAGCCCCATATTAATGTTAGTGTCAACATAATATAATGCATAGGTATGTTTTATATAAATTTGGGTACTGGACCCATAAATGACTCCTCCACGAATTTTGATGCAATACACAATGTTGTAGAGAAACGGTTCTCAAATAGGCATCCGCGAACCATAAGGTGTCCGTACAAACATCTTAGGGGGTCGCAAAGATGATTTACTTAAGCCAAAATTTGAAGCATTTTTATTTAAAGGCCAAGAATACAAATTTACAACATAAAATGTCTGGAAATTTAATAAAGTTTTTACTCAATTGATCAGTTCATATACACTGATGCATATTCCTATAAACGCATTTAAAATTTTTATTTTTGATGTATATTCCTTTCTCTTAACCAAAAACAATGTTGTGTTGTTACAATAACTCGCGATATAACTTTTATGTAAGAAACATTTGTTTCTTGGTTTTGTTGTTTCCTTTAATTTAGCAATCAGAACGTATTGGTGATCATTTCAGTGGAATATTCCTATAAACGCAGTCGAGAAAAATTTATCTATAAAGTAATTGCAAAAAATAATAAAAAACTTTAACAGTTTCAGTTCCTACACACTAGAAAAAAATTCTAATTCAATTTTTCGTGATTAAGGCTGTTCTAATAAAGAAATTGAATGAAAAATTAACCGTTCGGAAGGAGTTATTCTAGACTTTCTTAAAAAAGAGCAGAAATACGGAGTGCAAAAACCAACAAAAGGTAATCAAAAATTAACAAATTAAATGCTATACAAATAAAAAATAAACTTGACCTTCCCGCCACTTCCAAACATGTTGCACACATTTTGCGAACAAATGGTAACATAAAATGGAAGAAACCAAAATGTAAGTCAATGTTAAAACAGCATCACAAGGAAATTCGTTTAAAATTTGCGCACAAATACATAAAATGGACAGATGAGTGGAATAAAGTAATCTTTTTTGATGAAGAAATTCAATTTGGATACATATTCTTGCCATTCGCATGATTTGAGGTCGAACGAAATTCGTATGTTGAAACGCAATTTCGGTTATTGGGCAGCCTTTTCTGCTGCAGGAAAATTAAAAATATGCCTTATTCCAACTAAAACGAATAATGCAATTTATAATGAAATATTGCTCTTCTCTTATTTATAGATGAAAAAATAGATAAAGATTGAGTATTCCAACAGGATAACGCTGCAATCCATGTCTCGAACCAATCTAAATCATGGTTTAATGAACAGTCCAGATTTAAATATGATGGAGAATCTATGGGGGTACATGGCCTATAAAGTTTACATAAAAAATGCACAAAATGAAAACATAATGATAATAACGGGGTTAAAACTAAAAATTAAGCAAGCATGGGAAGAAATTGCCAAAGATTTTCTTCAAAAATTAGTCGAAACAATGCCAGACCGAATTTTTGAAGTTATCCAAAACAAAGGTTCATTAATAAGTGCGCATATAGGAAAATGCCATAAAAATGACATTAAACTAAAAAAATTTAATGTATTTATTTATTTATTTTTTTAATGTGTTTTAAGTTTTTTGTTATTAATTTTTTTAATTGCAGTCAATAAATAATTTAAAAAATTAATTTGTAGCACCTTAATTATATTTTAGCTCCATTTTTGGTAAGTTAATTAAAAAAATTGATGTGCGTTTATAGGAATATGCACTAGTGTAGGGGTCGAAAGTAAAAAAAAAATATAATTATATACCAGTGAGTAATTAAACCAATTATGTCCCACTAAATAATCCTATTCTTAGTTTCAAATGGAAAACAGGGCATCCAGACAGACAATACTTTTTGTATTCTATATATAAAAATATTTAATATTTCATATATAATACGAAAGTGTAATCTCAATTTGATGATACCAAATTCATAACTTCCTCGACAAAAAGAGAAATTCATAAATTGGGATTTATATTAGTTATCAAACTGATTCAAATTTAATTCTTGAATATAATTCAAATGTGGCTGTAAAAGTAAAAAAGATACTAGTCAAATTTATAGGTTCTGACTAAGAATTAATCAAAAGTCATGAGAACAAACTCAATAGCAAATTGCTCCTTTTCATTTTAAAACTTACATAGAATATCTTATATTTTTAAAATTATTTATTAATAAGGATTCAGTAATTTTAAAAGCTAATAATTTTAAATTTGGAAATTTTGGTTTAAGATTATGAATGATTTAAAAATAACCTGAGATATCAAATACCAAATATTTTCTCTTGAAAATGAATTTATTTTTAGGTTTAAGAATAATTTGAAAATTGCTGATATCAGATTGAGAAACACTATTTCTTATGACTTCAATCTCAAATCAAAATTAAACTTAAAATTTAAAACTTTGGTCTATATTTGAACATAACTTGTTTGACATCAAACCTTTGATTTAGTTATTATTTATTAGACAAAATTTTTCTTGGGTCTTTCTCGAATTGTAATGTCTCAAGGGGGTCGTGTAGCTGTTGCTTGTGAGAACCCCTACACTGTAGGGTATCATATGGTCGGGCTTAACCAACTATACCTTTCTGGCTTGTTTTTGATTGATTTGATTTTTTTTATTTTTCCAGTTTGAGATTTCCACAATATTTATTTTCCCGGGAAACTGAAACAAAAATTAAATTTACTGGGATTCCCGAGAAAGGATTTATTATAAAGAAAATAATTGTTTATTTATTTATTTATTTTTTTTTTTCTTTAAATAAACTATATTGAATTAATAACAATGTACAACAGCATTCTTCACACATGAACCAAACCATATACAGTTGCAATCATAAAAAAAGCAACGCTAGGCTATATGAATTTTGATCGTATTGATTAAGACTAGAACGTTATTAAATTAGCCAATTCTGTTGTGATTTTATACTTTGTAGAATCAGCCAATTATTGTATGTCATTTGTTCCAAATTGATACACATAGGAATAGTTATTAAAAATTATTTTAAAAAGGTTGTAGATTAATGTTATATTCTGCAACTTTTTAAAATTTAACCTGATATGAGAGGTGGGCGGTAAAGTGGGCAAGTTTACATTAGTCTTGCACTATTTGTAAAAAATTTCGTTGATGTTTCACTTTATATGGAAGGAGGGCGGACCAAGCCCACTTTTGGTTTTCAAATTTATGTCGATCCTTAAACTATCAGTATGAAATTTCATTATCGTACATGCTTTTGTTTAAGAGTTATCAGTATAAAAGTATGAACTGAAGTTATAACGGACGCTCAGAGTTGTTTCTAGTATTTGGCTTATAACATTTTTTCTTTATTAATCGATTTTGCCCGTTTTCAATATCAAACAAATCTTATATAAGATAAATATTTGAGCCATATTTCGTCCCCCTAGATGATTCCTCCCGAGCCCTATCCTGCTTTCAACAGAAAGACGGACATAGCTAGATTGACTCAGAATCTTATCGAACCCAGAATATATATACTTTATGGCAAGCACCGGCGCAAATAGTACTCCGAAGCCAAGTATTTTCGGTATTTTCACGTACACAAAGCTTAACGAGGCTAAACAATTGAGAGCGAATAAAAAACAAAAAATTATTTTGTTTTGTTCCAGCTTTCAACAAGGTAAGTTCATGTCACATAGTTAAGCATAAACAAAAACAAAACACATAACAAAGAGCGTAAAAAAATTATTACTTTTTTATATGCTAAATATAACAAACACATTCGCAACAAAGAGCATAATCAAACCAAATACACTAACATATTAAAATTTTTACGTCCTCTCTTTGTGCCTATCGCTGCTTTATGGGAGAAGTCTTTTCTTAAATGATTTTTTCGACATGTTACACATGAAATGACAAACCCAACATACCCTCTATCTTTTTGATGGAGGGTATAAAAATCAACAGAATTTTTAAAATTTTCCTAAAAATAATTATTAAAAAATGCTGAAAAATATAATGTGATCATTTTAACTACAAAGGATATTAATAACATTGAAAAAAAACACTCTTTTTCCATTCTTTTTAAGAATTTAGGAATATTTTAGAATAACATTATGATGATGGTACTGAAATAATATGAGGATTCTTAAAAATTATCTTGGAGACACAATATTAAAACGATCATGTTTGAAAATTGTATGCAAGTGGCCATTTAAAGCTATTACTGCCACTAATCGCTCATTTAATGATTTCAATATGGTAACAGGAAACTCTTCTAACATATGTATAACACATTGTTTACTAAAATCAAACTATACTTTTGGAGCCAGGTGATTTATTATTGTAACGAATACTGGAAATGAGATGCTATTAAGACAACTTGAATCACACTGTCTTAAATTTTCCTTAAATATTAATTTCGAATAGTAAAAAAAAGTTTAATAGTATAACAATCATGAAGGATGAAATATTAATTATTTAACATAGGAAGCGTGCATACTGGTCAAAAATCCACCTTTTCTGACATAAATTTGAAAAGCGTTTTAGTGCCTTTTTAAGGTTCTGTCAAAGTAATTTTAATCTAAAATTAACACTAATATTTATTAATAGCGATTTTAAATATTTTTGCTTAAACCTCTATAATACATAATTTTACTAGAGTGGATATGTATATTTAAATATCATATTTAATTGTTTGCTTTTGGTTTTAATTTTATTGTTTTGCAAGTTTTTAGATTTTCATTGATTAGTGAAACTACACAATAGGTTAGAACAAAATATTTTCTCCTACTTGTTTGTGAAAACCAAGAAATTTCCGTATAGGTCGAGCAAAATTTAATTGAAAATTGACGATTCTAAGAGTGCCGAAAAATGTTGATACTATCAAAATTTGTACATAAAAAAGACTCTTTGGGAAACACTTTCATGTTTTTACATTCGTGTAAATTCATGCCAAAATATAACTTTTTGTCTTTCAAACTTATAGGTTATCTTGATAAACAACCCATATGACCACAAAACACAAAAAACGACAAATATACGACTTATATAAAATTTAAAATAAGGGTCTTAAAATGCATCTCCTAGACTGAAATTTATGGTATACAACATTGTTATATATTTTTCTAGTAATGAGATACAGCTTTTATAATTCCAAATCCATTTAAATAACAATCTTAACAATAATATTAAACTGCCAACCTTAAATCCTTGTCAGATTGTCAACGTTGCCACATTATATTTTTTTAATATATATTCTTGATTACTTGGTCTGTTATAAATTATAAAATAAAATATATTATGGAATTTTTACCAAAAAAAAAATGGATCTTTGACCTGTGTGGAGTGTCAAAATAGGTATAATTCTTAATTGTCTTTCCGTATGTCAGAATTCGTTCCAGAACCAAAATATATTTACTAGAAACATTAGAAACACAAAACAGTCTTATTATACATTATTTTATAGGAAATTTTGTTTTATTTAAAATAACATATAAACTATTTTACTTTTTTAAAATTTATAGAAGTCTTTTCTTAAAATAAATTAACTAAATGCAAATTTTGTTAACAAATTTAAGCCTAAATATTTTCCAAAAGCTTAAAGGTATCAACATATTTTTGCACGTGTTATAAAATGGTTAATGAAAAATTGATAAATGTAAAGATCAGGTAAAAAATTTTACTTATTAAATTTATTTTTCAGAAAATTGTCTCGTGTGACCAAATTTACCAGGAGGCTGTCACAATTTTTTGCAAAACCTTTAAAAGCATCGAACTATCTTATCTATTTCGCAAAAGTACCGAAATCAACAATCAACATGTTTTTGCAGCCTCAAAAACTTGAACTTTTCTTCCAAAATTCTTCATTCTCGACCACTGCTGGATGTAGTATGAACGTTCAAAGCTTACACGCTTTTTTCCCTACAAATAAAATAATACGAAAGTGATTCGAATTCGTATTGCTTAGAAGAAAATGTTTATTGCCGCAATAATCATATTCGTATTGCGCAAGTTTCCCCCATCGGGAGAGGAAGTCAATACGCTTGGAAGAAAAAAAATAGGCAATACTGCTAGATCATCATGTAGGTGAAAAAAAGAAGATACCGACAAATAATCTTCTGAGAGATGTAATAAATATATAGAAAAATTATCACTAAATAAATCTTGAAATAATATAAATAATAAAGAAAACTTTTACATGTACATTAAATATCATAAAGTAAGAAAACTAAAACTTTCAGATAAAATATCCATTTTTTTTTTTTTTTTTTTTTTTGCTAAAAGACAAACTAATTTCTTCAATATTTTTTGCTTTTTGAAAAAATTTCGACAACTGAAAAAATTGTGAATGAAAAATAAAAGTATTGTATTAATTTCTTCCAAATGATCTCATTGGGATATTATCCATTTACTGGGGAAGTGATAATCACCTTACTGAAAAAGGGTAAATATTTTGAGGATAAAAATAATAAAAAAATAAAATTTTATATATTTTTCTTATTTATTGCAAATACAATATTAGAAAAATATTGCTGTGATGATTTCCGTCCAAATAATAAGAAGAAGAATTTCTTCTAGGAAGATATCTTCTAAATGTTTGTAGGTATTATGGTCCACTCTTTCAGAACATTTCAAAAAATATATAGTGCGTTGTGCTGATGTTTATAACACCGGCTTAAAATCACTAGCTGAGTCGACTTAATGATGTCCTTCTGATCGTCCGTCCATGTAAACCTTATATTTAATCAAACTACAGGTCGAAATTTTGAAGATAATTTGATGAAATTTGATACATATGCCTTATAAAGCACGTTGACAAACCCAGTTGAAATTGGTTAAAATCGGTCAATTATTTCACCTAGCCCCCATGCAAATATGTTCCTGGAATAAGGATTTAACGATCCTTAAATATTAATTTAAATATTTAAATATTTAAAAATTTAAAAATTAAAATTTGGCGAAATTAAATTCTATATAAGCCTAAATCTGTATGCTAAATTTCATGAAAATCGGTCCACATTGACCATAGCTCCCATATAAATCTCTCTTCCAGAAATCTTCCATAAGTTCATACATAAATCCCATAAAAATGTTAATATCAATATAATATAATGCATATGTATGCATAACACTTAATACAAGTTTCGGTCCATATCCCATATTAGACCGCTCCCTGAATCTTGACGCGTATACGCAATGGTGTAAGATATCACGGGGTCGGGCTTGATCCGCTATATCTTTCTTACTTGTTTTTTTTAATTTCTTTTTAAGTTTTTTAAACAGTTGTAGGAAGTCATTTGGAACCCAGTAATTTGTTTAGAAAAGCGACGAAGAATTAATGAAAAACTAGTTATTGAAACATTAGTTCTCAAAAATATTATTTAAAACCAATTTAGAATTACAATACGATTCTACTCCATGAGTAGTAGTAGTAGTAATTGATTTCGATACCACCCACTAGTTCTAAGTGGTTCTAATTACACCAGTGACTTTAGAACAACCCAGCAAAAACTTTTTGGTTTTCGGTAATAACAACTACTTATTAAAGTAGTTTCTTGGTAATGAAACTACTCTGTATTACATTATTAAGTACTCAATATTATAATAGCGCAGTAATACTGCAATCACGTGGATGAGTTGGCTAGAGCGTCAGATTAACAACCAGAAGGTTTTTGGTTCAACCCCATTCTGAAGCTATTAGTTTTTTATAACAAAATGTCTAAAAAGATATTTTAAACTAAATATAGTTTTTATCGCTTAGGAGATGGTGTACTGAGTAAGACGTTAGTCAGTAAAAACGAATGGTTAGTGTGTGTCCAAGTTCGAGCCTCACTGACGGCAAAATTTGTTTGGTTTTTTTATTTTTGTTTTCGTTTAGGTACATATTTTTGAGTACCCCTAGAGTCAAAAAATAACTACATGAGTTTGTGGACAAGTTTCTAATTATACCTGCTAGCTTACCAGGAAAGCAAAGTTTTTGCTGGGAAGTTCTAAAATTTTTCCTTGTTATCATTTGATTAAAATATTTAAATTAAGAAAATTCATAAAACTAAGAAGATATTCACAAATATTGCCTATAACAGATTATTATAACTTTTTTTTTTATTTTTGGTTAGAAATATTAAAGATCACAGATTTTATTTCTCGTTGCTCTAACTGCTCCGGCTTAGCTACAAAATAGTTTCTTAGGATGAGTGAGTCTTATTGCTTTATATGCTCCGGTTTAGGTGGGAAGTATTAGTGTTCGCAGATTTTCTTCCTTATTTACTTTATCTACTCTAATTTAGCTATAAAATTGATTTTTAAGAATTTCATATAAAACCAAACCAAAATCTATGGTTGGAAATATGATTAATCATAGATTTTCTTCCATTTTCGTTCTGGTTTGATTAATTTTTGGTAAGAAATATAAGTGATTACACACCACAAATATACAATTGGGTGTTTTCTCCTGTACGTTGAACGAAACAATCGATAAAATATTTATCCATTTCGTAACAAATAAAGCATTTTGGCAGATATCTGTAAGTGCATATTTTTTTGCATATTTCACCCTTAACGGCATATTTTTGCATATAGTGATTTTGAGAACAAATTTACAGCATAGTTTGAAATTTTTAGGGCATCCTTTTAGAGCATATTTTAACATTTTAAAGATAATTTTTTATATCCCATGGGATGGTTTTTCAAATTTGATTTGTGTTGTAAAAAAGAAAAAAGAAAAGATAGAAATATTTATTTTTATTTTAATTATTTAAAGTTAATTTTAATGGGTATCGCCTAAGTTCACTAAAAATCGTTGAGCAGCTTGTCTTGTAGGAAAAAATCATGAAGATTTAGAAACTGATTAAATGATTTTTATTAAATCAATTTTTTAAATGTAGTGTAGAGAACGTTTTAGCTTTTTAAACTTGCACACAGTTAATGTAAAAATAATTTTTGTTTTTGAATGAAATGTAAATTTACATATGATAATTTTGATAATTTCTGAACTAATATTAATATTTAGAATCGGATGGGTAAGCAAGTGGAAGATCAATAAAATTGTTCTGTGATATAATAAAAAATTTGATGAATTTAAAAAACAATTTTTCAACACAATTAATAGATAAATTTTAGCTTTGTCTTATTTTATAACATTAAAATTTTAATAAAATACTTTATTTAAATAAAAAAAATATTTTTTGTTTAAAATGGACAATATTTGTTGGTGATAGGATATTTTCTTCTATTTTGCTTTATATCCTCTGGTTTAATTATAAAATTTTGATTTGTAAAATAATAATCATTTGTTAGTACGAAATATGAGTGATCACAGATCTTCTTCCTTTTTGCTCTGTTTGTCCTGATTTAGCTATAAAATGGTTTATTACGTTTTTCTTATAAAATATACTTTTTAGGGAATTTTTTACAAACATTTTTCTCTCTATAAAAACGTGTTAAAATAATTAAAACTATATAAGCTCTGGAGAGTGTAAGTTTAATATATAAATTGAAAATAGCGAGTTAATCCATAAAATCAATTATTAACCACTCTTTACATACATACGCAGGCGCGCATGACAATGTTTTAAATTGGAAAAAAAAATACTCCCAATGGCTTTAAGAAAGAAATACGACGCCAAATAATTAAATCCACTAGAGGAGTACTCGCATTTTCTCTTCAAAACAAATACAATTTGGACATTTTTTTTTTTTTTTTTTTTTTGTTGGTACTTACTTTTTTATTGTTGTTTCTATACTATTATTTTCTTATTATTGTTGTAGGTAAGTGTGTCTCCCTCGTCTGAATACAACGGTGAGTTGTCAACACACGCATTCAAAAAGTCAAGTTACGGTGCGTTTATATTGTGGTCTCTTCTTCTTTTGAATTCTTAATAAATCAAAGTAAAGAATATAAATTGGGACTTACACGCCTTCAACAATCGCAGTTAGTATTTTTCAGCCAACGGAGCCTCACATACAGGTGTAGCGAGTGCAAGCTTTGGTCTGATACCATTTATAATAAACTCCAAAAATAAACAACTCTTAATAAATCAAACAATAGACCAAATAAGGATTATATGAATATCAAATAATAAGAAAAAAGTGATTTTTATATAAAGAAAAAACTATAACAATAGAATTATTAATAGAAGTGCAATAACTAAATAAAAATTCTAGATTTTGTAGATGCTATTGAAATAATCCAAAAAAAAATTATTAGAATATTGCAAATTTTTTTTACAAAAAAAAAGGCAAAAATTAATAAAATAGAACATTATAAACCCTAACTACTAAAGTGCTAAAGTGCCATAACTGTGAATTTTAATTTTAAATTATTAGAATATAATCAAAATCCAAAAACAAACATTGGAAAATGTGGAAATTTGCTGTGTTATTAATGTGCCTAAGTGGATACTGTTTGGCTGGTCCAGTAGGTCTAAAGGTAAGAAGGATTTGCAAGAAAGAAAAAATGTACCTAAAAGTGTTTAGGAATTTTTAAATTTTTTAAAGTTTTTAACAATTAAAAAGGTTTTAAAAAATTGGAAACAAAAACTAAAATTAAAATATTTTAAAATTATATTAAAAAAAAAATATTAAAAATTTTAGAAATTATTTTTAGTATTTTTAATTCCAATTTAATTAAATATTTTTGTTTAATAAATTTTTATTATTATTATTTTTTTTTTCTTTAATTTTTTAAAATTTAATTTTATGAGAAGAAAATTTTCAAATATTACAAATTAATTTGACAAATTTTGTTTAATAAATTATTTTTTATTATTATTTTTTTTTTTTTTTGTAATTTTTGAAATTTTAGTTTTATGTGAAGAAAATTTTAAAATACTTGAATTTTATTTTTAAATATTTAAGACCCTATTCATAATAAAAATTTTAAATTTATAAGCTTTTTATTAATAAATTTTGTATGGAAAAGCTGTGATAAATTTAAAATTTTTGTTATGAATAAGGCGTTTAAACTTTAATTAAATTTAAATTTTGGTCCTTTCAGTCATTTTAAATTTTTTGAAAAATATTACTTCATATATATTTTTTTTTTAATTAAAATCATTTTAGAATTTAATTACTTAATCTATTTAAAACCAAATTAGTTTGCCAAAAATCTAATTTAATCTTCAAAAATATTTGTATCATTTCTTTATTTTCTTTTAATTGTAAAAAATTATGTTTAATTTCCAATTTAAATATTTGCCAAATTTGTTAAATAAAAATAGCGGGATTTTGAAGTAATATGGTCTCTTAAAAGAGAGTTTAAAAAAATATACTCTGACTAATATGAATCATTCTTTGCCACGTTTTTCATAAAATATAATTTCTAGTATAGATAGTTTTTTCGTCAAATAAAAGTTTTTAGTGAAGTTTTCAAAACTTCTTTTTCAAATTCTTTGAATGAAAAATTTTCTATAAAACTTCATTTATAAATTTCCTCTAAAACTGATTATTTTTTTAATTATAAAAATTATTAACTCCCATTTATATATAAAAAAAATTAACAATATTATTTTTTTATGACCTTTCCTTTTTATTTTTGGGTATCATCGCCACAATATCCATATAGCGAATGAAAGGAAATACACATGCATATCCGTTTTACCGCTCAATGTCTTGAAATACCATAAGCATTAGACCGGTATAGTTCATATTCATATTATTACGGAAGTAATTTTAATAAAAATTGTATTTTTAACGATTAAAGCAAAATAAAAAGAAAAAACTCTTCGGTTGGTTCTTTCGTTTTATTAAATTTCTTTCTTTTCACTACTCATTCTACATTTACTCTCTCTCTCTCTCTCTCTCTCATTGTCACCTTATTGGTGTTCTCATATATCATTTCTTTGGTTTACATTTATATTGAAAAAAATTCATTGAAAATTCTAGTCATGATTTTTCAGACCCGCTATTAAAAAAGGCCATACATTTGGGTTCTTTTTTTTTTAAATTATTTATTTTTTCTTTCCACATAAATGTGCAAGACAAAAAGTTCTTAAAAACACATATATTTTTTTATATTTAAAATTTTTTTCTTTGATTTCTTTAATGTTAAAAACGTCTACTGGAAATCGAGTGCGTATTATTCAGTTGCAGAAAAATTCTTCTGTCGTGCATACGTGTTTAAATAATTTTGCTAATTTTGCAGACTAAGTATGATAAAAGTATGAATGACAACTATTCACATACAAATACCTACAATATATTTTATAGACCTATAAAAATATTTTTTTTATTTTTTATCAGACACATATCCACACTTTGAGTCTAACAGATGTACATCAGAAATAACTAATAAGAATAAATATTTGTATTAAAAAAACACAAAGGCGGAAGTTTAAAATATTATAGGGAGAACTTTAAAAAGAATAAATATGCTTAAGTATTTTTATATTTTCATAGGAAAATATTTGTTAAAGTTATAAAATTCTTACACAATAATTTATCTGCAAATAATCTAAAGACATGATTAAAATATTGAATTTTTTTTTTTTCATGTCTTGAGGTTTTAATTATAAAGATTTTAGGAAATAGAAGGGATATCCTTTATAAATACAGACAAAATAGGAACATAAAAAAATTTGAACTTTTATGTCAGAAATTAATAATATGCAAATATTTGAAGATGGAACGATATAAAATACAAACGTCTTTTAATATAAATTCAAACGCTTCCATTGTGATAAAATTTTAAAGCTCAAAAACCTTGAAATGAGTATAGAGACGTCCACAGAGGGAGTTCATTAATTTAATTATTACATAAGAAACTTCACGTACTGTGACGGATCTTTTGTACAGCCCTATACGTTCAACAAACTCGACCTAAACCACGAATGAAGCTGACAGTTTAAACAGGTGAGAGACCCTAAAACCTTGTCCTTTGTGTCCTCCAAGAGGGGCAAAAACAGAGAATATGCTTTGAGGTCTTATAGAGCATTTCGCAAAAACTACATTACTCAGGATATATTAATTATATTATATATTAATTTTATGCTCGAAGCGTTATTACAATGTTATATATTTAAATATGTATTTCTTAGATATTTTATTTTTGTATAGAAAACAAATATTTCATTATTGGGAGAAATCACAAAAAAAATTCGAATACACAATGAATCTCATCATCTCCGATTTCTATGAAATTCAGTATACACACTCACTATGTCAATACAAAATTTAAACTTTTGCAAAATTTTCAAATTCGTTGTAGCTTGGTTTTTTATCACGGTTGAAAATTCACTTTTTTAGAGATATTTTTAAAAAACAATAAATTTAAATCTATATATCTTAGGACTTATTTGTTCAATTTAAACAAATCAGTTTGATGCTTAATAAATCTAGTTTCTAAATATTTTTGTAAAAATGCCATTTTTGAAAATAAAGGTATAATCCTTGTATCAAGGATATTTAAAAAATCATATCTTCCATTTTATAATTTTTCCTTAAAATGTTGTTTAAAGTGTTGACAACAAAATTTAGAGTGGAACCATGGGGGCTTGCTGTAAAAATTAACATTAGTTAGTGATGTCAGATAAAAATTTTAAAAAATCCCTCGGCTGCATTGAAAAAATCCCTTTTTTCCCCTTTTTCTCAAAAAAAATTTTCCACCAAATTTCCCTCTTTAATATAATCGCTGTTTTTATTAAATATATGAAAAGAAAATAGTTATATGAAAATGTATGCAGACTCAAGTACATTGAAGTAATTATTAATTTTGACTAAAAAAAAATAATTAAAAGCTCTCTATATGAATGTAATAATGGTACCTTGAATTTATCAAATCTAAAATAAAAGTACCTTAAATAAGAGTGTTTTACTTTATAAGAGTTTCAAAATACATTAACCGAAAAAATCCTTTAGTTATAGAAGTATTCGGAAAACTATATTTTGACTCTATTATTATTATCCCAAATATCTACTACATGGGGTTTCAGATAAATGTTGTAGAAATTAAGAACTTATTTAGTCCGATGTTATTCATGGTCAAGAATATAAAAGAAGCTTATAATACAATTGAGTATCTAAAATACAATTTTTATACTAATTTAGTTCGGATTTTTTCTTTTACTTATAATATGTTGCAATTTTTTGGGGAAAATTTTAAACATCAAAAAAATATCTTGATTTCCAGAAAAAATTAAAATTCCCTCCCTTTTTCATTTTGCTTAAAGTTTTCTCAGAAAGGGAAAATTCCCTCTATCTGACATCACTTTTTTTATTTTCTGAAGCTTCTATATAGCTATCTTCGTTTGCAAAGAAGATTTGAAATTTTTCTCTGAATTTTTATGCTGAAGAAATGAACTAAATCGGTTCAATAATAACCGAGATATTGAACAAAATAATTTTTTGACTTTTTGAAGCCTTTTTTTAAGCTACGGGCTAAAAACTAAAAAATTTATTAATAATATACACACACAAACATTTATATTAAGCATTGCAATGACTATTAGTGTTGTTGCTTTTTGTATAAGCAAGCGGTTTAGTTGACTAACAACAGCAGTATTATAATGACTACTAGTGTTGTTGTTTTTTTGTATAAAAAAGCAATTTAGTTTATAACAGCAATATTATAATGATTATTGGTGTTGTTGTTTTTTGTATATGCAGTCAGCTTGTTTGTATATACACACAAAAATATATAAATATATGTATGCTTATAAGTTGTTGTTGTGTTTCCTTTTTTTTCATACTATTTCTTTTTATTTGTTGGTAAAGTGGTGAAGGGTATAAAAGATTCAACACAACCGAATATATCGTTCTAACTTGTTTAATGAATTTTTGTTTTGTGTATAGGGTATTCACTTGAATAATGTTTGTTCGATTAATCGACAAATTAAAATAAAATAAATGTTCTGTTAAATTAAAAACTATAATTTCGAAAAAAAATTATACATTTTAAAAATTAGCTTTGCAACTGGTTTTAAACATGTTTCAATTTCAAATCTAAAGGTTTTATTATGCCGCCAAGTGACTCCACAATTTAAAATTATATTAAAAAATGTATTCAGTAAAAAGAACCAAATATGTGTCTGAAAGGTCATAAAAAGAAAAAAATTAAATTTTATTTATTATTGAACCAATAGAGCCCGATTTAAAGGATATGGTGCCTTGGATAAAACTTGTGATACACAAGGGAAAAAAAATTAGTAAACTTATACTTATTTTTAACATTAAAATGAATTTATTTCAGAAAATGTTCAAAATACTTTAAGGGAAGATGACAACAATACAATTTAAACGCAGTTTGAATTGTCTTATTCTGTTCAGTGGTCTCTGAGATATTTTTGTTTAAAATTACATACTTTTATGATTTTTTAAGTTTTTCAAAATATTAATAGGTAAAGAAAAATCGAGAAATTTTAAAATTTCGAAAAACTAAAACAGAAACTCATAAACAGATTCCTTCGTCGATTTATTTTCAACATATTTCCATTTTTTCGACTTTTTTCAAACTTTAAATAATCGAGTTTCGATTTTTTTGTAAGATATTTTTGAGGTTTTTCGCCTTTTTTGATTTTTCTTTTTATTATTGTCTTATAAAAACATAAAAAAATATAAAAAATATAAAATATACAGAACGCAGTAAAATATATTAATAAATTAATAAACAATCTATGCAAGTGCTGGCTATACACAAAAATATGTTTTTACGATTTTATTTTCAAAAGTTATATTGGGTAATTTTAAAAAATTTCGACCCAGCTCGGATTTTGACCATTACCGATTTTAATGAAACTCAGCATATATAATCTACACCTATATGCGCTTCATGCGGCGTATTAGACTGCACTATATCGCTAACGATTCATATTCTATGAACCCCTACATTTGAATACCTAGGGCTTTTCTTGCTTGTATAACTTTTACGTGCATTATCAGATTTCAACAAACTTGGTATCATTGGAATGGACTGAGATTCTTCTTTAACAACTAAACATCTTCCTGACGCAAGGATCTCTAAAATGAAAAATATCCTTTATCCTTGGAAATTCTGGAGAAGGTTATTTTAGTTTCCAGTGTCTTTTTACGCGATATTTACAATTATTTTTTCTTTATAATGGAAAAATTTCAAAATAGGATCTCAATGGAATCAGAAGTTACAGAAATTTTTCCTTGCTAAATAGTACAATTTCTATTAGTTATTAAAAAATAATTAGGTATTATTTTAGAAGTCTCAGAAACACATTAACAGACCTTTAACTCACTATGACGATTTTAAATATAATTTACTCAAATTTAAT
Organism: Protocalliphora azurea; assembly: GCA_932274085.1. Taxonomy (NCBI): domain Eukaryota; kingdom Metazoa; phylum Arthropoda; class Insecta; order Diptera; family Calliphoridae; genus Protocalliphora; species Protocalliphora azurea. The sequence continues at coordinate 129,618,894 of OW026522.1, forward strand.
ATATGGTGTTACAAAGGCAACTTGTACTAAAAATTATCATGATCGGTCCATTTCATCTATACCTCATACAACTATTTCCCTTCGAATAGTGGTTTAACACATATAAATATTTCAAATATGTCGCATTTATGTTTTACACAAGTGTAGATCATTGTACCAAATTTTATAAAAATCGGTCCATAGTTGATCATATCATTCATGTAGGTTCCGATGCCCAAAAATTACTTAAAATTGGCATAAATCCCACATTAATATTAACATCAATACAAAATTTTATACATATGTGAGTTTTATATAAGTATAAATTTCATAATAATAGGTCCATAATTGAACATGGTTGTCATAATCAATTAAGCTTGCATAAATCCGATACAGATATTAATATCGAGATAAAATTTAACACAACTAAGTTATGTACAAGTATAGATCGCTCCACTAAATTTCATAACGAAACATACTTAAACGTTCATAAATCTCACAAAAATATCAATATCGAAATAAAATTTTACATAAATAATTTCCATATGCCCATAAGTTATTGTAATAAATTTGATAAGATCGTTCCACAATTGACCATAAGCCCCTCTTTCGATAATCGTTTTAATGCATATACACAAGCATTTGTTTTGATACTAAATTTAAAAAAAGGTATCAGAGCACTTTAAAAGATATTAATTTGTTAGTAAAATTGCACTAACTACTACAGACAAACTGTAATAGCTTCTGATCTCATTGAGATCCCATTTTAAAATGTTTGCACTATAACGAAAAATCAATTTTAAACATAATGTTAAAAAATAATTAAAATTAAACGACCCTTTTTCAGGATATCTTATGATAAAGGATATATATATTTTTTTCATTTTAGAGGTCTTTGCGCCAGGAAGGTTTTTAACTTTTATGATTTTGTAATAAAGAGGAATATCAGTCCTTTTTTGGTAAAAATCCAATTTTGTTAAAATCGGATAATGCTCATAAAAGTTATTTAACCTTAAACTTTGTTTATTTTACACAAAAACGTCCGAAGTGTTCTACTTTAGAAGTCCATAAAATATGAACCATAAACAATATAGTTGGTACTGATTCATAAACGATTCAATGCACGTTAAACCTTCCAAATTAAAAAAATCGAAGTTATAAAATTTTCAAAACTATAATTTTGGGTCGAATTTTTTTAGAATTACCCATTATGTTATTGAAATAAAATCTTCTATTCCCTTTAAATAAAATAAAATATATGTTTTCGTTTTTTCAATTTTTTACGACTTTTTTCTCTGTGCGATGTAACATTGGTTAAGTTTGAATGCCAATATACGTTCGGTGATAGCTTCTCTAGATTCATATCGATCTTTCTCAAGGATTACACTATACGAATTGTTGTAGAAAATTTTAAAAAATACATTTTTGTGATATTTATCAGTGAGCTAAAAATCGTGAAATATGGACTGTAATATGCTGTCATATACGTCATATTAAAAGTAATTTTGATACCTTTAATATGAGATCTTAATGAATCCTGTAGCATATATAAATTGAAAAATATTTGTAATTTGGTAAAGACAACTTTGTACATATTTTTACATTTTTTACACTTTCCAAAACGCCATGTGATGAAAAACAAAAATAAAATTTTGTGTGAAGCTTAGTTTTAATATGGATAACGATTGTACTAAATATCATTAAATTCGGAGAGGTGAAGATTTGTTTAAAATGGAATGGCTCATAATATGAAAAACATGCTTTATTGCGATCTTGTAACAATCTGGGCACGAGATCTATCGAATATAAAATTTTGTGTGAAGCTTAGTTTTAATATGGATAACAATTGTAACAAATATCATTAAATTCGAAGAATTGAGGGGTTGTTTTAAATATAATAATTCATAATATGAAAGATATGTGATCTTGTAACAATCTCGGAACGAGATCGATCGAATATAATAAATTTATATCCTTTTGCAACTCAAAAAATAAATATTAATGAGATACTTAGTACAATCTTGTAACAATCTCAGAATAGAATGGAGTCAATTTTAACGCTCGTAAAACTCAGTCAACAGATGTCAACAGACAAAAACAAGACGGATCAAAATCTAAAAGCTGGGCACACAATTTCGTGTGTTACTCAATGTACAAAACACGTTTTTAAAATATCAAAAGAATTATTCAAGAATTTTTAAAACATTCCCAGAGTTAACTTACTTCATCTATCCTTTTTACTGTTAATACCACTTACATCCGACTGGAAATGGATTACTGATCTCATGTGAGGATCTATTCCCGTCACCCATTTTTTTTCTACGTAAAATACGTTTTTGCAGAAGAGCTTATCAATTTGTAGTCGATTAGCCAGTTCGTATGTGAAATAAACTCTGGTCACTTACAATTTTGGATGATTCTCTCTTTATACGTTTTTAGAACTTTTAAAATAAGACTTGATATATATTTTAAACAATTTATAATACTTATTTTTATACTTTAGATAATACTCAAAGGAATATGTCTTCAAAAAATCGCATTGAACGAGATCGACATCTTATCTTAACATTTATTGTGTAACTATTTTATTTATATTATAAAATCTTCTATTATATATTTATTTTATAATTAGGAGTGAATTTAGTAACATTTAAGCTGAATACAAGCAGCTTTTGTAAATATTTTGATGCTCCTTTTCCTAATAGTAAATTCTATTTCTTTTTTTTTTTTTTTTTTTTTTTTTTTGATACCTGAGCAGCAGGACGCATTTAACATAAGCTCAACTGAATATTTGTTATGATTTATTAAACTATTAAACTCCATATAAAATATTAAATTTAACTATCTATCAGTAATTGCTTTGAACGTCAAAACTCCATATATAAAAAATTTAGCTAAGAATTCTCATTAATTAGCTGTTACCTTGTTAAATATGGCTTGTTAAGAATATACAGAAGTGTTTTCTACACTAAAGAGACGTCAGGAAGATTTTTAATCCATAGTATTTAAGTTTGGTCTATTAAGAAATGCCTAAACTAGAACTTTTTTTTCTTTTTAATTATTAAGTGTATTATGTATCGGATTATGATAAGGATAAAACTGTTTGAATCTTAAAAATTCTTGAATAGTCCTTTGTATTAAGCTATGTTCATATTTGGCAAATATTTGACCAAAATTGCGTGATCACTAGTTTTATAAAAATGTTTTGTAAGAGAAAACAGCGTCAAACAAAATGATTAATGATAAGTAAAAATCGTTTCCCATTAAAAAAGATAAATTAGGTAATATATTCTATATAAGGGTTAATTACGTCATTTTGGTCAAATATTTGACCAGTCTGAACGTACCTTTATACTTCAGTTTATAAATTTTAATTTCTATAAAACACTATAGAAAATTAATATTTCAAATTTCAATATTTCCTGTAATATTGGTTAGATTTTTTGTGAAAAAGCATGACACAGAATTAGATATAAAGTATTCAAAAATTAAAAAATAATTTACATATCTTGAATTATATACTTTTTTATTGTTGCCATATAATTTATCTCATTCTTACTTAAAATACAACCACATGTATAACTATTGAAAAGAGCATATTTCTAGTTCTACTGTGATCATGAAAAGATGCGTTTAAAAAATAATAAAAATGTCTATACAACAAGCCGCCCTATTGTCTATCAATACCACAAAGTTTAAATAAAATCTATATAAAATAATCAAAGAAAAGTTCTAAAAATCACGTTTATTAGAATTATAGATTTTTATGTGTTAAAAAAAAAAGAAAAAACAATACATATTATTAACTTTAAAGATATAACCATCAAAATCACTTTTTCATCTATTTTTATGATTTATAATTAACAAAATAATAAACGGTTTTTATATAAAAAATTTTCTTTGATGTTTTAACCTTTTCCCTTTAAAATTCTAAAAAAATATATATTATGCAAGAAAAATCACCATGTAAATAACCCATGAAAAGCAATTGAAATCTTGGTTTAAAAAAAAATTAAAATATGCTTAACTCGTACTCACAATATGCACAAACATGCCATAAAAATTAAAAATTGTTAAAATTACAAATTTCAAAGAAAAAAACTATTAATCATACAAACACCAAAAAGAAAAATTCAAGTACTTTCAAATTATTTAACAATTTCTTTAATTAAATATCAAAAAAAAAATTAAAGAAAGGTCTCATTAAAATGCAGCAAATAAACAAGAAAAAAATAATATTTTTTCGTTTATTTATTTATATTTACAAAATAATATGTGATAATACGAGTACGTTTTCTTTAAACCAAAAACGTTAAAATTTTATTACCCCACCACAAACCAAAAATGAAAAATATTTTGTTTTAAGGAAAAAAAATAAAAAAAGCAGAAAAATTTTGCTGCGCAGGTGCAACATTTTAACAAAGTGGCGCATAAATCCATGGCACATGTTGCTGCTCAAATAAAGAATAATATTAAATTTTAAAAAAAAAATTCAATAATTATTGTATACCAGCAAAATATTTAAAAATAATAAATTTGTTTTTTTTCATAATTTGGTTAATTTGCTTAAGTTAATATTAAATTGTACATACATACACCAATGCAAAGAGTAATTATTTAAATATATATATATATGTATATAAATTTAAATAAACAAAAAATTTCACTTTACACCTCTTCAAGGAAAACTAGAACAGAAGTGAAATTTTCAAAATATTGGTTAAGATATTGGATAGTTAGTTGGTAGTAGTGGATCGTGGTGTTTGTGTAGATGTGTTGGTATTGATTTGATTGTATTAGCTTGCTAATCATAAGTTACCAAAGTCACGTGCATATGTTTTTTTTTTTTCTTTTTTTGTTAAAATTTAAAATGTCTAATTGTTAAAATCGTAGAGTATTCGGAAGATAGAAACTCTATAGGTTTTAATTTTAAATTCAAATCATGTTTCTATTTTTGCTTATTCGTATATGACAGAGAAGCTACAATTGAAACAGCCAATTACCATCGAATTGCAATTTGATTGAAATGAAAACAAATCAAGGCTCATTTAGAATAAGAACAAAATTTCTTTTCATTCCAGTTTATTTATACAGTTATCATTTCATTCCATTATTACTATTATCTTGTATCAATTCCTTCGCCAAGATTTCACCATTAAACATTTTAATTTATTAATTCTAATATTTTTTCTTTTGCCTTTGGAATTTTTTAATACACGCAAAGAATAAACATAGTTATGGCATTGTCGCTACAACAATATTATGTTCTCATTGTTAATTTTCATTCATTTTAATAATACTGTGTTTATGATAAAAATTTTAGTATAGTTGTCTACAAAAATTTTATGTTTTTCAATGTTTTTACTAGAAATAAAATTTTATTAATATAAAAAATATAATTATTTCGGTAACCATTAAATACAGTCGAACACGGTTATAGCAAACTTGAAGGGATAAAATTCCTTTTTTATTTTTACAATGATTTAAATTGAAATTAATGAAAATTATTTATATTTGTACAATAATTAAAATTGAGCTGGACAAAAGCTATTTCTGTTCGTTTTGACATTTTTGAAATATTGTGAAAAGTGAAATCTTATTTATATAAAATACTAGATTTGTGGAAGTTCGTTATAAACGTAGTTTTTTGTATGAAATATTCTACTTGGACCATAAAAATGGTTTCATTATAAAAAAATTCGCTATAACCGTGTTCGTTCGTAAAGGTAGTTGTTTATATGGAAAATGTGAGTAAAATTAATGGCACCGAAGAAAAGTGTTCGCTATAGTCATAGTTCGTCATGACGTGCATTCCTTGTAACCATGTTCAACTGTATCAGCAAATTTTTTCTTTGTTCTTAAACCATATTTTGTTTTCAAACCATATTAATATTATTATTCCCATAACAATAAAATTGTTCGCGGGATTCTCGGGAATTTGCAATTTTGCATGTCCCGCTTTCCCGAGAATTCTGAAAGCACTTAAATGGAAGAAAACTGGATGAACTTTAAAAAAATTTTATATTTTAGTAATTTAAAAAATAAGCTAAAAATCCAGCTGAAAACTATAACTTAATGACAATGATATCTTAATAAAATGTCAGGACTAAAAACCAGCATGTGAAAAAGCATAACTAATTGAAAGCCTGCAAGGTAGACATTTCAAATATACAATACGTTATAAATTTGTCAGTAATATAGACATGTGGAATTTGTCTCATAGAAATTTTACAAAACAATAAAAAAGTTAAAAAAAGTAAGTAGTGAGTCAAACAAATCATGAAACAGAAAATATTCTCTGTTATATATAAAATCGTCTGAAAGTTGTATAAGGGAAATTGTAGTTAAGTTGGTTCAAAATTCATTTTTGCGAGCTACATTTAAACATACCTAAAATTATGAAAGGATTCATCACTTATAAGATCTTGGCCAAATTTCCTACGACAATTGAAACAGAATGCTATACGACCATTTATCTTAATTTTTTCCCCCACCAATATTAATGATATGTACATTACACGAAAGTTAATTAAAAACCAATGTACTCATATTTTATATTTTTTTAAAAATAGAATAAAAATATTTTTATAAAATTTATTTGATTATTTTATTTTATTTATTTATTTTTTTTTTTTTTTTTTTTTTTTTGTCCATTTAAACTTTTTTGGAAAATTCACAAACTACGGGATTATTTTTTTAGCTATCGTTTTATTTATATATCATTAATATTAAAGACAAAAAATTTCAGAAAAATATCAACAACATAAGTAACCGTGAAACATCCAGTTTCATAATTTTAGGCACGTTTTTTTTAATTGCTTAATATTCTGTCGATATCCACAAAACTCTTTCATGACATTTATGTCATGACTATTTTTATTCGAGTTGATTAATCAGCAGATTAAGCAATTGATCAAAATTCCTTTTCTCATTACATTTACAATCCTGTTTTAAATCTGCTAATGCAAAGATTCATATGCTATTTGGGTTTCAGTTGTTCAACTAATGAGAGTAGTGATAATTATAGTTTTTAATCCGGGATCCCGAGAATACCGGCAAATCGAAAAACTTTTTCCGCTATCCCAGGAAATGAAAAAGGCCGGGAAATTGCGATCCCTAAATAAAATGTTACAAATAAATTTGCTTTTTATAAATATGGTTGAAAAATTCAGAACTTGTTTATTTTTTAAAATATTTTATTTTTATCGTCTTGCACAATATATGATGGTACGAATAAATAAAATTAATTAATGAACAAATAACATGTAAATAATTTTTTATGGTTAATAAACACTTTTATCTATTTCTTTAAAACAAATGTAATGAATTTATAAAGAAATTTATGCAAATACCAATTGAATTAATGTGTTTTATTTCAGTATATAATAAGATGGAATAATATTATGATAAAATGGAATCATAATATGATAATATTGGATAATAATATGATAATATAGAATAATAATAAGATTAAATTGAATCATAATATGATAACATGGAATAATATTATAGAACGGAATAATAATATAATAAAATTAAATAGTAATCTGATAGAATGGGATAATAATATGATATTAAGACTGTATAATATGAATATCTCAAATTATAAATCAAATCATAACATAAAAAGACGAACCATAAAATCGGACCATATATTCCAATCATAATATGATGCTCCTAGATTTTGGTTACTACAACTATATTTTTTCTCTTAATGTAACTAATTTCCTTTTACTTCCTTTCTTTTTCAGCGTAATATGCCCATTGTGCAGCAAAGAGATGATACTGCTGCTATGGAGACTGTAGCAGACCCAATTGCCAATGTAGATCCTAATGAAATGATGATTATGTCTTCATTAACTTTACCCAGCAATGCCACATCCATTAGGGCTGATATAACCGATGGATTTTCTTGTGAAAATAAGACTTATGGTTACTATGCTGATGTTGACAATGATTGTCAAATCTTCCATGTATGCTTGCCAGTTACTTATGCCAATGGTCAAGAGAATACCTTCCGTTGGAGTTTCATTTGTCCCGAAGAGACAATTTTTAGTCAGGTAAATAACTTCCTTAAAGCTAAATAAATACAATTTATATTTTTTCTGTTCCACTCCCTCTACCACCTTAGGAGTCATTTACCTGTATGCGTCCTGATGATATGACTATTACTTGTGAAGAATCTTATCAATATTACGAATTGAATCGTAACTTTGGTATGATAGAAAATGCTGCAGATAAGGAAACCAATAATGAAGTTACCAGTGAAACTGCTGAGAGTAATGAAATTATTTTGGAAGCTGACAATCAGCCCCAAACTAAACCTGTTGTACAGGAAGAAGATGAAAAGTATGTTGTCAAACCAGTTGGTCAGGCTAAACCCGTTAAAGCACAAAAACCTCTTCGTAGAAAGCCTTCCATATCGTTTGCTACACAAAAGAAACCCACTACTACTTATCCCTTGCGTAAAATGCCTCAAGTTCCCGTTCAACCTGCAGTGGATAAAACTCCCGATGTTCAAATGCCTGAAGATAACCAGAAAGAAAATATTAAACCTGTAGAAGAGGAAGAAATTAAACCCGTTGCTCAAAAATTCTCTAGACGTCCTGTGCCAGTTATGTCCAATAGTTTCAAGGATAAAATCCAAAACTCTAAACCTGAAAATGTAATGGCTACCAGAACCGAATTGTTTAATCAGAATAGAAAACGTCCAACTATGTTCAACAAGATGCCAGTACAAGCTCAAGACGAAGCAAAAGAAGAAGAGGTCAAAATTGAAACAGAAGTTGAACAGCAGAACTTTTCTCCCATGGCAGTTGAAGTGTCAAACTCCAATACTGAAACTCAAGTGGCCGATAGCGAAATCCAAGCCTCAGAAACTGATCATGTCTTTGTGAAACCAGAAGAAGTTAGTGAAAGTGTTGATGCCCAAAATGTTGCTGAGCCAGAGAAAATTGAAGAACCTGTACAAGTTTTAGAAGCTTTTGAAGAAATTCCTGCTGTTATATCGGAAGTTGTTGAAACTCCAAATGCTGATAAAGAAAAGGAAACTAAGAATGAAGTGATTATGCCTGTAGTAACTGTTGAGGAAGATGAAAATGCTAAAAAATCTGAAACTGCTGAAGACCAACAAAATGCTGAGAAAGTTCCAAACGCTGAAGAAGTTCAAACTGTTGCCGAAGAAGTTAAAACATCTGAAGAAGTTCAAACTGTTGACGAAGTTCAACCTGTTGCCGAAGAAACCCAAACTGCTGAACAAACTCAAACCGCTGATGAAACTGAAAATTCTGAAGAAACATCTGATGTCCATCAATCTCTGAGAACATCTGCTGAAGAAGGACAACAAGTCGCAGAGGAAGTACCGGTGGTTGAAGAAACCCAAACTGCTGAAGAAGAACCACAAGCTGCCGAAGAAGAACCCCAAGTTGGCCAAGAAGAAATACAACTCGCCGAAGAAGAACATCACGTTGTTGAAGAATCCCAAGCTGCCGGAAATACACAAACTGCCGAAGAAACACAAGCTACCGAAGAATCTGAAGCTGTTGTAGAAGAAATTCAAACTGCTGAAGAACCTGAAGCTGTTGTAGAAGAAACTCAAGCTGCTAAAATACCTGAAGCCATGCAAGAATCTCAAACTGCTGAAGAAGAATTGAAAACATCCGTTGAAGAAAACCAAAACTCTGAAGAAACTCAAACTGCTGAAGAAATTCCAGTTGTTGAAGAAGTCCATACAGCTGATGAATTAACAGCACCTGAAGAACTTCCAACTGTTGATGAGCAACACGTTTCTGAATTAGCTCAATCTGCAGAAGAAATTCAAGTCGCTGAAAAAGTTCCTGTTTCTGAAGAAGTTCAAACCGTTAAAAAAACTCAAATAGCTGAAGAACCACAAAGTGCTGAAGAAACTCAGGAAAATGAACTAAGTTCTATCGTAGAAATTCATGAAGCTCCAGAACAAACTCCCGCAGAAGAAACTTTAGCTGTCGAAGAACCTCAACCAATTGAAGTTGTTGAACCCGTAGAAGATGTTCAAAGCGCCGAAGAATCCGAAATCGAAGCTAAGCCTGCGAAAGAAGACGATATGGAAACCGAATCTGTTGTAGAACCTGTAGCCGAAGAATCTGAAGCCGTTAAATCTGAAAATGTTGCTGAACCTGCTATTTTTGAAGAAAACTCTGAAGAAGGCACCAACGTAGCACCCGTTCAAACTATTGAAGAAATGGAATCTGAAAAGCCAGCTGAAGCTCCAGAATCTATGCAAGCCACCGAAGAAATGAGCCACCCTGATGCTATGGTACAACAAATGTATGAAGATATGGAGGTCAACAAACAATCTATTGGTGGATTTAAACCAGTTGATCCAGTTATGGCCCATGAAGCTGAGCAATTAATTGCCGATTTCATTAACACTCTAAGAAAGAATGATTTCACCAATGAAACACCTGGCATGCATTTGATAGCTGAACCAGAACAATCTCAGGAAAATCAGGAAAATATTGCTGAAGTTCAAGAAGTTGAAAAAATAGAAAGCAATGAAGTTAACCAAGAAGAAACCGAAAAGGTAGAAAAAGAAGAAAAAAACCATGAAGCTGAAGAAGTTAAAGAGGAAACTGAACCTGAAATTATTGAAGTTCAAACTGATTCTGTAGAAAATAATGCTGAAGAAATGCAAGAGGCCAATGAAGTTGAAGAACCTAAACAGGAGAATGAAATGGGGGCTGAAGAAAATAACGAATTCAATGCTTTACAATCTTTGGAAACCCAAAGTGTTGAAAATATGGAAGAGTCGCAAAAATCCGAAATAGCTCAAGAAGTATATCAAATTCCTGTTCAAGTTATCACTACACCTTTGGAGCAAGTACCTATAGAACAAGAACAATCACAAGAAATTGAAGTTGAACCTGCTGTTGAAATGACTGCCAACACTGAAGAGAAAGTAGAAGAAGAGACACCAGCTATGGTCATGGGTGGTTACAAACCATTGAGTATTGATGATATTGTTGAATTGGTTAAAGAACGCTTAGATCATATGCCTAAAAATGAAATGGAAACACCCATGCAATTGGAACAAGTTTTAGGTGAAGCCCAAGAAGATAAAACCCCCGGAGAGAAAGTAAAAGAACAGTCGGCCTCTCAGGATGATGAACCACAACAAACTAGCCAATCTGAAGAGGAAATTGTTATGCCAATCTATCAACGTATGGTACAACCGGTTAAAGTAGATGCCGGCGTACAAACTGATGATCTAGAACAAGTAGTTGGTGGAGAACAAACGGATGATACTGATGCCGTAGCCGATGCTAAAGAGAAAACAAATCGTTCTTTAAGATCTCGCAGTTTGTTAATTAAGAAGTTAGATCCCCGTAAACGTCGTTTCCTTTTCAAAGCCGATTTAAGCTAAATCTTTTAAATCTCTTTAATATAAAGAGACTGTGTTTTCATATCTGAGCCATTTAACCCGCCCAAAATCTTATTATTTTAGATTTTTTTAAATATTCTTCTTACTCTTCGATTCGTCTCTGTCTTTTTACAACTATATTCTATTCTTTTCTTAACTCTTTCTTCTTTCTTCAATTTAATTGCATGCATTGTAGGTAAAATCAGTGATTCTATGCTTAAGATCATTGTTTAATCCTTAATATATTTATAACTTTATAAATTATAATTATTTTCTTTAAAATTAAAAGGATAAATATCCTGAATGAGAAGGATGTTGTTTCTTATATGTAGAATTTAATTTAGATTTTTATAGGCTGTTTTATTCGAAAGTTGGTAGAATGGCTAAATTATTTCGAATTTTTGTTTTGTTATTTGTTTTGCGAAATAAAAAATAAAAATTAAATTGTAATTGTATGTGTCGATTTTATTTAAATAAAAAAAAAATAAATTAAAAAAAAAACATTTCTGTCTTAAGTGTATTTAAATTTACAAGAAAATAATAATGGTGCAACAAAACTTTATTAACCTTAATCGTGCTTAGGTATGAATGTGTGTAATGAAATAATTAACATTCATATTAAGGACGATTAATGTAAATAAATGAAATCTTCATGGTATGTTAAAGAAACTTTTTTTAATATTTTCAAATAACTTTTAGCTGTAGGTTATTAAATAAGACCTCAATCTGTGATCACTTATATTTTATTATCAAAATTAGATTTTTTACTTAAAATCTTAAGGAACATAAATTAGCTGTTTCTTAGATAGGCCATCAATTTAGAAAATAACCTTAATCTATGATCACGTACATTTCTCATCAAAATTCTATTTTTCAATTAAAATCATAAGAAAACTAAAATTAACTATAGTTTCTTATATATTCCTCTAATTAAGAAAATAACGTTAATCTGTGATTACTTAAAATTACAAGAAAACTAAAATTGTCTGTAGATAATAAAAATAATGTTAGTCTGCGATCATTTATATTTTTCAATAAAATTCGATTTTTCACTCCAAATTATATGAAATTTAGTTTCTTAAATAAACCTCTAGTTAAGAAAATAACGTTAATCTGTGATCACTTATACTTTTCATCGAAATTGAATTTTTCACTTAAAATCATAAGAAAATTAAAATTGGCTGTAATTTCCTTAATATACCTTCAATTAAGAAACTAACGTAAATCTGTGATCACTTATATTTTTCATCAAAATTTGATTTTTCATAAAAAAACTAAATTTAAGAAAATAACGTTAATCTGTGATCACTTATATTTTTTTATTTATTTATTTTTCATTTTATTTCTTACTTAAAATCATAAGAAAACTAAAATTGGCTTTAATTTGTTAAATAAGTCTACAATTAGGAAAATACCGTTAATCAGTAATCATTTATATTTTCATCAAAATTCGATTTTTCACTTAAAATCATAAAAAAAACTAAAATTGGCTGCATTTTCTTAAATAAGAAAATTATGTTAATTTTGCGTTCACTTATATTTTTCATCAGAATTATATTTTTACTTAAAATCACAAGAAAACTGCAGTTTCGCAAATAAGCCTTCAATTAAGAAAAGAACATTAATCTGTGATCACTAAGTTTTTTTATCAAAATTCGATTTTTTACCAAAATTAATAAGAATGCTAAAATTAGCTGTAATTTCTTTAATGAGTCTCAAATTAAGAAAATAACTCAGTTATATTTTTCATCAAAATTCGATTTTTCATTTAAAATTATAAGGAAAATAAAATTGTCTGTAGATTAATAGATAAAACTCCACTTAAGAAAATAATGTTAATTTTGCGTCCACTTATATTTTTCATCAAAATTCTATTTTTTACTTAAAACCATAAGAAAATTCAAACTGGCTGTAGTTTCTTTAATTAGCCTCCAATTAAGAAAATAATGTTAATCTATGATCACATATATTTTATCAAAATTCTATTGCTTCGCTAAAATTGTGTCTAGATTCTTAAACAAGCCCCCAATTGAGAAACTAATGTTTATCAATAATCATTTATATTTTTCATCAAAATTTGATTTTCGCTTAAAATCATAAGAAAACTAAAATTGACTGTAGTTTCGTAAATAACCCAACAATTAAGAAAATAACATTATTCTGTGGTCACTAAGTTTTTTTTTTATCAAAATTCGATTTTTCACTAGAATTAATAATAATACTAAAATTGGCTGTAGTTTCTTTAATAAGTCTCCAATTATGAAAATAACAATAATCTGTGTTCACTTATATTTTTCACCAAATCCGATTTTTCACTTAAAATCATAAGAAACCTAAAATTAACTGTAGTTTTTTTATATAAGCCTCCAATTAATTAAATAACGATAATTTCTGATCCCTTACTTTTTTTATTAAAATTCGACTTTTCACTAAAATTTATAAGAAAACTAAAATTGGCTTCAATTTTATTTTCCATTTTAGAAAATCATAAAAAGTTATTTGGAGTTTAATTATTCACTTACCTTTTAAAAATTGAACACTCACACTAACACATTATTTTTATTTAATTTCCATAATGTTTTTTTTTTCTTCTTCTTTTCCTTTCTTTTCTTTGCACTTGATTAAAAACAACAATTACTATTATAAACAATAACTCTCTTTGGTTATGCTCTATTTTTATCATAACAACAACTACTATTAAAAACAATAACAATGGCGCTAATGGAGCCCTAGTGATTCTGGCAATTTGCAATTTATTCACAAATTTTAATTTCTTTTTTCTACTTTAAGCTTTTAGATTTTCACACAACTTTTTACTAAATATATGAAATTTAACACTTTATTTTTAATTTTATGCAAACATATTTATAAAAACACTATTTTTTACTTAGTAATTTAGTAAAAACACGGAGCTGCTATAAATATCACACACAAATTGAAAGAAACCACGAGACTAACTGAAGAGTGTTGCCAGTTGTTGTTAAGTTGATTGTTTGGGTTTGTTATGTTAGCAAAGACACTCACCTGATGGATAAAGCAAAGAGTATTGCCAGATGGTAATGTGCAAGTCTTGAATAGCAGAGACACTTTAAAATGGGAGATGGTATAGGTAACGGATATTTATGATTTTAAATGAAAATTTAAAAATAAACTAGAGTTCAATGGAATTTATTTAAATTAAAATTAGTAAATACAAAATCAGAAATTTAATTTAATAATATTATAAGTGCAGTGATTTATTGTTATTATAATTTATTATAATTATTTTTATATAATTATAATTTTTTTTATGTTAATCTTGTTGTAAAAGTATACAAATTTATAAATTTTTTTATCAATATTAAAACTCTTTTTTTTAAATTTGTTTATTAAAACATTTGTATTTATTAAAACTTTGGATTATTAGCTGTATGAAGATTTACTAATTAATTTATATTTAAAATGAACATTTATTTTTATATTCAAAAAAATAATATTTAAAAAAATATATAATACAAAGATGTTAAGTAGCACTTGGAACAAATTATTTATAAAAAAAATCCTCTTCATTTAAAATTAAAAAATACACAAAAAATACTATAAAGTTTAAAAAAAAAAAATAAATACAAAATTTACAATAAAATCATCACAAAACTTAAATACTTTGAAGTTATTATTTATACAAAAATAAGAAAAAGAAAACAAATGGTTAATTCCGAAAATTTTCGATCCAAAATTAGTTTTAAAAAATTTACATCTTCGATTTTTTCTTTAATTTGGGATGTACATTAACCTAGTCATCTTACATTTTATAACGTATGAATCACTTCCATATTGTTTAAGGTTCATATTTTATGGACCTTTAAAGTAGGACACATGGGATATTTTTGTTAAAAATAAACAAAGTTTAAAGTTAAATAACTTTTAAGTTCATTGTACGATTTTAACAAAATTGGTGTCAATGGAAAGGACTGATTTTCCTCTTGATCATAAAATTATAAAAGTTAATTATATTCCTAGCGGAAGGACCCCTAAAATAAAAAACATATCCTTTATCCTTATATATTGTGAAAAATAGTAAGTATTATCTTTTTAAGTGTTCTGATACTTTTATTTTAAATTACATGTTCAGTTATAGAACAATTATTGTAAAATTATATATGACGATTTATTTTTTTAATACAACACTTATGTCTTTCATCATCAATTATGAACCGATCTTTATAAAATTTGGTACAACGATCTATACTTGTATAAAACTTATGTGCGCTGAAATTTACATAAATATGTGTTAAACCACAATTTCGTTGAAAAAAGTTGTATGGATTATAGGTAAAATATTGGACCGATCATAATCAATTTTAGTAGATTTTGTCTTTGCAACCTCATGTATCAAATTTCTGTAAATTATCTTTAAAATCGTCACAAATAATTAGGCAGATTTTGTAAAGAGGGTTAAAGTGAGTTAACGGTCTGTTAATGTAATGTAAATTATTTTTTCGGGATCAATAATGTGCTATAAATACGACTTATTTTTTATAAATAATGATCTATTATATTAAAATTTAAATAAGTATATCAATACGTCTAAAAACGACTTAATATCTAATAGAAAATATGTTAGTTAATAAAGAAAATGGGATCAGAAATTACAACAATTCTGATCCCATTGAGATGCCATTTTAAAATTTTTACACTATAACGACTAATCGATTGTAAATATCGTGCAAAAGAAATAATCAACATTAAAAGAAGAAAGGATCTCCAAGGAGAAAGGATATTTTTCATTTTAAAGGTCCTTGCGTCAGAGGAATGATTAGTTGTTATGACTTTATAATAAAGACGAATCTCAGTCCTTTCCAATGACACCAAGTTTGTTGAAATCTGATAATGCACATAACAGTTATTCAAGTTTAAATTTTACACATTTTTGATAAAAAAAAAGCTCGAGGTGCCCAACTTTGGAGGTTCATGAATTATTAGCGATTAATAATAATATGTCATATGAAGTGCATATAGGAGTAGATTATATGTTCTGAATTTCCTCAAAATCGGAGATGATCAAAATCCGAGCTGGGTCAAAATTTTTTAGAATTACCCAAATAAATTTTTTAAAACTTATTAAGCTTCCGTTTCATCTTCCTCGGCCAATTCTTCGGGTGATCTTAAGTCTATAGCAAACTTTTGGCGGGTAGGTGTAATTTTATCACTACTCTCATCACTGCCATTCTCTTTAACTTTACGTGAGTAATCTTGAAAAGCAGCAGCCAAAGCATAAGTTAATTTTCTAGCCATAGCTCGACTATCACATACAAATGCATGCACCTCAAAGGGATGTACACTGGA
Organism: Protocalliphora azurea; assembly: GCA_932274085.1. Classification (NCBI taxonomy): domain Eukaryota; kingdom Metazoa; phylum Arthropoda; class Insecta; order Diptera; family Calliphoridae; genus Protocalliphora; species Protocalliphora azurea. Next base: position 129,635,596 of record OW026522.1, read on the forward strand.
CTCATCTTTTACTACAATCATAGCAAAGACACGTGTATAGACTAGATCTTGTACACCATAGGAAATTGTATCAATGGGATAATTCCAATTATTAATGCTGGCTTTAGGTTGTAGAATTTCTATATTAACACCCGCTGTAGAAACTTTGAGTTCACAATTGGGTAGAGTTTTATTAGGAGGCAAGTTCTTAGCAGCACCCACCATTATATCTACCGGACGACGTGTATATTTAATACCCCATAGTCCTCTAGCTACTTCGGAGCCTATATATTTGACCTAAAAAATAGAATATATATGAGTTTAAAAATCATTAACTGTGAAATTTTAATAATTTAGTTTTTTTTCTTTGTAATTTTTATAATGATATTTTGATATTAATTTTATCTGAAAACTATTTCAAATGATCATTTATATCACACGAGTGCGTTTTAGATATTAAACCATAATATTTTTAAAAATACATCCGCTTATGTTTTTTGCTTTTAATTTTTTTTTTTTAATGATTAACCGGATATGTAAAAAAGTGTGTATGTTTCGAATTTAACCATGTTGGTTAAATCAACTAAATTCAAACAGCGTGACCACTGAACTTAATTATTTCTTTCTTTTAAATTGGAGCTTATATGACAATAATTTTGTTAATAAAAAATTGTATATTAATAATTACATAGAAATTTCTACATATGTACAATCAAACTTACCTTAAATGTTATGGGTAAATCTTCTATACTGACTTGTGTATCTGAATCTGTATTTGAAGCCATTTTTTTATTTTTGTTGGAATGTTTTCTTTTCTGTTAATTGCTTAAGGTTTGGTTGTAATATTGTAAATTAGTTTCTTTATTTTTCAGCTTTGAGTTTTAGACATTTGGAAGATTTTTGGTGTTAAGTAAAAAAAAGAAAATCTAAAAGAAATAAAAAGAAATTAATTTAATTAAATTTTCTATGGAAAACGTTAGGATATTAGAAAAAACATATGGAACTTATAAACTTTAATTTTCAGCTAAACAAAATTGTCTTTTAAACTCAAATACTGGTTTGCTCTCTGAGTCAAGTAAAAGCTATACAATATACTCTTGTTGTTTTTTTAAGCTTAAATAATAGTTGTTTTTTTTTTCTCAGGGTCATCTAGCAGCCCAGGAAGGCGATGTTCCATTTAAAGTTTCAAATCCAAAACTACCAAAATTTGGTTATACCAAGATCATATTAAAAAATGTTGTATTTTATTTAAAAAATGTCATGGAACAAAAAATCAAATGAAATACAATGGACACTTTTTGGAACAATCTATTCCAGAATTTCAGGCACTGAAATAAATTGAAATAAATATTATTCAGGGAAATTTAATTTAATAAATATTTTTAGATAAGTTTAATTTCAGAACCTCAGTTATAACTGCATTTGATTCCATTTTACAGACAGACGCAATATATACAGATTTCGGTAAAGCTTTCGATAAACTAAATCACGATCTCCTATTGTTCAAATTGTATAAAATCGTATTTTCTCCTATTTTCCTTAAATGGATTTCTACATATCTTAAAAATAAATACTTCAGGTTAATTAAGGAGTGGATTCGGGATAGAACCAATCATGCATGGACACGTAGAACGGACTGCAGATTATCAAGGGTCCTATGGCCTAAACTTGATAAAGCAGATACAAATCTACTTTTAAGCATGAAAAGGGAAAACCTGAAGACTATGATAGGTATTCTGACAGGTCATTGTCCCATAGGGGAAATGATAGGGAATTGGGATAGAAGTTCCTCCGGTCTTTGCAGAATGTGCGAAGATAATGAGGAACTGGAGACGGTGGAACATATCATAAGTCACTGTCCATGTCTACAACTAAGTAGGCAGAAATGGTTAGGCAGTCGATTCGTTGACGAATTGGACATTATATCGAGAATAGATCTCGATAGATTAACGGGATTCGTCATAGGAATAGGCTGCCTAAGAGGGGGTCGTTGGCTTAGAGCGAACGATTTAGGGCGGTAGCACTTTTCCTTTCCATATTTTTCTATTCTTTTCTATACTTTTCTTGGTCTCAGTTTTTCTCTATCGTTTCCCTTCCTGGTCTTTTCTATATTTCGTCTACAATTTCTTTCTATATTCTCTACGAAGGGACTCACTCTAGGTCTCCGAGTGTATGCACAAGCACTCTTTTGAGTACTGTGCAACCCTTTTCTACCTACCTAACTACAAATTTATACGAGATTGCTTTTTTTATTCACTTCAAATTTTTTGCTCGGTTTTAATCCTTACTCAAGTGACACACGAAAAAGTACCACATAAATACATGTCTTTAAAAAAAAATGCATAATTTTAGTATAACAAAATATGTATATTTTTTATTTCTTCAGGAAACTAAAGCCAACACTTTGAAATTTGGTTGCGCAAAAAATTAATTTTTTCTGAACTTTAGTTTAGGAGATATACTTAATTAAAGTTAAAAAAAGTGTGATTTCTTATTCAAGTGGCAGGCAGTGTATTCAATGGTTCTAAGATATCGAATTTCTTTTTCCAAAATAAAAAGTTTATAAACCATAGTGGATCTTTAAAAATGTTTACATATATTTGTTAATTCTGCTTGATAGTTTTAGGAGTCACATTTATTCTATATAGAACTATATAGAATAAATGTGACTCCATTATCAACAATTCGATAGCTTGGAACCATTGAAGATATCACAATGAAAATAATTTTTAAAATTTCTTTTTAATTTTAAAATTTATTTTTTATCGTTCTCATTAGTATTTGATTGAAATTGTTATAAATTTATAAATAAAACTTAGAACGGCTACCAGCAAAATGACCCAATGAAAAATCATCCAAAATATTCCCATACAAATTTGGGTTATGCTTCATGTAAAAAATTACTCAATTTTTTGAAGTGATTTGCCGTTAGTTTATAACTATAATTCCTTTTTTCCAAATTTTTAGATGATTTTTCGCTTTTATACGACTTTTTTAAATTATATTCGTAACACTGTTAGTTAAGATCTTGTACCACAAAATCGTTACTACTAAAAGCACTTATGCAATGAAATCGATTGTCAGACAAAGAACTAAAGAAAACAATTTTAAATAAAAGTAAAGAATTAAAATCGTAGAATCTTATTGATCAATTGTAAATGGTGATTTAACCTTTCTGTAACCAATAAATCAAATTTATATAATCTATATATTTTGTTTCTCAAGATTTTTAATATAAATTTAAAATTATATATATGTATGTATGTATGTATGTATGTATGTATGTATGTATTTATGTATATAACATTTGTTTTAATCATAAATTAATTAAATATTCCATCGATCTTAATATCAGCACATAAGAATTCAGTTGAATCATTTAAGCACGATCTAAACACGATCAATTAAATTCTGTTAGTTTCTGTTCACTTTTTTAAAGTTTTATATTTAAAGTTATTATTTAATTGAATGAATTTTAAATATTAATTTATTTTTCTCTTTAAAATATTTTGGTTTTTTTATGTAATTTGATTTATACACAGTATTTTATTTTGCACATACGAGTATTTATTGTTATAATTAGAACAAACATTTTATTTTTTTTTTTATAAATTTAAAATTTATTTTTATAAATTTAAATTCATTGTTTATTATTTAGTTTTATACACTCACAAAAATTTCACTATAACAATGTTATTATTCATTCATCATTTTTATTTCATTATTATTATTTTTTTTTTTTTGTGGTTTGTGTTTATTATACCCTTCACCACAGGTGTAAAGGGTATATATAAGTTTGCCATTCCGTTTGTAATTTTGTTTGTTTATATATTCTGGATCCTTATTGCTAAAGAAGTCAATATAATGATGTCCATCAGTCTGTCTGACCGTTTGTCTGTTGAAATCAGTTTTTAGAAATCCCCAGATATCGTATATATAAGTTTTATACATCAATTTACAGAGAATTTCCCTTAATGAATGCTAATAAAAATGAGCAAAATCGGTCCATAAATAAACGAAGATACCATCAAAAAAATCTTCGTTTTTGACATTTTTAATCCTCTATATAAGCTAGCGACTTCGTTCTTGCACAGAAAATTCTAATTCTTTTTTTAGAATTATTTTACATAATAAATGAACAAAATCGATTCATTAATCTCCGAGATATCGGTAAAAAAAAACGAATTTTAAGACTTTTTGAAGCTCCTATATAAGATACGATCATCATTCTTGAATAGATCGGTCTAAAATTTCGGTCTTTTGAATCAACCAAATCGATCTATAAACAACCGAGTTATTTGCAAATCTTTTTTATTTATTTAATGGCTGCTTTTTGTATAGAAATGAACTCAATCGATCTATTAGTATACGAGATATCGGCCGAAACGCATTTTTTTATTTTTTTTGAAGTTCCTTTATGAGTTACGGGCTTCGTTCTTATATAGAAAGGCCTCAAATACTTTTCTAAAATTTCAGTCTTTTAATCAATTTAATCGGTCCATAAAATTTCAAAATACCCTTTTTTGATTTAATGTTGTCTATATTTTTTTTTTTATTATTGCAGTTTCATTAACACTGAAAAACAACAACAAGAAAATGCTATATCAAATTTGATTTTTTCGATTTTTTGAAGCCCCTATATAAGCTGGAACCTTCGTTCTTTCACAGAAAATTCGGATTTTTTTCAGAATTTTTGTGCTGAAGAAAAGAACTTAATCAGTCCATTAGTATCCGCTATATCGGTCAAAATGTGTTTTTGGACTTTTGAAGCCCCTATACAAGCTACGAACTTCGTTCTTTTTTTAATTAATGATGTCATTTGGTATTGTTGTTGTTTCATTAACTTTATATTATATTAAATTTTCATATATCTAACATCTCAACATGGGTGAAAGGTATATAAGATTCGGCATAGCCGAATATAACACTTTTACTTTTTTTTCTTTTAACAAAAATTCCCAAAATTGTTCAATTTTTTTTCATTTTTTTTATATCAAATTTATCATTAAACAAAAACAAAAGAAATTCACACACAAGGTTTAAAGAAAAAAAAACTCAATGTTATTTTTTTATGAACTTTAACAAGTACGAAAAAAAACCTAAAGAAATAAATACAAGAAAAGTAAAGTTGTTGATGATTGCGCAGACGCAACAGTTTTTGTTTAATTTTTTTTAACACTAACCCAGCAAATAATTAGACAAAAAAAATAAAAAATGAGAATAATAAACAATTAAAATTTTTATCAAAATTTCGATATCTAGAAATGATTTAATAGGTTTGTTCGTTTGAAATTCTAGCAAAACTAGTAAAATAAGAGAAATTAAAAGAAAAAAATCTCAAAAAATTTACTTTTTTTTATAAATATAGTAAAATAAATTTTAGTGTCAATAAAAAAGTGAAATTTTTATTTAATATTTTATTTATATTAAATAGAAACTTGCAGATAGTTTTTCACATACTTTCTTAAAGAATTTCTTTCGTCTAAAGATACGTATGATTACAATTAGTGAAAGAGTTTTTAGCTGCTTGTGAAGTATTATGTTGTGAGGATTTTAAAGAAATAATACTTCTATATTTCTTTGAATGCTTCACTTGAACCGATGCATTGTTACACTGTTCAATATTTTCTTATAATAGGGTTTGATTCCTATAAATCTCTTAAATGTGGCAGAATTCAACACAAATAAAATCTTTCGTATTCTAAAACCCATTTCTTATTATTGATCTGTAATTGACCATAAGTCTCACACAAGGACCTTACCCAAACTACTTAAACGTGCATTAGTCAGGTAAAAATATCAATATTTAGGCAAATGTAGATGGTTTGGCACATCTTATTTAAATACAAATCTATGTAGCAAATAGGATCAGTCCTTAGTTGACCAGGACTCTCCTAAAAAGGCCCTTTCTGAAAATCACTTAAAGGTGCATAAATTAGTATCACCATACAATTTTGTACAGATAAGTTTTATAAATCATAATTCAAAAATTTTCAAGACTTCAAACAAAATTGACTACAATTTCCAAGAAAAAAAACGTTAAAAAATTAAACATATTTTATAATTATCCACCTTTTTTTTTAAATAAAATTCAATATGAATTTGAAAATAAAATTATTTTTACTAGTTTTGCTCGTACAAAATATTCAAGTAAAATATGACAAAAAAGAAAAATATTTTCTCCTTAAATGTTTACCACTTTCAGGTTTGTCACATTTTTTTGACCCTCTGTCGCCAAATCGTTTATCAGAAATCGCCAAAAATGAGCAAATTTCAAATTTAATTTGTTCTTTAAAGAAAAAATTTCATTAATATTTATTAAATACACAGAAAAAAATCATATATTTGAAAATTTTTTTCATAAATATTATGAATCGAACATGACTTTTTTCCCAAACTTTTTTCATAAAAAATAAAATTTTATTCATAGATATTATTAAATTGTTCATAATGAAAATTTTTGTAATTTTGCAAAAATTTGGTTTAGTTTTATTAGATTTGATTGCAAATGGCAAAGGAAAATAGTTATATATGAAAATAATAACAACAAACGCCTTAAAATGGCAAAATTCCAAGGAAAATTTGTAAAAAAATAATATTTGGAAATTTGCATAATTTCGCTCGCATTCTGCAGCACATCATTTTGATAAAAATCGCTTCTCTTCTGTTCCTATAATGTAGCTAAAAATCATTAAAAACCTAAAATTTTCCGAAGAAAATTTCAAACACTTTTTTACAAATTAAAAATATAAATGAAAATTTAAATAATTTATTTTGTCTTTTTGACTTTTGATTCATTTTAAAAACTGTAAAAACGTGTTATTATTTAAAATATTATTCTTAAATATTATGAACGAAAATCAATGAAAGTTATATTTATATTTATGCACAAACTTTTTTCTGTGTATAAATTCAGCTTCAATAAAGCCAATGATAATTGCAGTAGCTAATAGCAATTGAATAAAAAATAAAATTATAATTTAAAATAGGGTGATTTTATGTCAAAATGGACAGCAATCATAAGAATTTTTAAAATGGCGTTTTTTGAGATATAATGTTTTTATTTTTATATGTCCAATTTTAACCTTTGAACTTTTAATATAAATAAACTTATACATATCGTTATACGTTTTATATCTTTGCCTTTAATGTGAAACTAAAACGGAGATCTATCAGGTATAGTTTAGAAGTTATTAGCAATTAAACAACCCAGCAAAAACTTTTTGATTCTCGGTAATGGCAACTACTTATTAAAGTAGTTTCTTGGCAATGAAGCGTCATTATTATTTGCCTACTCTATATTACATAAATAAGTACTCAATAGTATAATAGCACAGTAATGTTGCAACCACGTGGATCAGTTAGCTAGAGCGCTGGATTAACAACAAGAAGGTTGTTGGTTCAACCCTATTCTGATGCCGTTAGTTTTTTTCTTTTTTTTAACAAAATTTCTAAAAATATATTTTATACTTTTTGTTTGTTTTTGTCACTTGAAAATTAAATGCGAGATAGTGTACTGAGTGGACTTTTTCCTATATTTACTTGCGAAATAAACTTTTTTTAGAAATAACAAAATTTTATAAGTTGCGGTATATCAATAAAAAATTTAAATTGTATAGAATCTCTCAAGGATTTAATGAATATTATTATATTATAAATCTTTCAAAAGATATTTGAACTTTTTAATTTAAATCGTATATGTATTAATAAAGATATTCAGAAAAATATATCAAAACTTTAGAGATCCATAACTCGTAAACTAAGAGAGAGCGGATAAAAATTTTTTACTTTTCTTTCATCGCAACTAAAAATACCACTGAATCATTATAAAAATTTTTTAAAAAATAAATTCAATTGAAAAATACTCGAAAAATCATATATATTGGATTTATTTTCAATTAAACTTTTTAGTACTTAACACATTCTTAAACTTTTTTTTATCTATGATCAAAACTACTTCACTTACGTATAAAATAACATTTTTCTTTTCACATAAAAAGTTTGTTTCACCAATAATGGTTAAATTGCAAACGAATTTCAGAGTAAAAGTTTAAACTTTTTATAGTCCTTTTCTCTTTTTTTTCTCTCTCTCTCCCTCTCTATTTACCTACCTATCTATCTATCTACTACAATACAAAATTAGATTTAAACAAGAAAAATTGGCGTGTGTGAACATTTCGTGAAATCGTCATTTGCAGATAAATCGGCAAATCTGGCATCACTGTTGCCGCGTGTATAATTTGCATTTTATTTTACGATTTTTTAAAAAATTTGACAACTGAAAATTATCTCAGTTGAAAAACCCCAAAAAGTGATATGTGAAGACCAGCGTTTAAACACATTGTGTTTTTCAAAAACCGATTAAAAACACTTATATGTGAATGTAGTATAGCAGTTATTTTTATATTATATATATATTATATATATTATATTATATTATATTATATTATATTATATTATATTATATTATATTATATTATATTATATTATATTATATTATATTATATTATATTATATTATATTATATTATATTATATTATATTATATTATATTATATATTATAATATATTTTTTTATATTTTTATATTTTAATAAAATTTTTAAAATTAGCCATAAAAATCGCCATCTTGTTTATAGTCGCCAAAAAATTCTTCATGTCACTAAACGCAAAATTCTGCAGTCAAAAGCAATTAAAAATCGCCTCTTTTGACAGCCCTGACTACTTTTACTATTTTTATGTGTACAGAAACGCTTTTCGCGTAAAATACTTGAAAAAGTAGTAAAACTAGTAAAAATATCATGCTAACGAAAAGAACTAATAATAAGTAACAGCGTTCGCAAGAATTTAAAATAATTTTTTATAAATTTTGAGTAAGATTGTTTGCTGGGTTTATAGTTTTTATAGAAGTGTTGAGATGAATTCATATAGTACATACATAGTAGTATGTATGTATATTTACAATCTTATAAATTATTACAACTTTGATGATTATTTACAACTGTTTTTATCGTGAACAACTTTAATCTCAAGACGTAACAAACATACTAACGAATACTATATTAACAGTTACCGGCAAAAATACGAAATTAATTTAATTTTACTTGTTTTTTTTTTCATTTTTGTTTTGTTTGTCTTACATTTTTTCTATTTTGTTTAATGATATTGTTATTATTTTATTGTTTTACTTTTGTCTTATTCTCTTTTTTTTTCAAAATATGATGTTGCTTTGCTTGCTGCACTTTTAATACTAAACTCAAGCTTAACAACAAAAAAATTATACATTCTATGGTTGATCATGATTTTGAGGACGGTATGTATTTTGGTTTGATTGTTATGATAATGACTTAGTTCCAGTCGGAACTAAATGAAAATAAGAGAGAAAAAAAGTATAAATATAAAAAAGCAAAGTAAAAAAAAAAAAGATAAAAAATATATCAATACAAATGCGCGACTGCAGTATACCTAGAAAGAGTTTTTCACTAAAGGGTATCTTTCAATAATACTCGTAATTGAAAGTGAATCAATTTTTAAACTAAAAGTTTTTTTCTTTTATATGATAAACTGGTGTAAATCCAGGAGGGATATTTCATATAAAATAGATAATTAGTACCTCTGATTAAATACCTACAATTAAAATAAATCTAAGATTATATCAAAAACTTTGATCAAATTTAAACTGAGATTAATAAACAAGAGATCGAATTACAACTAGTCAAATATTATACATATCAAAGCCTTCTATTTTAGCTAAAACAGATCTGTTTAAAGCAGGCGCGGATCCAGCCAAAGCATTTGGTGGGGGAAATTTTTTATAACCCACACCACTATAGGTTGTTGGGGTATTATACGTTTGTGCTGATGTTTGTAACTCACAGAAAAAATCATACAATATCCACCTTAAAGTATACCAATCGACTCAGAATCACTTTTTGAGTCGATCTAACGATGTCCGTCTGGCTGGCTGAACGGCTGACTGGGCGGTTGGCTGTCTGTCCATGTAAAACTTGTGCACACAGTACATAAGAAATAATTCAATGAAATTTGGCGCGTTGGACTTTCATGACACAAGGACGAAGCCTATTGGTTATGATCGGTAAATTATTTTTCCTAGCCCCCATACAAATGTCCCCCCGGAATAGGGTTTTATCGATCATAAAAGTCTTAAATATAGCAATATTTTAATGAAATTCTGTGTAAGGAAGTTCTGTATAAGTATCAATCTTTGTGTCAAATTCAAATCGGTTCATAATATAAAACTCTCTTTCGAAAATCACTATAACGTGCATAAATCACATACACAGGTTTATATTCGACACAAATAAGTTTTATATAAGTAGAAATCATAATGACAAATTTTATGAGGTTCGCTCCATAATTTACCATAGCTCCCATATAACTCCACTTTCGGGAATTACCCTAAACTACATAAATTCATAAAAATGTTAGTATTAACGTAATATTCTGTATTCGTATATTTTATTTTACACTTAGTAAAAGTATTGGTCCGCAATTGTCCACATATATCCACCAATTTTGATGGGTATGCACAATGGTGTGAGGTATCATATGGTCGGGCTTGACCGACTATATCTTTCTTAATTATTTTGTTTTGAAAAATTCGAAATTATGTACAAGATTTTAATGTCTAAAAATGTAAGTTGATAAGAGGCCATCAAATTTTATATAATATTTTTATAAATAACTTTTGAACTATAATTTTTTTTTTCTGTGTCACCAAAAATTTGATATTTTACTTCATTAGTCCTTTTTAGTTTTTGAAATATAAACAAAAATTTTTATGAATCTTTGGTTCATAAATTTCAGGGAATATTGATTAGATTTTAATAATTTGAGGTGTGTTTATACCCTACACCACCATAGGTGGATATTATGCGTTTGTGCTGATATGCATTTCCTGAATTTTTTTTATTAATAAGTGTCAATTTTTAAAATCTGTTGATTTACTTAAACAATTTTCGGATAGACAATATTGAAGATAAATTCATCATCCCTTTTTCTATTTATGACAAACAAAATTTTTCCAAAAAAATTTTTATTTTTTTTTTTATTTTGTTTTCCTATTGTAAATTTTTTTTCGTGTTTTTTCTTAGTTGAAAAAACATTTTTGGGGGAATTTCCTTTACCCCCCCCCCCTGTGGTTCAGCGCCTGGTTTAGAGTCTTAAGGTTAATGCTTATTTTGTTTTATATTACACCTTCTATTTAATATAATCTAACACCAAATAAAACCCCACAATTTGAACTAATCTGAGATAATTTTAATACCTCCCAATAAGACTATACTATAGTATAAAAAAAGAAGAAAGAAAAATGAAAGAAATCTAAGATTAAATAAAATCTTCAATCAAAGAATTAAATCCCGATAAAAGCTTTTAAAATGCTACATTTAAAATAATTAATTTTTTGTATAGAAGATAATATATTGTAGGACCTAAGATTAAAGCTTATCTTGGATTGTGTTAATATCTTTGTTTGAAGCTTTGATTAAGCTAATAAAATGTTAATTAATTCTTTCTATTTTAGATAATCATATATAAAAGCCGACGACTAAAGCCAATCTGGGATTTTATTAACACATACTAACAATTAAATCTAATTTAGCAAAATTTTCAACGTATTGCTCAATTAAAATGTATTTATTTAACAATAGAAAAATATATAATAGTCATATTATATATAATTTTAAATGAATTTCTATCTTATTTTCAATGATATATAAAAAAGTATATATTTATAATTTGTAGATGATATTTTTTTTTTTAATAAAATAAAAAAAAAATAAGATAACATTTTCAATTATTTTGTAACAGAATTTAAATAAAAGTATGAAATAAATTATTTTATTTAAAAAATAAATTTTATAAAATTAATAAAAAAACATCTCCTATTCGAACACCCTTTACTATAAATAAATGTATAAACTAAAAATAACAAAAAATAAAAATAAATATACAAAAATAAAGAAAAAACACAAAATAATTTGTTAAAAAAGACACACTCACTCACAACAATAGGAGTGAATGAGTCAATGAGTCAGTCATATAAAAGATTCACGACAAAAAACCAATCAGGGAGTTGAGAATATAAACAAAAAACACATGTTGATACTTTAAGCTTTTAACAAAATTTTTATTATAAATAATAATATGAATATAAAATAAAAAGAAACTAAAATAATAAAATTGACATTGAATTTAAAGTATAATTAATTTGACTTGTTTTTTAAAATGCAAAAATTTAACAACCAAAAAATCATTTCCTAAATAAACAATATACAGCCATAATTAAGACACATAAGTGATAATTAAAATTAAAACTTTTTACTTTTATTTGCTAATTTATATTATAATTAAGATTGGTTTTCACTTTTATTTTATTTAAGTTTACACTTCTTTAGTTTATTTTATTACCTGAATACCCCTATTGTTATTACCAACAAATACAAAAAAGAAACAATGACAAAGTTAATGACCCAAACTTTAAATACTTATGTGTAAACATAAAATTCATGTAAATTTGTTTTTTTTTTATTATTATTATTTTACATTAATTTTACATTACATAATAACATTAATATTATTTTAAAATTAAAAAATAATAAAATAAAAAAATACCGAGGAAATTAGGATCTATTATTATTACAAATTTATAATATTTAGGCTGGTCACAGTATTCCTTTGAATTATAAAAATGTTCAAAACGCAAAAAAAAAATTATTAAAAAAAAATTTTTAATTAAAAAATGGCTGTAATTGTTTTTTTTTATATATATATATATATTTTTATATGTATATATACAGTGCAAGCTCGATATTCGCGACTACCCATTATCGCGACGGCTTAATTTTAAAAATTGCAAGTTCTATAATCGCGACAGTTTAGGAAGAATGGGTTATATTTTCGCTATTTTTATTTGTTTTTTAAATTTGATTACAATGTCTATAATTAAAAAAGGGAAATCCCCGTCTTTTAGCATATTAACCTTCTTTTAGTATATTAACCTTTTTGGATGATTTTGATCTTCAATTTTGTCAGTTTATTCGTGTCATTTGTTGTGTAAATATGGGAAAAGTTCAACATATTTTAACAACGATTTCTCAAAAATTAGAGATTTTAAAAAAATTTGCAAGTGGAGATTCCATAAATTCAATTTGCGTGAATTACAAGTTGCATAAGTCTTCGGTTTACCGCATTATAAAGCAAGAAAATTCATTAAAAATTTCGTACGTACAACAGAAAGTGGTCCTGGCAAATGTTGCATCTTAAAGAAAGCTGAGTACCCAAGAATGGAAAAAATGCTTTAAAAGTGGTTTGTAAAACAAAGGGCAAAAATATGTTCCAATATCAGCAGCAAGAGCCAGTCATTTGTGTTTCAAAATTTATCAAACCCAATTCAGGTTTCAATGCCAGTGAAGGATGGTTGAAGAAATTTAAGCGTCGATATGGAATTAGATTTTTAAAAATTACGGGCAAGAAATTGTCTTCGAAACCTCATCTTATTGATGCATTTGTGCAAGAGTTGATGAGCATGGTTTGACTCTTCACCAAATCTACAATGCCGTCGAATCCGCTTTATATTATAGGATGCTTCCAAATCACACTCCCATTAAATGCTTTTTTCAATAATCCTGTAATATACAACTCCAGTAATAACGCCTGGGTGACATCATTTATATTCAAACTAATTTTCACCAATTAATAAAAGTAAGTTGTTCATAAGTAACAATTTTTTAGGTCCGATAATTTTTGGCTTCAAAAGGCCGGCGGCAAAAATCAGTTTTGCTTTTAAATAACGCGACGTGTCATCCAAATTAAATTATAAAAAATAACTGCTCACCCACTTACTTGGCGAGAAGGGAACAAATTTGGAGCACGAACTAAAAAACTTCAATCTCAAAAATGCAGTTCAGATTCTAGCTACGTCCTGAGATAAAATATCAGTGTCCAATATCCGAGAATCCTGAAACGCCTTGCTCGAATTCGGTAGTGAATGGAGTGAAGAGGATAACATACCCTTAAATATTTTATGAAATATAATTCAGGAAGAAAACGAAGATCTTTCATCTCTTGGTACACTTATAGCTGAAATAGGTACAGAACATCTTTTCACGAATGCTGACATAAACAACTGGATTCAAGAAGAATTTCATGGGCACAGTAATGAGGAGCAAATGAAATTATGAGATACGGAATCGGATACGGATAGTGGTCATAAAGAAATCAAAATTAAAGTGGAAGATTATATAACATCGATAAATATATGCATACAATGGGCTTTGGAAAATGATAAGCCGATAACAGCACCATATGAACTACGTGATTTAGCTGTTATTTTAAAAAATAATTTGCCAAAAAAGCAATTCAAAATCTCAAATTTCTTTAAAAATTTTTAAAATGTAAATATATCAATAAAAACAATTATAATTTTAAAAATTACAAAAAAAAAATCAGTTTTCATTATAAGTCTGGTTTTTAATTAGTCGCGAAAATCTAGTTTGCACTGTATTAGTGAATGGTATGAAAAGTTAATAATCTTTTTTTCGATCAACCATTTCTCAATACTTCTTAGACTTATCTGGATAACAGGGTATTCGTGGGATCGAAATGAAGAATAAGTGCACAAGATATTGGTAGCCTGCAGAAAAAAGGGAAGCACAGACGTATGGTCATATTACTATGGTCGAACTATCAAATAGAAGCTTCAGAAAAGGCTTACTGCCAAAGTTGTTTTATTGAAGATTTGCAACATTTTTTATGTGCCCGTCCGGCACTGCTCAAACGCATGCTCAAGTACCGTTCTTTTACGAATGTAGGTTTTATATAACTCATACTCAAAGTTGTTTTTAAAAATAATTTCTTCAATTGTATTTTTACTGATTTTTTCATTAAAATCTTTTGAAAACTAGTCCCAATATTTGTTTTTTGGAAAGTTAAAATTTTCCTTTCAAAATTTTTACAATTTATTTGTACACAAAACTATTTCGCTGTGCAGTATTGATTTTTCGATTAATCGAAGGCTAAAAGTTGATTTCAGTATAAAATTGGCTCGTATGAATCGTTCACAAAATATTCGTTTTTTGACAAATAGAATCGCTTTCCGACCATAATCGAAATCGATTTACCAGTCACTACTCAAATTATTAAATTCTAATTTTATACAGAAAGTCTAAAATCCTATTTCAAAAAAATTAAACTAACCTATTAAAAAATTTTATAGTTCAATTTAGTAAATTATGACTTACAAAACGTTGGAATCTATTTGTCCCCATTTAGCTAATACAATTAGAAAATAAGAAAGAAAGATATAGCCCCACACCATTGTGCACGTCCATCAAAATTCGCGGATGGATCTTATATTAGACATGTGGTCAATTGTGGGCCGATACTTTTACTAAGTGTAGAATAAAATATACAAATACGGAATATTACGTTAATACTAACATTTATATGAATTTATGCACTTTAGGATGATTCCCGAAAGTGGGCTTATATGGGAGCTTATATGGGAGCTTATGGAGCGATCTTCACAAAATTTGTCACTATGATTTCTACTTATATAAAACTTACTTGTGTCGAATATAAACCTGATACTATCATGTGTATGTGATTTATGCAAGTTAAAGTCATTTTCGAAAGTGGGTTTTATATGGGTGCTATGGTCAGTTATGAATCGATCTTCATGAAATTTGGCACGAAACTTATACAAAACTTCCTTACACCGAATTTCATTAAAATATTGCTATATTTAAGTCATTTATGATAGGGGTTGAGTGAAATAATGGACCGATCATAACCAATTTCAATAGGCTTCGTCCTTGTGTCATGAAAGAAATTTTCATTGAATTATCTTCGTAATTGTGTTATGTGCTTTGTGCACAAGTTTTACGTGGATAGCCAGCCAGACGAACGGACGGACATCGTCAGATCGACTCAAAAAGTAATTCTGAGTCGACTGGTATACTTTAAGGTGGATGTCGGATGTTTTTGCGTTACAAACATCAGCACAAACGCATAATACCCCAACCACCTATGGTGGAGTGGGGTATAAATATTTGAATTACTAATAAATTGTTTTATTTTTTAGTAAAACAGAAATAGAAAATGTAAATTTTCAGGAATCAAATAATTGATACAAATAAAAAAGTAATTCAAACAATTTTTATTCTTTGATATATCGTTTAATTGACTATTTTTTTTTTTTTTATGTAAAAATTAATTTTGGAAATGAAATTCTATTGACAATTAATTTCCTAATCGAAATTCTAACAATAATGAATACTTTTGATTAATAAAAATGTTTAGAAAAATACAAAATAATATAGATTATCACATATTATTCATTGATTTAATTATTTTCGTAATTGTCAATAAATTAATCATAAAAGTAAAGTTAAAATATTTGAAAATTTTTAATTTGAAAAAGTTATCTTTTTATCTTTTTTAATGCGGAATCAAATTAAATTTCTATAAAAATTTTTGACATATTTCTTTCTTGTAATTGGTTTAAATTATTATGTAATATCTATTTTGTATATTTGTGTAGTTTTTGTAGCAAATATTATTTAAAAAGTACATTTAAATTAATAATTATGAATGTAATGTTACGGCTGAACACACACGCATTAATACACCGATAAAAAATATTGTGAATATAATTGGCAATAGATTACTGGCTGTCTACACATGACAAATAGCCAATTTTTTATTAAGACAAATGTCAATTTTTTTTCAGAATTACATAAAACTTTTTATCTTTATCCCAGTCTGCAACTGATATTAACACTGATATAATATGTCAGTTACCGCCGGCAAAAGAGAGAAATTTCTTTGTTTATATTATGTTTGTTGTCAAATAAGGGGAATACGTATTTTAATATATCAAATAATATATCATTATTTTCAAACAGTCACCGAGTATACTTTTCCTCTTTTTATATAAGAAATTCACGTTTTTTTAGCTGAATTTTTATACAAATATTTTTTAAAAAGTAATGCTATGTTCACATATAGAGGTTTTTCTGAAAAAATATAAGCAAATTGATTTGTTTTTTTCATATATTTCAAAGCCAGAAAACATCTCGATTCGAATTGAACACACAAAAACATACTAAATTTCCATACAGGGAAGAAAATTTTTAATATTTTTAGTATATAGAAATTTTTTGAAAAAAGAATTTGTAAAAATTGTCAAACAGTTTAAAAACAAAAAATTAAAAATTATGAATGAAATTTATATTTGTTCACAAATTTAATTTGTTTAAAAATTATATTTTTTAAATTTTAAAGTGTTTGCGTGTAAAATTTTTATTTAAATAAAAAACTTGTGAAAATATTCTGGCAAACGTAAAACGGGCCAAAAGGAAAAACACAATAAAATGATATGTGAAGTGTTATGTTTAAACTTATTGTGTTTTTCAAAAAACAAGTCAAAAACTAATGTGTGAACATATTATAAGACTATCATTAAAAGAAAACAATTTTACAAAAAACATTGTTTTTAGGCAATTTTTAAAATAAATGTTCATGCACACACACATACAAACTTTCGTGACTGTGTATTTTTTTTTAATTTTTATTTGACAGTTTATCTATAAAATAGTTATGTAGAATAAATCTCATCACAATAGTCTAATAATAACTCTTATAATACTACGAGTAATATTGTAATCTACACATGAGATAGTTCTCTCGAAGAGCGAATTTGACACTCTCTGAAAGAAAAATCTTATATATTTTGTTACGTGTAGATGAACTGTTATTAACAGTGTTGCCAGAAAAATTTTACCTCATGTCCCCAAACCAGAAGACAAAAATCCTTCTTTTAAAATGTAAATCCCCAATTTTGTCATTAAAATGTTTTAATATAAAATTAAGTTTTTTTTAATTGAAAATATATTGAAAATTTTCTGTAAATAGGTAATAATCATTTAAAAATGTTGTACAAAGAGAAATTTAACAAATATTTCATTTTTGAAATAAATTTCCTTTAAAAAGAAGTTTTATCAAAAGTTTCCTAAAAATTTTTTTCTAATATTTCCTATAAAAAGAAAATTTATTACTGTCCCCAATAAAATAAAATTTATAAATAATTTTATATAAAAAGGAAATCTGCCAAAAATTCATAATAAAAATTTTCTATAACAAAAATATTTTTTGAAATTTTCATAAAAAATATAATTTTTCAAAAATTTTCTATAAAAATAATATGTTAGACATTTTTCTTTTAAAGAAAATTTATCAAAAATTTTGTATAAAAAGTAAATGTATTCAACTTTTCTGTAAATTAAAAATTTACCGAAAGTCATGAGAGCTTAATATTATGAAATGAGTTAAACAGAATGTTTAAGAGATAATTATTTTGGTAGTTTTTATTTGGCAGTTTTTTTTTTATTGAAAATTGTTTTTGATTTGTAAAGAAAAACCAACGAATTTAATGTAGTTTTTCATAAAAAAAAAAACGAATGAAGCCAAAAACTACTAGTTCTTATTTGGTGTAAACGCATACAAAACAATAAATAATAATTTAATATTTTCTATACATAGAAATCAATCCCATATTTTCACTAAATAAAAAATAATTGGATTATAAATATATGAATAGAAAATTAATTGAAAATTTTCTTTAAAAAGAAAACTCCATTTTAAAAATAAATTATTTAACGAAAAATCTTTACATATCTAACTCATTGCAATTATCTACAAAATTTAAAATTTATCGGAGTTTTTTTTTTAATTAAAATTTATCGAAAATGGAAAAAATATATTATTTAATAAAGAATCCCCATATTTTACGAATATCTCCAAATCCCTCTCCACGAAAATCTGTCACAAAATTAAAATGTAAATCCCCAATTTGGGGACAATTCTCCTCATCTGGCAACACTGGCATATTTTACATTTTGTTTTTATAACGTATAAGGATTTAAAGTTTATTTTGAAAAAAAAAATACCTAAACTAGGTTGATCAGGGCCAAAAAAAAATTACGACCATAGGGTGTAAAAATTTGATCCTTCAGGCTTTTGATAGTGTAAGAATAGTTCATCAGACGTAGGCAAGAAATTTTAGAGAGATTAAGTCTCAATTTACATTTATAACGCATTAACAAAAAGGATATAAGCCATAGAATCTTATATGTGCCAAAACTTATATAATATTTTTTCGCGTTTTAACCATTTTCCACATTCTGATTTATTTGCGTATTTTGACGATTTTTCCAGTTATTGCTCGGTTATTTATTGACACATTTGATTGATTTGTAAGCCAACAATGTAAAAAAATTTATGACAGATCTGTACAAGAAAGAAGTTCGTATCTTATATATGGGCTTAAAAAATTTAAAAAAAAATCTAATTTTTCTACAGGAACTTCGAAAAGTCAAATAAACCGCGATATTTCTGGCATTTTTGTGCCGATTTTAGCGATTTTCAATAGCAAAATTTTCGAAAGCCTAAACGATCTTTTGAAATATATATGTATGTATATATATACACATAAACGCCATATCAACCGATCCGAAATATATGTATATTCCTTTTAGGGTCTTAGGTTTACACCTGCGGTAAGGTATTAAATATTAAAAATAGAAGTTTGAGAAAAATATACATAGAGCTTTTTGCATTTTAGTGGCCGTTATATATGTATGTTTGTTTTAACAGGTGTTTTATGTTTACTTTTGTTTATCTTTTTCTACATTTAGAAACCAATTGTAGTAAGTGAGTTTATCTATAATACCCTAATTACACACATTCTTATTAACAAATAACCCAGCAAACACACTACATTGAAATTGTATTAAAAATGATTTCAAAAGAAAACTTTGCTTAAACACTGGATTTTAAAAACTTGTCCGAAAAAGACATAATAATTAAAGGTTTCAGTTTTTGTTAGTATAGCATTAAAAGCTGTTTATGAAATTACAAAAAAAAAAAAAAAAAAAAAAAACGCTAAGCTTTTAAACTTCATAAATAAAGAAAACGTTATAGAAAATGCAAAAAATAAAAAATAAATAAATAAAATTGTTTTAAACATTTTTCAAAATATTTAAAGGGCTTTAAGATGTGGCTTATTATTAACTTGAATGTAAATTCAAATTACCAGCAATATTTAAATTTGTTTGAAAATCATGTACCCAAAACAGTAACCGTAACATGTGTCATTATATTCATTCATTTATTTTATTTTTTTTAAATACGAATTTACAATGTGTATAGGTATGCAAATTCATGTATTAAATCATTTATTATAATGTACTGTAGGTTGTTTTCAATCGTGCTGTTTTGGCTTTTTTTATTATTAGTTTTCGCTTTTAGTTTTTGATTTCCAACAAATAATTTTCAAATTTTTTTTTTAATTGTAATTTAAGCCGCTCCAATTAAATCACTCACTCACTTCTAAATAAAAACAAATAAAACAAAAAAAATAGCAACAATAACAACACCAAATATACATACCAAAATAAAAAACCAAAAAACCAAGTCATACGACTGTTTGATAGTTTAATTTGGCTCATTTTGGTTTTTATTGCCGAACAGAAATTCAAAGGTATTAATAATTTAAAAACTTAACGAAAATTTCTTAAAGAAAGAGAATTTTTCGAAAATTTACTAAAGAAAAAAAATTTATAGAAAATTTCTTATAGAAAGAAAATTTCTTAAAAAAAGAGAATTTATCGAAAATTTCCTAAAAAATATTATCGAAAATTTCTTAAAAATAATAAAATTATCGAAAATCTTCTAAAGAATGAAAATTCATCGAAAAATTTCCTAAAGAATGAAAATTTGTTGAAAATGTGCTATAGAAAGGAAATTTATCGAAAATGTCCTAAAGAAAGAAAATTTATCGAAAATTTCCTAAAGAGAGAAAATTTATCAAAAATTTCCTAAATAAACAGAATTTATCGAAAATTTCTTAAAAAAATAAAATTATCGAAAATTTACTAAAGAAAAAAAATTTATAGAAAATTTCCTATAGAAAAAAAATCTTAAAAAAGAGAATTTATTGAAAATTTATCGAAAATGTCCTAAAGAAAGAAAATTTATCGAAAATTTCCTAAAGAGAGAAAATTTATCAAAAATTTCCTAAATAAACAGAATTTATCGAAAATTTCTTAAAAAAATAAAATTATCGAAAATTTACTAAAGAAAAAAAATTTATAGAAAATTTCCTATAGAAAAAAAATCTTAAAAAAGAGAATTTATTGAAAATTTCCTAAAAAAAAATTATCGAAAATTTCCTAAAAATAATAAAATTATCGAAAATCTCCTAAAGAATGAAAATTCATCGAAAAATTTCCTAAAGAATGAAAATTTGTTGAAAATATGCTAAAGAAAGGAAATTTATCGAAAATGTCCCAAAGAAAGAAAAGTTATCGAAAATGTCCTAAAGAAAGAAAATGTATCGAAAATTTCCTAAAGAAACAAAATTTATAATAAATTTCCTATAGAAAAAATTATAGAAAATTTCTTATATAAAGAAAATTTCTTAAAGGACAATTTATCCAAAATTTCTTAAAAAAAAATTATCGAAAATTTTCTAACAAATTATCGAAAATTTGCTAAAAAAAATAAATAAATAAATAAATTTATCGAAAATTTCCTAATGAATGATAATTTATCGAAAATGTCCTACAGAAAGAAAATTTATCGAAAATTTCCTAAAGAGAGAAAATTTATCAAAAATTTCCTAAATAAACAGAATTTATCGAAAATTTCTTAAAAAAATAAAATTATCGAAAATTTACTAAAGAAAAAAAATTTATAGAAAATTTCCTATAGAAAAAAAATCTTAAAAAAGAGAATTTATTGAAAATTTCCTAAAAAAAAATTATCGAAAATTTCCTAAAAATAATAAAATTATCGAAAATCTCCTAAAGAATGAAAATTCATCGAAAAATTTCCTAAAGAATGAAAATTTGTTGAAAATATGCTAAAGAAAGGAAATTTATCGAAAATGTCCCAAAGAAAGAAAAGTTATCGAAAATGTCCTAAAGAAAGAAAATGTATCGAAAATTTCCTAAAGAAACAAAATTTATAATAAATTTCCTATAGAAAAAATTATAGAAAATTTCTTATATAAAGAAAATTTCTTAAAGGACAATTTATCCAAAATTTCTTAAAAAAAATTTATCGAAAATTTTCTAACAAATTATCGAAAATTTGCTAAAAAAAATAAATAAATAAATAAATTTATCGAAAATTTCCTAATGAATGATAATTTATCGAAAATGTCCTACAGAAAGAAAATTTATCGAAAATTTTCTAAAGAAAAAAAATGTATCGAAAATTTCTATAGAAAACTAATTTATCGAAAATTTCCTATTGAAGAAAATTTATCGAAAATTTCCTATAATAAAAAATATTTATAGAAAATTTACTTTAGAAAAAAATTTAACGAAAATTTCCTATAAAAATTTATCGTAAACTTTCAGAAAGAAAAATTTCGTTTCTTTTCGTTGTTACAATATATCATATAAAAACGAAATTTATCGATAACTTCCTAAAAATTAAAATTTGTTAAAAAATTTCTATATAAATAAAGAATTTATAGATATCAAACATTTTATATCAAATTATAATTTATCGAATTTTTTCGAATAAATTCTTTTAGTTCTCTCAATCACTCTTTATAAATCAGTGATTTAACTCTTTTAAGCTTCTTCTCTTCAAACACTCCAAAAAAGCGATAAAACTATTTATTGTAATTCTTTTTGAAATTGTTCTATTTTTTTTTTTTTAATTCTGTTGCGTATATTATTTGTCAACTAAATACAACAAATTTTAAAAATAACTAAAACTAAAATTTTTTTAAACGTCAATTAAATTTTTTTGGTTTTTCGTTTTTGTCTGTTCTATTTATTTATTTTTTAATTTTCGTTTTATTATTTTATTCATATTTGTCTGGCTATATGTAATTAATTTTATCTTATCAAAAACTGATTTTTGTTGTTGCTTTAGATGCTTTTAGTTATTTATTAACATCCAGTCACAAAAAAAATTATTAATTATTATTTCTACATTTATGAGTCTATTACCAAAGACATTTAGATGGTTTAACAACGACAATGTGATTTTAATAAGAACCCTAATTGCTTCACTTTTTATTTAATTGTGATTTAATGTTTTTTTAAATATTTCTAACCGTTTAAAAAAAAAATATCTTTTTTTTTAATTCCACACACACCTGCTGTTCACTACACTTTCAATTCAACTGCTTTAGTTGTATTAGCCACTTTAGTTTACCATCATCAATTTGTTACTCCCAACGAATGAGTAGAGTGCATGGGTCTTTGGGGGTTTACGAAGTCTTTTATTTGATAAGAAAAATTATTTCTCTTAAACAAAAAAAAATAATAATAATAAACAATTGAAGGAAAATTATATAGCATACTTTTAGACATATTTCTGTTAAATTAATTTCATAGTATAAGGAACTAGTAAAGAAACTCTCATTTAGTACCTATCTTAGTTATCAAAAGTGCGTAACGCTAAGAATGTACTAGTAAAATTTTATTTATATGAATTGGTGCAAAAACTTTATTCACCAGACTTCCTATGCACACATAGTTTCAACAAATATCAAATATTTTAATGTGTATTGCATTATAATGATTTAATTATTATATTTTTATTGCAAATTATCAAGAAAAATATAAATTATTTTTAAGGTAAACATATGTGATTTATTTTGCAACAACGGCAACACCGACAGAGAGGGAATGTTAAAAATGATTTTATTGTCAAATCTTTATATAAAAAAAGTATCCGCTAGCTTGTGTTTCAGCACTAAACTCGACTATGGACTAAACTATAGACTATATTTTAGACTAGAATACAGATTATACTATAGACTAGATTATATAATAAACTATAGACTAAACTACAGACTATATTATAGAATAAACTATAGAATGGACTATAGACCAGACTATAGACTACACTAAAGACTCTATTACAGATCCAATTACAGACTAGACTATAGAGTAGACAATAGACAAGACTACAGACTAGAATGTAGACTAGACTGTAGACCAGACTGTAGACTAGACTATAGACTAAATTGTAGACTTTATTGTAGACTAGACTGTAGACTAGACTGTAAACTATAGAATATACTATAGACTAGAATATTGATTAGACTATATAATAGACTATATACAAGACTATGGACTAAGCTATTGAATCTGTAGAGTCGATTATAGATTATATACTAGACTTTAAACCTGACTATAGAGTAGAATATAGGCTGTACTATAGACTAGACTATAGTCTAGAATATTGACTGAACTATAGATTAGACTATAGACTACACTATAGACTCTATTGCAGACCAAATTACAGACTAGACTATAGAGTAGATTGTAGACTAGACTGTAGACTAGACTGTAAACTATAGACTAGAATATTGACTAAACTATACACTAGACTATAGACTAAGCTATTGAATCTGTAGAGTCGACTATAGATTATTTACTAGACTTTAAACTTGACTATATACTAGGCCAAACTATAGACTAGACTATAGACTATAATATTGACTGAACTATAGACTAGACTGGACTGTAAACTAGACTATAGACCAGACTATAGAGTAGACTATAGACTACAGTATAGACTAGACTATAGACTGGATTATAGGTAAGACTATTGACTATTGACTATAGACTAAACTATAAAATAGACTATAGACTAGACTAGACTATAGACCCAATTACTGTCGTGACTATAGGTTATAATATAATCCCGCTTTCAAAATAAAGAAAAATACTTTATTTGAACTTCAAAACTTCTTAATTCCAAAAGTTTAGAATGAAATAAATATAAAAAATTTACTATCTTTGCACAATTATTTATCTTGTTACATATCTTTAAAAAAAACGATATGAAACTTTTCATATCATATTACTCTTAATCCAAGGAATATATGCAGCAACTCTAGTATAAACTCCGGGAAACTCGGGACTAGCACATTCAAAACCAAAAGATACCACTCCTATTATATAATACTGAGAAGAAGACCCAATCATCTAAAACGTAAAATGTTTATTAAAAAAAATAATTTAATCGAAATTAAAGAGAAAAAAAAACAACCTGAGGCATCATAAGAGGACCACCGGAGTCGCCATGACAAGAATCAACAATAGAATTTCCTGCGCAAATTAACTGAAATTTTTTTGTTAGCAAATGTTCGATTATTTTATAAAAGTAATTTAGATATATTTACCTTATCAGTAAAATTTTCAAAATTAACGAACACGCTATAGCTCTGTACACACTCTTGTATATTTATAATGGGTACCTGAACATCTCTTAAGACATCCGAGGTGCGAGCCTGGTGTTTCGTAGCACCCCAACCGGCTATAAAAGGATACGAGTCAACAAATTCTTTTTCCAGAAACTTAGGATCTTCGGGTAAACAAATAGTGTGTATGAATTCTATATAATGTAAAGTAAATAATGATCTTAATTCTGGAATACATACGGTATTATTCTATAATAATTACTTACTTGTCATTACAACAGTGTCATTTAATTCCACAAGAGCTAAGTCATGGACAATTTTGTTTAAAAGAAATTCTTCATGAGTTATACTACGTTTTATGCCATAATTTCTTGCTACGGGTTCAGCAGAATTCGAAAGATTATGGGCTCCTAAACGTACCAGCATTAATTTACTATTAATACAATGAGCAGCAGTAATTACATATCTAGAGGAAATTAGGCTACCACCACAGAGAAATTTTAGAGCTCTAGGAGCATCTTCATCTCTATACCCCAAAGCAGCGATCCAAGGATAATTTCCTAAAAATAAAACACATATAAATATTAACAAATATATGTTCATATATCATGTTAGTATTAAAATACCTATTCTAGCCTCATTTCCTCCAACAACACGGCCAAAAACACTCATACTCTTACCACATCTTGCAGGAGATTTTGGCTGTTGAACTGTATGTGACCTTATAGTTCTATGTGAAAATTGTAGTTGTTCGAAGGGATTTTTTTCTATACACTTGCCAGCTTGTAAATGATAATCAACACAATCTTGAGCTTTAGTTAAACATATTAAAAATTAAATTAATCTAAAACATCCGCATCCATTTTAACACACCAATAATATTCATAATTTCCATTAAATTTTCTGAACGTTTCAATGCAGTCAATATTGTATAAATTGTGAATAAATTTTGAATATAAAGATCTAGCTTGTAAATATTAAAAAATTTAATTTAATGTCAAATTTGCTGCTTAGCGTTTTCTACGTTTTTCCTTTTGCAAATAGAAAAATATCATTATATCATTTGGGGCTACTGTATTTGCTGGTGTCCAGTTAAATTGATTTAATTGCAATACTGCTGTATTTTTACTATTATGTTATTGGGGGTCTATGTAAGGGCAATATGGAATAGGGAATAGGCCAGACAAAACAAAGGTATGGAGGGGCAAGGTGCTAAAGTAATAGGAATTACTGCTTTTGATGAAGTTACGATGATATTGGTGTTTATAATATTTTAACAAAAACTTTAGTTTCAAAAAATATGAAAATTAAAAAATGTTTAGAAGAAAAATAAAGTCTAGTCTTAAGTTTCTTCTATATTTTAGTCTGGTCTATAGTTTAGTTTAGCCTTTAGACTGGTCTATAATCTAGTCTATAGTTTAGTCTATATACTGGTCTGTAGTCTAGTCTAGTCTAGTCTATAGTCAAGTCTATAGCCTGGTTTACAGTCTAATTTATAGTTTACTCGGTAGTATAGTCTATAGTTTACTTTACAGTCTAGTCTATTCTATAGTCAAGTCTATAGCTTGCTCTATGATCTAGTCTATGGTCTACTCTATAGTCTGCTCTATAGTCTAATCTACAATCTGTTCTATATAGTTTACTTTATAGTCTAGTCTATAATTTAATCTATAACCAAGTCTATAATATAGTCTATAGATTACTCTATAGTTTGTTTTATAGTTTATAGTCTATTATCTGGTCTATAGTCTAATCTACAGTTTAGTCTATAGTCTAGTCTATAACTTAGCTTTAGTCTAGTCTAAAATCTAGTTTATATTTCACTCTATACACTAGTCTAATATGTATTTATAGTCCAGTTTATAGTCATGTCTAAAATCAATCATTACTCTACTTTATGTCAGAGAATATGCGCCAATAAATCCGGTTTTGAAAAGTTATATTCACTCAGTGTCACTAGCAACATTTTATATTGTAACGCATTAATCATTTTGAGTCAATTTTAAAAAATTTTAAAATTTTATATTTAAAAAAAAATCTTATTTTCTCACTTACATCTTATTATAACGATTAGTTCAACAAATAAAATTATAATCAAAAATCGTGAAACCGAACGATCAAATAAATTTTTAAACATTTTTAAATTTACCAACGGACAATTTCTTACTATTTGACGGTGTAATTGAAAACTAAATCAGTACTAAACCTCAAAGCAAACAAACGATTACAAATAAAGTTTTTGAAAAATTAAAATATTTCATAAAATCTGTTTTGTTTGTTTGTAAAATCTGTTTTCTGTAATTGTAACAATTAATTTGATAATTGAAGTAACAAGGAGTAAATGAGAAAATCTAGAAAAGACATAGTAAAAAGTAATTAAATTTTTTATGGAAAATAATTAATATTAAAAAAATGTTTTGAAGAGATTTTTAAAATTTTTAGTAAATAGTACAGCTAATAACTGTTATACAAGTTATTAGCTGTATAACAATATGACAATGGTTCTCAAATGGGAGTCCGCGACCCACAGGGAATCCGTAAGGTCATTCTTAGGGGGTCGCGAAGACACACAGTTTAAAATTAAAGACAAAAATAAAGATATATATATATATATATATATATATATACATACATATATATACATATATATATATATATATATATATATATATATATATATATATATACATATATATAATTATATATATATATATATATATATATATATACAAAGAGTGATCCATTTCGAGGTTCCCTAATTTTTTAAAGAAAAAAACACAGAAAATTCAAATTTAATGGGGAATGTTTATTATCATTTGAAAGAACATTCCTTGGCATTTGTTGCTTCAAGATTATGTCTATCAAATGTTGGCCGTTGCTACGTCGCAAATGGTCCGTCCGTTGAGTCCACTTTTCGATCACTCGTTCGAGCATTTCGTCTGGTAACTGGCGAATGACACGCGTGATGTTTTTCTCCATGGCCTGAATCGAAGCGGGTTTGTCCGTATAAACTTTAAACTTTACATATCCCCACAGGAAAAAGTCTAACGGTGTGATATCACACGATCTTGGTGGTCAATCGACCGTCCCAAAACGTGAAATTATGTGCTCACCGAAGTGTTCTCTCAATAAGTCCATTGACTGATGCGATGTGCGGGAAGTGGCGCCGTCTTGCTGAAACCAAATGTCGCCGGGATTATGATCTCCAATTTCAGGCATCAAATAGTCGGTTATCTCGGCACGATAAAGGTCGCCATTGACAGTTACGTTCGCACCAGCATCATTTTTAAAGAAATATGGACCTATGATTCCACCGGCCCACAAACCACACCAAACCGTTGTTTTTTCTGGATGAAGTGGCAGTTCTTGAATCTCTTCAGGTTGCTCTTCCTCCCAAATGCGACAATTTTGTTTGTTTACATTGAGCCAGAAATGGGCCTCATCGCTGAACAACATTTGCCTCGAAAACGTAAGATCTTCTTGGAACTTTTCAAGAGCCCATAGAGCGAAGCGATGTCGCTTGGGAAGGTCGAGCGGGTTCAGTTGTATTTTGTACGCTTTCAATTTAAGATCTCGACGTAAAATGCGCCAAGTCATTCCATACGTCAGTCCGAGTTGCTGCGAATGGCGCCGAATCGACTCTCCACGGTCTTCGTGTACACTCTCAGCTACGGCCGCTATTTTTTCTTCACAGCGTTCTGGATATGGTCTATTCGGTCGAATATTATCCAATAATGAATGCTGGGTATCAAAATGGGTGATGGTGTTGCGAATAGTACGCTCAGTGGGCCGATTATGTAGACCATAAGTTGAGCGAAGTGCACGAAACACATTCCTCACAGAACGTGAATTTTCGTAATAAAGTTGAACGATTTGCAAAAGTTGTTCAGGCGTAAGTCTTTCCGTTATGAAATGCCAAACAATACTAAACAAAAATAACATGACACTATGGCACGACTCACACGTGATCTGTCAAAAAAAGCTATTGAAAAAAGTATCTCCACTTGAATCACCCAATATAAATATATAATCTAATATAATCTACTAGTACTAGCTGCAAAAAAAAACCAATGAAGGAACTTGCACTTTGCTTTGATTGAAAATGTTATGCTTGATAAAGGAAACAATGATCAAATAAAGAAAAAAAAATAAAGAAAAAAATTCTATGATGTGCCAATATATAAGTATATTATGCCATAAACTTTTTTCTGTAAAGTCGTTTCAATGTCTTTTCCAAATTTTAACTATAGAATAAGATTATTAAAATTTGCTCGAATCGTACGCATTCTAAATGCTGAGTACACAGAACTTTTATTTCGCAGAGAAGTTTGCGGGCTATAAAAAAGAAATTAGCTTAAACGACTTTATAATTTAAAGACGGAAAAATTCTTCCAATATGAATATCGATCAAATACCAGATTTATTTCACAAAGCGTTAAAATGTAACTCATGTGTTAAATTTAATTTTGAATCAACAGATTTCATAGCATTTTAGTTGAAATAATGCAAAGTTTATCCGCTTGTTGGTTCCGAAGCCTTAAAACTATTACAATAATTTTCATCAAAAAAAATTTTTTTTTCGCTCTTTTGGCCATCAAAATAAAGTATCGATCTTTTGTTGACGCAGAGATATGCATTATCCGAAAAATTTTCTAAATATTAAAGATCTTTTGAAGCAAAACAATGTTTTATTAATGTTATTTTTAAATTATTTTATCTTTACATAACATTTATCTGATTTTTAAAGTAGTCAAAGTTGCAGTGGGTCACACTTCCATTACAATGCCAAAATGGACCGCGAAGCAAGGACTTGTGAAAACCCCTGAAATACGATATTAAAGTCGAATATTGAAATTAATTCAAATAACGACAATATTTATATTAAGCTTTTCTAGTGTTAATTTTATAAAGCTAAAGCAATAAAATTTAATAATAATAATAATAATAATAATAATAATTATTATTATTATTATTATTATTATTATTGTTATTATTATTTTTTTTATTATAAATATCTGAAGTAAAAAAAAAACAAAAAGGTTCTTTAGACAATTATTAAAAAAAATTATTATTATACAATAAATTAAATATGGTGTATTTAATAAAAAATAATATTTAAATAAAATTAATGTTAATTGCAGTTTGTACAAAAAATAATTATAATTGGAGTTTTATTGCTTTAAATTTATAAAATTAACACTAGAAGAGTTCAATGTCAATATTGTTAATAAATGATATTATTTGATTTAATTTCAATTCTTAACAAATATGAAATTGTTATACAGCTAATAACCTTTTAATTAATTTTAAAATTTAACATCTCTAACATTTTATCTCATCAACAAATTTATTAATTTTTATCTGAAAAAAAATCTATTTTTTTTTTTTTTGTGTATTTTTTTAGATTTTCTCACTTACTTATTTTTTTTTTAATCTAATTTTAATTTAATTATCAAATTAATTGTTATAATAAAACATGTTAAATATATTGTAGCTTTTATGAAACATTTTAGTTTTTCAATGATTTAATTTGCAGTCGTTTGCTTTGTGTTTTAGAATTGATTTAGTTCTCAATTAGACCGTCAAATAGTTAGAAATTGTCCGTTGCTAAATAAAGAAATGTTTGAAAATTTATATAATAATTCAATTTATCGGTTTTTACTTATAATTTTATTTATTGAACAAATAATTTTAATAAAAAGTAAGTGTGAAAATTATATAAAATTTGTTTAAAAATGAGTTAAAATGTTTAATCTGTTACGACATAAACAAAATAATGGCGATTCTGAGAGAAGACAACTTTCCACAAATGGATTTAATGCCACATATTATCTTGTCTAGACTACATTATACTCCAGATTTTAGACTATACTATAAACTAAACTATGAACTAAATAAATTATAGACTAGATTATAGGCTAGATGAAATTGTAGATTATACTATATAATAGACAATAAACTAGACTATAAGACTAAAGACTAAACTACAGACTAGATTACAGGACTTACTATAGACTAGACCATAGATCAGATTATAGACTAAAATATAGAACAGACAAAGAGCAAACCATAAACTAGATTATAGAGTAAATTATAGACTATAGACTAAACAAGACTATAAATTAGACTGCGGACCAGACTATAACCCAGAGTAGACTATAGACTAGACTACAGACACCAGAATATGGATCTAACTATAGACTAAACAATATATTAAAATATAGACTAGAATATATGGAGAATATATACTAAACTAAAGGGTAAATTAGAGATTTGACTATAGATTAAACTATAGACTAGACTATACTATAAACTACAGACTAGACTCTAGAGCAAACTTAAGACTAGACTAGTGAGTAAACTATACAGTAAACTACAAAGTAAATTATAGACTAGACTATAGAGTAAACAACAATATAGTAGACTATGGAGTAAACCATAGGCTATTGACTATAGAGTAAACTAGACTATAGAGTAAACTATAGGCTAAACTATTGAGTAAACTACAGAGAAAACTGTAAACTAGATTATGAAGTAAACTATATACTAGACTAAAGCGTAAATTATAAACTTGACTATAGAGTAAGCGATAGGCTAGACTAGAATATAGAATAAACTATAGACCAGACTATAGAGTAAACTATAGAGAATACTATAGATCAAACTATAAAGCAAACTATAGGATAAACTTTACTATAAGTAAACTATAAACTATAACCTAGAGTTAACGGTAGACTAGAATCCGAAGTAAACTATAGACTAAACTATAGAGTATATTATATACTAGACTAAATTATAGACTCAACTATTGAGTAAACTATAGATTAAACTATAAAGTAAACTATAGTGAAAACTATAAACTAGACTATATAAAGAGTAAACTATAGACTAGTTTATAGAGTAAATGCATAAACACAACAAGCCCGTTTCGAAAATTTTCATACAAATTTGTATGAAAAATACGCAATGCGGCTCGGTTAAAAAATACATTTTATTTTAAATTACCTCCGGGTTTTTTTTTTTTTTTTTTTTTTTAATTTTATTTTCTCACTAAAAATATTACCATATTTTCTAAAAACGTATATGAAATTCGTAAACAAAATTGAAGTAAAAAAAGAAATGAAAAGAAAATAAATAAAATTTTTGTTTATTAAATTAACATTATTATTAATATTATTAATATTAATTTAACTTGTTGTGTTTATACATTAAACTATAGACTAGACTATAGTTTAAACTGTAGACAAGACTATAGATTATAATATAGACTCCATTATAAACTAGACTATATATGATACTTTAAACATTATTCCAGTCTAAATATTTTTGTATTTTAATATTTTTTAGGAACTTACGTTTTTGTTAAAAAAAAAAAAAAAAACTCCCCTTTCAAAAAAAAATATGTCGTTTCGCTCTTTAAACATATTAAATTAAGTAAACAATATTTTCAACCTAAAAAAATCACCAACAATATAAAATTCAATCTACTGACCAATACAAAACAATGAATGCACTAAATTAAATTTAGTTTAAGTTTCAACTTCATTCAAAACGTGTGAATATGTAAGAACGATAATAAAGTGCGTCAAAAATAAACAAAATTTTAATAATGTTATATAATGATTTGTGTCTAAAAGTTCTCTTCTGGCCTGTTCTATCACATTTGGCAAGTTTAAAGGGTCTTTGTCCTTACTTTCCAATTCTACCACTGCCTCCGGTAATAATAAACACCACTACCATCGCACCTTCATCAACATCAGTAATTCCTACTACTTTAGCACCTTGCCCCTCCATACCTTTGGTTTGTTTGGCTGGTGGCGAAAGGCCTATTCCCTATTGTCCTTGTATAGATCCTCGACAACAAAATAGTCAAAATACAGCAGCATTGCAATTAAATCAATTTAACTGGGCACCAGCAAATACAATAGCTCCGTATGATATAATGATATTTTCCCATTTGCAAAAGGAAAAACGTAGAAAACGCTAAGTGGCAAATTTGAAATTAAATGAAATTTTTTAAAATTTACAAAATAGATCTTTATTTGCAAAATGTATTTACAACTTATATCAATATTGACTGCATTAATGCCCGATCCTAAAACAGATATAACGAAACGTTCTAATAGTTTACCGGAAATTGTAAATGTTATTGGTGTGTTAAAATGGTTGTAGATGCTTAAGCTTAATTTAATTTTTAATATTTTTTAATTAAAGCTCAAGACTGTGTTGATTCTCGTTTGAGAGCCGGCAAGTGTATAGCATTAGTCAAATGTCCTGACATGGTGGAGGAATTTTATGACGAGGTACGCAAGACTTCAAATGGCATAGATTTTCAAACATTTTTTAGTAATTCTCTCTGTGGTTTTGATGGTGTGAATTTTTTGGTAAGTATTTGTTTAAATTTGGAAAATATATATTTCTTTAAGACTATAACCTAGTTCAAAGTATAGTCTAGTATATAGTCTAATCTATAGACTAGTCTCTACTCTAGTATATAGTCTAGTTTATAGACTAGTCTAATCTATAGTCTAGTCTATAATCTAGTCTATAATTTAGTCAATATAATTCCCTCTTTCTTTTAACAGATCTGTTGCGCAATTCGTCCTATATATCCAGTGACAATGACTAAGGCACCACTTCAAATACAAAATACTCCTTCGATATTTTCAACCACAAGAAAACCCTTTGAACAATTATACCAAAGTACACCATTCCTCTTTTCTCCACTGGGGAATTATGCTCCAGCTCCTACTGCCAGCAATAATACAATGCCACCTCTTATTTATCCATCATCTGATACAAATAGTATTCCTTCACCCAGTAAGCCACCAGGAATTTTTACAACTTCTACTAGTACTATTAATACTACTCCCGATATGGGTGTGGTAGTTTTCCAACCCACTGTGGTACCACCTTCAGGAGGGTGTATACCAGTGATACAGCCTTTACCCAATCAAAGTCCTACACAGGAATCTTTAATATCTCAAACAGTTCAACAGCCAACACCTTCTGCCACTTGTGGTGTGAGTAGGGGTACCATAAATCGTGTTGTTGGAGGAAATGAGGCAAAAAGAGGTAAATATATTAAAAAAAAATCCTACAATTTTTTTGTGTGTAATTCCATATATATTTTTTTTAGGAAATTATCCCTGGATGGCTGCTTTGGGCTATCGAGATGAATATGATCCTAATGCTTTGAAATTTCTCTGTGGTGGTAGCTTAATTTCCTCTAGATATGTCATTACTTCTGCTCATTGCATTAATAATTATTTAATGCTAGTACGTTTGGGAGCCCATGATCTTTCAAATTCTTCTGAACCCGGAGCAAGAAATTATGGCATCAAACGTAATATAACTCACGAACAATTTGATTTAAAAAATATTATCAATGATTTGGCTCTTCTGGAATTAAGTGAAACAGTTGTAATGACAAGTAAATCTTTTGGATTAACACGACCTTCCGTTATTAAAATCATTATTTCCTTTATACGTTTTATAGATTTCATAGGTACCATTTGTTTACCAGAAGATCCTAAGTTTCTTCAACAAGAATTTGTTGGTATGAATCCTTTTGTAGCCGGTTGGGGTGCTACAAAACATCAGGCTCCCAGCTCGAATGTCTTAAGAGATGTTCAGGTACCCATTATAAATCGACAAGTGTGTGAACAAAGTTATCGTACTGTTTTTAATTTTGTGAAATTTAGTGAAAAGGTAAATAGACCTTAATTACTTTTAAAAAATAATAGAATATTTGTTAACAAACTAATTTCAGTTAATTTGCGCTGGAAATTCCAATGTTGATGCTTGCCATGGAGATTCCGGTGGTCCTCTTATGCTGCCTCAAGTTGGTTTATTTAGATTTTTGTTTATTTAGATTAAATTTTAAAATAATTGAGACTTAAATTTCAGATGACTGGTTCTACTTATCAATATTATTTACTAGGAGTGGTCTCTTTTGGTTATGAATGTGCTCGTACCGGTTTTCCCGGTGTTTATACCAGGGTTGCTGCCTATATGCCTTGGATTAAGAGTAATATGATTTAAATTTTTATATACTATAGTTTTTGAAAAATGAGTAAACAATTATACAAAACTAATATTTTTTTTTTTTTTTTAATATTTAACTTGAAACTTTTAGAATTTAAAAGCTCTCAAGTTAAAGTATTTTTATTCATTTTGAAAGAGAGTTTATAGTCTATAATCGATTCTATACTCCAGCCTACAGTCGAATCTATAGTCTAATTTACAGTCATGTCTATAGTATAAAAAATAGTCGTGTTTGTAGTCTAGTCTTTAGTCGAGTTTTCATTCTGTTCTATAATCGAATCTATAGTGAAGTCTAAAATCGAGAATATAGTATAGTCTATAGTATAGCTTAATCAATAGCATAGTTTATAGTCTAGTCTACAGTCTAGTCCATAGTCCAGCCTGTAGCCTAGTCTAGAGTCAAGTCTATAGTCTATTCCGTAGACTAGTCTTTAGTCCAGCTTATAGTCTAGTCTATAGTCTAGTTTATAGTATAGTCTATAGTCTAGTCTGCAATATAGTCTACAGTCAATTCGATAATCTAGTCTATAGTCAATTCGATAGTCTAGTCTATAGTCAAGTCTATAGTATAGTCTATAGTCTAGTCTATAGTCTAGTCTAGTCTATAGTCAAGCTTATAGCCTAATCTATAGTCAAGTCTATAATCTATAGTATAGTCTATAGTCTAGTCTATAGTATAGTCTATAGTCTAGTCTATAGTCTAGTCTATAGTCTAGTCTATAGTTTAGTCTATAGTCTAGTTTACTGTATAGTCTATAGTCTAGTCTATAGTCAAGTCTACAGTCTAGTTTATAGTATAGTCTTTAGTCTAGTCTATAGTCTAATCTGTAGTTTAGTCTATAGTCAAATTTATAGTACAGTCCAAATTCTATTCTATAGTATAGTCTATAGTCTAATCTATAATCAAGTCTATAGTATAGTCTATAGTCTAGTCTTTAGTCGAGTTTTCATTCTGTTCTATAATCGAATCTATAGTGAAGTCTAAAATCGAGAATATAGTATAGTCTATAGTATAGCTTAATCAATAGCATAGTTTATAGTCTAGTCTAGAGTCTAGTCCATAGTCCAGCCTGTAGCCTAGTCTAGAGTCAAGTCTATAGTCTAGTTTATAGTATAGTCTATAGTCTAGTCTGCAATATAGTCTACAGTCAATTCGATAATCTAGTCTATAGTCAATTCGATAGTCTAGTCTATAGTCAAGTCTATAGTATAGTCTATAGTCTAGTCTATAGTCTAGTCTAGTCTATAGTCAAGCTTATAGCCTAATCTATAGTCAAGTCTATAATCTATAGTATAGTCTATAGTCTAGTCTATAGTATAGTCTATAGTCTAGTCTATAGTCTAGTCTATAGTCTAGTCTATAGTCTAGTCTATAGTTTAGTCTATAGTCTAGTTTACTGTATAGTCTATAGTCTAGTCTATAGTCAAGTCTACAGTCTAGTTTATAGTATAGTCTTTAGTCTAGTCTATAGTCTAATCTGTAGTTTAGTCTATAGTCAAATTTATAGTACAGTCCAAATTCTATTCTATAGTATAGTCTATAGTCTAATCTATAATCAAGTCTATAGTATAGTCTATAGTCTAGTCTATAGTCAAGTTTATATTCTATTCTATAGTCTAGTCTGTAGTCTACTGTATAGTCAAGTCCTATTCTATAGTCTATAGTCAATTATATAGTCTATAGTCTAGTCTATAGTCTAATCTATAGTCTAGACTATAATCTAGTCTATAGTCTAGTCTATAGTCCAGTCTAAATAAAATTCAAATTATAATTATTTTTTGTCTATACTGCAATTAACAATAATTTTATTTAAATATAATTTTTTATATACCACATTTTATTTATTATATAATACAATAATTTTATTTTAATAACTTTCTAAAGAACCTCTAAAACATATGCCGACTACCCCTTTGTTTTTTTAGTTTTTACTTTTGATATTTATGCATAAATAATTTTTTAAATATTATTCTTAACATAAAATAATAAAGATGATATAGTAGAATATTTAAAATAGATGAATTCTTATAAACTAATAATGAATAGTTTTTTGTTATTTTGAATATATGAAATTATTCCCGATGTTTACAATCCAAAAATAATTGGGCTTCATTCTGTAAGGAAGTAAAATAAATTATATATAAAAAAATTTGTTATATATATATTTTTTAAAAATTCACCTGCACAAATCTAAATATTTCCAATAACATTTCATTCGATGTCTTGCAATTACCCGGTTGTGCATCAAAAAATGCTCCAGTATTTGATCCTGATGCACCACCCACTGAACGTTTACCCCAGTCTGGTGAAAATGTCAATTGACATTCAACACAGGCTAAGGCAAAGAGCAATAAGATAGTTGGTACTAAGATGCTGATTGAGTTCATGTTGACTTCTGATGTTTGATTGTGATTTTGTCCTGTAATTTATACTCATTTTGAAAGGACATTTGATGGCTGATAATTGCCTGCTTGGATGAGTTGTTTAAGGTTTCTTTAATTGCGTAAAAGCTATTTACATGTTTAAACTTTGAAGGGCTTCTTTCAATAGAACAATTATATTTTGTATGAATTTTTTGTATGTTATTTAAGAGAGTTTTAAACCATAATACTTTATATTAATATCAGGCATTATTTTTCTAATACAAAATCAAAAGGACTGAAAATTAATGAATATCAAAACTCAACTCAAAAGTCATTAAAAAAAGAGATAAGAATATATTACACAGTGGCGCAGAATCGAAAATTTTAGAAAGGAGCTGAGCTAAAGAGGCTTAAAGTAGGATAAATCCAACACAGACAATTTTTAACCGCTAAGCAAATTTCTGTTTCTTATCCCATGTCAAAGATTTTTATATGTTATTAAAACTCATGCTTGGATGTGGTATTTATCTGTTATAGTTGTCGAGTTATCTGCGTTTAAAATTTCAAATGTCTCAATTTTGCAATATACCAACTTTCCTGACCGATTTTGTTAGATTTTTCTGCAGTTAGTTAAAGAACAAAATTATTTATCGACTAAAGAAAACTTGAAGTGGATGTAGGGATGGAAAATGACTTATTTTATATTGTACCAAACATAAAAATAAAATATACCTTTTCAATCATAACTACACCTAAAACTTACGCTTACATATGTGAAAAAGGATGCATTCCTAAAATAACTCTCGATAGTGAAACAAAAACTTAATTAGTTAATTTTTCATCCGCGTGTAGACGTCGAGTAAGCATGTTAGAAAGTGATTTTAAATTAACACAAACAGAATGGAACTATCTCCTTTTTTTATATCATGGTATCAAGAATACTGGGATTTTTTATTTTAATTTCGAATTTTTTGTATATTTCTGCCGTTTGAAAACGTTTCGTTTTACAAAATAAGGCATTTAAAATTATTCAATTATTCAAGATTAATTAATTATTAATTAATTGATTAATTAGAATTTTGAATAATTGAGATCAAAATAAATACATTTAATCAAATTATTGATTTAATTGAATAATTGACTAACCTGAAATTTGATTATACAAAATTCTTAATTAATAGATTAATCGCACATCCCTAGAATAGTGTATTCATCAAATCAAATAAAACATTGATTTCATCACTAAGTTATTTTCTTCAAAATTAATTAATTTCAAAAATATTTGTACTCCTGCAGCCATTATGCAATCATATGATTGTTATGATTGAAATTAATCTTTAAAAGGTATCACCATCAAAAAGTCATTGTGATAGCAAATATGTTGCTATAACACGCAAGAGCTCAACAACTAGAACCAATTTTCAGAAACTAATACCATATTTTAACTCTGTGCCTCAAATTACATTTAAATTAGTTCCCATCTGTTCAGGTCCAAAAGTTGGCATGAATTTGTAAGCTTGTGTTATCATAGTTTTAATATAAACCCAGGAAAACTGAACTCGATCCATTTATGTATATAAGAGAATAGAAAAGTACTTTGATCCTTCAGGAATTGTGGATTATAGAATTGATTCGAATTGATTGATTGAATTGGAAAATAAAAATACAGAAAATATTAATAATTATGTAGACCTTCATTAATGCTAATTACACCATAACTTGATGACAGAGAAAGAAGATTTTTTAAATATTGTTTTAATCGAATTTCATTTTAAACTGCAAATTAAATAAGCCGTAGTTGAGCTTACTTCGATGATATTTGTAGACAGAAGTAATATCAGTTATTTCATCAATAACGCAGCTATTCTTAAAACCCCAATATCTGATAATATCAGATCAGAATAGCCATCTATCACAACATTTCATTGTGACTAATCTAATTTTGTGACATTTTTCAACTCCTCAGAGAATTGTTTTTATAACCATTTAAATATGAGGTATATATGTAGTAGAATCTCAGGCAATGATAGATAATATGCTCAATAGTATTTGAAGCCAAACTTAACGAAATGAATTTATGTATATTTTCCAGTCCTTGCCAAATAACAGATCAGGCTATAAAAACCCCTGATATCTTAATGTCCTTTCTGTCCCTGCAGAATTGGGTACATTCTATTTCTTACAAAAAATGGTTACTAATTGGTATTACTGATCTTTTACTCGTTTTCAGATCGATCAAAGAATTAAGTAGCGCAAATTTGTTGCAACATTGTCTTTTTTTAAGAATAGACAAAAGGAGTTTGTTCTTTTAGAAATTTCCCTATACTGTTTTCATTGAAGAAACCATCAATCATTCACCATTTAAAGTATTAAAGATGGCGTAATACCGACTTTTTAGAAAAATATAATTTTAGAAAACAAATATGTCTATGATGAAGCATATCGGTAAATATAGAATAGTTTTTTATAACAAATCATCTGGTGAGATTTTGGCTGAGACGAGAACCTCCTCATCAGTTGTTGGTTGCTTTACAATTAATTGAAAACTAAAAAGTTATTCACCTATTAGACACTTTTCTCTCTTAAACACTTTAACAAATTCTTGATAATTGCATACATAGAATACAACTAGAAGATTATGTGAGAGGAACTTCAAACTAAATTTCCAAAAAAATACTCTTTTTTTAAAAATACAAAAAACAAGATACATATTTACTTTTGGCTACATATATTTTGTTGTTGCATGAATTAGGTTTTTGACAATTGTATTAGTTTTTTTTCTCTCTCACATAGCAAAATACTTACATAGAGTATACACATAGAGGCGAAACATTAGGTTGACAATTGAAAAAAAAAAAACAAGTAAGAAAGATATAGTCGGTCAAGCCCACACCATTGTGTATATCCATCAAAATTCGTGGAGGGGTAAAATAAAATATACGAATACAGATTATTACATTAATACTAACATTTATATGAATTTATGCACTTTATGCTGGTTCCCGAAAAATATTGCTATATTTTTTAGTATATCTTTTATATTTACTATTCCGGGAGGACATTTGTATGGGGGCTAGGTGAAATAATGGACCGATCATAACCAATGTCATGAAAGTACTACGTGCCAAATTTTATTGAATTATCTTCAAAATTGCGAACTGTACTTTGTGCACAAGATTTACATGGTCAGCCAACCAGCCAGATGGTATGGTATGGTGATTACATGTATTTTGTTGTTGCATGAGTTAGGTTTTTGGCAACCGATTTAGGTTTTTGACAATTAGTTTTATTTCTTTTTGCTCTTTGTCTACTTATTCATCTTATGTAATCATACTTTTTAGGATTTCACCCTTTTTTAAATAAAAAATAAATAAATTTTGCATTTATATCGCCTTGTTAATAATGTTACACTTTATTAATGCCATTTATATTACAACATTCTTTCTTTTCTATATATATATATTTTTAATCGTTTACATTTAAATACAAAAAAAATATTTATTAGCAATAAAAAAATATAGACAAACACACAAAAAATTGTTGTTTTATTATTAAAAAAATATATATAATTACAAATTTTATGATTTGGTTTGTATATTATTAATATTTTCCCAGCAAAAAATTACATGACAAAGATGGAGTTGAATCTGGGGTTCAAGTGTTGATGATCTGGTACAATTTAGGTGAAACACGCATGAATTTTTACATTAGCCTGTTATTAAAAACAATTTTTCATTGTTGAAATCAATATTTTCATGGAACTAAAAAACTAATTTATTATTTTAATAAAAATTATATTTATTATCAACAAATTGTGAATATAAGTGAAATATAACAACTTTTAGATCACAGTTAAATTATATTTTTGGACGTTCATTTTAATCACTTCTATAATGACGAATAATTTCGAATTTAAAAAGTCATTAAAAATGAATTTGATTGTATTATTGATTTAAAAGTCCTGAAAATAACAACCACTTTGAACCACTTAAATTTATTTTTGCTGGGTTTTACAATTAAATACAAATACTACACTTAAAAAAAATAAATTTGTAAACATTTACTTCAAAAAAAACACAAAGATTATAAAAATTGTAGCAAGTTTATAATAAAAAATATAATTTTTATTATTATTATTTTTTTCAATTGAAATATTTTAAAAAATTAATTTAAAATTTTTTATTAAAAATGAGTTTTAAAATATTTTGTAAATATTCAATATTTTTTTGTTTATTTTTTCGTTTGTGCATAATTTAATTTCGTGCAATACAAAGTTTGTTTTGAGGCACTTTTCTTTTTTTATTTCTTTAATTTATTAATAAAAATTTTGTGTTTTTTCTATGTAATTAAAAAAATTACAAAAAATATTTGGCATTTTATAAATAATTAAGGAGTTTATAAATAAACAAGGAGTTTTAAATTTAATGGGTGTTTATAATAATTCTTTGCTTTTTGAGTTTTTATAAGAAGCTTTTAGTTTTAATAAAAAAAATATTGTAAATATTTGCACATTTATTATACATTTATATATGTTAATATAAATAAATTTTTGTAAATTATGTATGAAATTCTTTGAAATTCATTTAAAGTCAATACAATTCGATATATATAAATTTTTGTTTAATTTTTAATATGTTTCCTTGTTGGTTAAGATTTCTGAGAGGTGGTGTAAGTTTCTTTTAATTTAATTTTTATATTTATTTATTTATTATTATTTTTTTCTAAGTTGAGAATTTTATTTATTAAATATTAATATTTAAATTTTACTGAAAATTTTTTATCTCATTTGTAACTTTGTTTAATTAAAAGAGTTTGTTTTATTTTTTGTCAAAAGAAACTGAGTTATTTTTAGAAAAAGTTTATTAAAAATAATTAGTGGCAGCTGTTGTTTATTTTATTTAGTTAATAATTTGGTGTTTATCAATCTTTTTTAAGATATGTTTTTTTATTTTTCTGGTAATATTTTCAGTTTCTTTTCATGCTTATAAAGTTTTTTTTCACTCTCTTTCTATTTGCTTAACTTACAAAACACAACATTTTGATTTCTTCTTTTTCCTATAATTCTCCTCAATAATAGGCCTTTCGGATATTTGAAATTTTCTAACAAGCCTCACTAGTTCATGAAATGCTTGATCGACATTTATTCTTAATTTGGCACTACACTCTATGTATGGTATCATCATTTGACGACTTGCATTTTGCGCTTCCTCCAATGATACCTGACGTTGTTGTTCCAAATCACATTTGTTACCCACTAACAACATAGGAAACTCATCACGATCCTTGACACGTA
This sequence comes from Protocalliphora azurea, assembly GCA_932274085.1. Lineage (NCBI taxonomy): Eukaryota > Metazoa > Arthropoda > Insecta > Diptera > Calliphoridae > Protocalliphora > Protocalliphora azurea. The sequence goes on from OW026522.1 coordinate 129,678,535, forward strand.
ATATTTGTTTTTGAAATTTAGCAATTTCATCGAAACTGGAATGATCGTTTAGTGAAAATACTAATAGAAAGCCTTCACCCGAACGCATATACTGTTCTCGCATAGCGCTGAATTCTTCTTGGCCGGCAGTGTCAAGAACTGTATGCGAAAGAAAAAATTCATAATGTTAAATATTAATGTATTAATTTTTAAATATTCATTTAAACTTACTATCTAATTTGGCTGGTATATCATCAATAACACATTGTTTAGTATAAGAGTCTTCTATTGTAGGATCATAATCAATTACAAAATAACTCTGAAAGTATACAAATTTTAATTAAATTTAGGATATTGTAAATTTTAGGCAAATATTTTGGTATTTAATATTTGATTTTTTATTTTATGTTTAACTGTTTCTAGAGATTTCAAATGCTTTTGGATTAGCTATTGCAAAACTAGAAGAGAAAACAAAGGAAGTGTAATCGTATTTATTATTAATTTAAGGAAAATACTTGTCTTTTTAATAGAACAAAAGTAAAGAAGTTTTTTTTTAGTTTAATACTCGAAAGCAGTTTTTAATTTGATCTCCTTTTAAAGTAGTTCTATACTACTCTCTAGAGTTCATAGATGGAGCAAAAAGTCGGCTTTTTATCATTTGGGCTTTTTAAAATTTTTAAATAATCAATTTTTCGATTTTTTCCACTTTTTCAACTATTCGAATTTTTTCGACTTTATACGATATTTCCGAGATTTTTCGCCACTTTCAACCGTTTAGTTATTTTTTTTTTTTTTTATTTGCCTTATAAAAAGTCGAAAAAAGTAATTTTTTTGACTTTTCGACTTCATTACAAATTTTGATTTTATTTGAGTTTTCGACTATCTGGCGCAACAAGAATTTCGATTTCTTCACATTTTTAAAATAAAAAAGTCGATTTCGAATTTGTCCAGAAAAAGTCGTTTGTTCGATTATTCGAAAGTCTATTTAGAGAACCCTGTTTGTTACTCTCAGTCGAATAAAGCCCCTCGATTTGTGATCCTGTTTTATATGAAAATCTCAAAAAAATCCTAAATTATCCTCAAATCGAAAACAAGAACATCGTTTTGCGATCACTCATATATATTTTTCATTAAAAATCCTTAATATCTCCAAAAATAGGCCTCATAATGAGAAAAAGGTCTCGATTTGTGATCACCAATATTTTTCACTAATAAAATCAAATGTTTTTTTTCTGCGCTATAGCATTTTTTTTAAGTTTTTAATAGAAATTTTAACGAAATTGCGTGTGAAGTAGAACCGGTAGGCCTTTATCCAACGGTCCCTCCACAAGCTATACCCAAACTTTGTCAATTTCAAAGAAATTTTTTAAATTTATTTGTAAAATTTTCAAAAGGCAAAGCAGAGGTCAACAAACAAATTTATTAGTTGTGTATCCCATATGTTGGTTAAGCACACAAAAATTATTTTTTGTAGGATATGTTTTATAAGAACACATTTTTCTCGGATTGGGATTTTGGGTATTTTGGTACATAAACGTTGGAATTCTCTATTATAGGATAAATTTATCTAATTTGTCAATAGGATATCTTTTTTAGTTTAAATTTAAATTCAATCTAAATATTGAAATTATTCCTCCAAAAAATACAAATTTTTTGGATCATGATCTGAAGGGGTTAAACAGAAATTAATTTTTTTATAGACATAACTCTTCATGTTTTAACGTTACCTATGAGACTCATAAAATGTTAGTATTTTTGCTTGAAAAATAACAGAAACTTTGCCTCCTTAGGTCATTTTAGCATCTTTCCCATATATTTTATCACTAATATAAACAAGTCGCGAACTGCAATACAATGTTAACTTATTCTGTTACCTTCTTAATCATTGCAAGTATAAACTTTCGTAGACGGTCGGTTGACTACATTTGTAGTCATCCATTTATTTATATGGAACATTAGAACAATTACGATAAATTCAAAATAGGTCCAATTTGGAAGGGTATAAAAAAAACACTCTCGAGAGGAAGATCTCGTCATCTACTTAATGGTTTTATCCAAAAGGACACCTTTCATAAAAGTTTAAAATTATTACGTGTTTCTTTATAAACTTTCCCTTTATAAAAAAAGAGTAGACACTTTTTCGGCCAAAGAAATTAAAAAAATCAACATTTTTCAATTCAAAGCCGATTATCTTTGGTCTAGGAAATTATAACAGCTGAGTATTATTTATTCATTTATTTATTTAATTATTGGTTCATTTATTTGTATATTTATTTATTAAATCAATTATTATAAAGAAGCCTTTCAAGGCAAATTTTGTTACTAAATGGGAACAAAAAGTTAAAGAATTAACGTTCGCTAAATTTGTCCGATATTTTGAAAATTCAAACCGAGGTATATTGAAAAATCTTATTTTTCAAATATATTTATAAAGCTTTAGAGATAGATGTTCCTAACTTTAAGATCCCATAAGTCTACTTCAGAGAAGGATGTAGGGTCCGTGTTTAAAGCTTTAACTCTGTTACGCATATGTAAAGTTTTGTGTTAATCGGTCCACTCAGTTCGAAGTTATTGATTAATTAATTACACATTTACAGTTAAAAATAAAATAATTAAAAAAATGTATAAATTTCCATCACAGAGCAAAAATCAGAGAGTATACATATAAAAGCGAAAATCTCATTAACAATTGAAAAAAATGTTTGTTTTGTGGCAAAAATTTTTTTTTATTTTTTTAGCAACAACAAATTGTATTTGATTCCGTGTATTTTGTTGTTTCATGAGTTAGGTTTTTGACAACCGGCTTAGGTTTTTGACAATTAGTATCGTCTCTTATTACCTTTTGGCATAAATTACGAACAAAAAACCATAGAAAACAATTAGAAGTCCAACTTGCTCTAAAAAAAACGTAACTCAAAAAACTGAACTCTTTGTATGTGTTAGTAGAATTTTTTTTTTCAAAACTAATTTATACGTGTGAAGATTGTATAATTTCTTGTTGAGCGAATTAAAAGAGTTGGACTTCTAGTTGTTTTCTATGCAGAACCCATAAAATTTTAAATTTTCATTGAAAAAAATAAAAAACACTTTCGTTCAAAATAAAATATTTTTCTTCTGCCCAAAAACAAAATGAAAAATTAAAAAAAAACGTTTTTATTGAAGTTAAAAAAATTTTATTTTTAAAAGAATGTTTTTGAAAAACAATTTTATTAATATAAAATTAAAAAACAAGTTGAATAAAAAAGTATTAATTAAAAAATAATTTTTAACCATATTTAAAAACTTGAACAAGTTTCAGTTTTCAAAAAAAATAAAAAAATAAATCTTATTTAAGTAATTTTTGATAAAAGCTAAATTATTTTTCCAAAAATTCGAACATTTAAATATGTACTAAAGAAACTAAGCTAAAATCTTAATTATTTAAATTTTTGGACATTTTTATATATTGTAAAAATATCAAAAATTAGAAATGAATTCCCCTATAAATAACTGAAATTTTAAGGAATTGTTTAGGCGCCTCTAAGAGCAGTAACATAAGAATTGAAAATATTAAGTGTGGACTCAATAAATACACATATATTTGCTTTGCGGGACATTGCAAACAAAGAGCATACTTATATTACCTTTATTGTATACGTTTTTAATGTTATACATTCATTATTTGAAAATAAAAAAAAAAAATGATTTTTTTTGTTTTACAATTTACTTTTTATATAATTATTTTATTTTAAGTTTCATAAACCTTCATAAATATTTGACTTGGAATACACAAATTATTGTAAAAAAAGTTTTTTTATGTTTTATTTTCTTTGGAAAACTTTTTTTTAGAACTTTATTGTTTTCTAATTGAGGAAAATTTATATTTATTTAGTTATTTGTTTTATTATTCAAATATTATTGTAAAATATTTTTTTAGTTTTTGTTTTCGTGAATTATAAATACTTTTTGAACTTCAATAAAAAAATTTTTTTTTTTTTTTTTAAATCAAAATAATATCCATACATTTTATATGGTGACTACATTTGTAGTCAACCGCCCAGAAGACGGTCATTTTGAAAGGAGTAGTCTGGGGACCTTGTACGAATTTCGATTTTTAGGAAACTACTTTTTTAATTTCAATTTCAAATCCAATTGCTACAGATGTAGTCAATCGAGCATATAAAGATTAACTGATATATAGGTCAATAGCCATGAACTGCATGCCAAAACTGACAACACTAAGAAAAAATCTAGCATAATCCAGACCGAAATTTTATGTGGACTTAGGTTTATTTATTTTTTTATTATTTTTTTTTTTTTTTTTTTGTTTTTTTGGAAAGTATGCATATCTAAAACAATATTAATGTAAAATTATTCCAATGTATAATTTTATAATTAATTATTTGAAAAATAAAGTATTTTTCAAATAAATAAAAGATAAATAAAAAAATCCCAACCACTAGTATTAAATGTAACAAATTCTAAATATATATACATCACATAAAATAAAGGAAATAAAATAAAAAACACATGATATCATTTTTATAAGAAATTCTTAAAAAACCTAAGAAAAAAGTACGACTTATAAATAACACACAAGCAGATACAATGACTAATATTACAGTATTAATATAGAAAAGAAAAAAATGCAGTCAGTCTTATCATAATAAAACAAAAATATTGCTAAAGAATTTACACAAATAATGATGGAGTAAATGATGAAGAAATTACTGCACATGTAAGTACAAAAAAAATTGTCTAAAAACAAATATTAAATTGAAAACATTGAAAATAACATAACAATAATAAACTTTTTGAAATTGTTTTATTTATTGTAGCTATTTTTATGTTTTTTATTAAAAGCAAAAAAGATGACGTAAATGACTAAAAATAAATAGAGCACAAAATACTTATGTATATATAGAGACTATACTAGCTTCTACATAAAATAAAAAGTATTTAAGAGAGTATACAAATGACAAAATCTATAATAAATTATTCATATAACGATGATATTATAGTATATGGGATTATCATAATAATGATGTTGTTGATTTTTGGATATTAAAATCTCAATTAACATTAAGGAAAATTCAAATGTTCATCTACAACATCATTACGATGTTTATATGTGATGATCGTCATCGCTATGGAAATTCATTTTTAGAAATTATTTAAGTTTAAAATTATACACATACAAAGTATAAAAAGATGATCTTGACCATTTTTTGTTTTCTATTTGAAAAAAAAAAAAAAAACAAATATAAAAAGCAAATAACAATATTTTATTGCTTAATTTTTTCATTTAATTAAAAAAATTATTAAAAATGGAAAAAATATGCTGGTACTCTTGAAGAATATAATTTAAAGAACTGGGTATAGAAACTCAATTTAACATAGGAAAATGTTTTTAAATTGTTTAGCTTCCTTTAAAAAAAAAAAAAGAACTATAGTTTCCATTGATTATGAAAAGCACTTGAAAGTTACTTTAAATAAAAAAAAAATACGAATCTAACTATTTAATATTGTAAGACTTGGCAATAGATTTTCACTGGAAAGCTAATATTTTCACTTTAATAATGTTGTAATTTTTACAAAAAAAAAATATTTTTATTTTTGTTTTAATTAGACAAATTCAAAAGATTCGAATAAAATTTCGACATTTCTTACTTTACATGAACACAATTAAAAAACAAGTTGAATAAAAAAATATTAATTAAATTTTTAACCATATTTAATAACTTGAACTTGAACAAGTTTCAGTTTTCAAAAAAAAAAAAAAACAATTAAATCTTATTTTAATTTTAGGTAATTTTTGAAAAAATCTAAATTATTTTTCCAAAAATTGGAACATTTAAATCTGTACTAAAGAAAATAAGCTAAAATCTTAATTATTTAAATTTTTGGACATTTTCGAAAAATTAGAGTTTTCGAACTTAACAAAAACTGTTGAAATTCCTAAAATTAATTACACAAATACAAGATGTCGGTAAAAATTAGTTTTTTAATATATAAAAGGTATGTCCGAAAAATTCAAATTTGGCAAAAAGTGGTAAATTTTCTAAAATTTATTATAAAAGTTCTTAAAAGTATGCAAGAAATTAATTTTTATAATGTTTTATGATGAATACGAAAAATTCGAACATTATTTTAAATTTTCAAATTCAAAACAAAAACTGCATTTAAAGAAAATTAATATAAAAATATTCGAATTTATAATTTTTAGCTATGTTTGAAAATTCGAAATTGATTTAAACTTCTAAAATTAACTGAAATTTTCATGTTCGAGAAATTCAGAGTTAAATAGTTGATCATTAAACAAAAAAATTTTAAAAATTCTAAAATTTATTATAAAAATGGTTAAAATGTGAAAATATAATTTTTTTTTCAATATTAATGCGAGTTCGAAAAATTTTAAGAAAAATTCATGTCAAAAACATTATTAGAAACATATGTATTCGAATTTTTATAAAATTTGTGTTTTTATATCAAGTTCAAAATTCATTTAAAATTTTCTTAAAGTGTATTCGACAATTCGAAAAATTATTATACAAAAATTTTCATATTCAAAAAGTTCGAAATTAAAATACAAAAAAAGGTTATTTATTTGCGAAATTAATTATGAAAGTACTTAAAATTATGTAAAAAAATATTCGAGGGATTTCAAATACAAAAAGTATTAAAATTTATTATAAAAAGCTTAAAATATTGAAAAAAATACATTTTTATAATATTTAAACAAGTTCGAAAATTCGAATATAATTCAAAATTTTCAAAACTTAAAAAAACGCATTTCAAAAACAAGAACATAAATGAGAGTTTATTATATGTATATGTCTTTTTATCATTTTTATCTGTTAGAAAATTCAAGTAAAAATGCTAAAAGACCGAATTATATACATTAATTTTGAATAGCTAAAGATTTCATGTTTGAAAAGTTCGAACTAAATTTCGAATTTTGGAACTTTTATTAATTTATTAATAAAAAGTCTAAAAATATGTAAAAAAATTATAATATTTATACCAGTTTGAAAAATTCTTACATAATTTTAAATTAAAAAAAGAAAAATGCATTTCAAGAATTTTATTACAATAACATCAAATTTGAATAATACATGCTAACATCACTTCTAACTACATTTGAAAATTTCAAATTGATTTAAAATTCTCAAAAAATGTATTCTCAAATACGAATAGGATGTTCGAAAGTAATTTAAAATGTACATAAAGTGTAGTCATAAATTTGAATATGATATGAAAAATGCTAACAAACCAAAAATTAGAAAAAAATAATAAATAAAATTTTCATATTCGAAAATTTTGTAAAGAAATTTCAAGATTTTTATAAAAATATTGGAATTTAAATATATATTTTTTTAAATTTTTTGATATGTTTAAAAATTCGAAATTAATTTAAAAATTTTTAAAAATCAATTTTCGAAAAATTTCGAACTTGATTTAGAACATTCAGCGTAGAAGTCAATAACTATATTTTTTAACTGGTATATTTAGAAAAAACAATTAAGTTTACGTCTTGAAAAAAATGGAAAAAATTTTTGATCGAATATTCGGGCCTGAAATCGAAATCAAATAATAAGGTTATTACAATATCTTAAGATGTCAAAAAGGACCAAAAAATGTATGATTGTAATGAAATTTCCAGGCCTGACTTGAACCTAAATACATATAAAAGTTACCTATTAAAAAATTTTTCTTAAATGGTAACTTAAGAAATTCCAAAAATATCAAAAAAATAACAAAGACAAGTGAATGCTTTTACAAACAAAATATGAATTAAACAAAAGTTCTTTTAAAAATCTGCTAATAAAGCAATAAACCAAAATACATATTCGTTTAAAAATCAAGACCCAATCTTCTCTAAACAAATGTGTAGGTGTGGTTGCTTGTTTTATGGCTAATTTTAATAAAACAAATTTTAATTAATAAAATCATTTTAAACATTAAACTCAATAAACATAAAAATAATTCATTCAATCTTTTATTTATTTTAATAATTATCAATATCATCAACACAAAATTAGAAATCTAAAAGCTGTTGCTCATAATGCGCAACAGATGACAAAATCATTTTTTATCAAAACAACCTCCAATAAAACTCAGACAAGCAGACAACAAAATATGTATATTGTGTCTTAAATTAAACAAAAATATATATTTAAATAAAAATAATATAACTTTTTTGTCTTCTTTTCTCGTGGCCTTGTTAACAAACTAGTTACCTGTATGAATTGTATGGTGATCGCAGATTTTCCTACTCCACCGCCTCCCACTACAACCAATTTATAGGTTTGAGTTTGCGACGAGCCTCCGGGGCCTTGACCATTATGTTTCGACATTTGTATTACTTTTGTATATGGTTCCTTAATCACTTAATTATTTTTTTTTTTTTTAACAAAAATTTTAATTATTATTTGTTAATAATATGGACACAGTTCAACAATTATATATATATATATACACCACCTAATATTAACTAAATTTAGTTCTCGTCTAATAAGAAACACCCGAAGAAAATAATAAAAAATATTCACTGTTGTGTAGTTGAAGTATTGAGTATATGGGTACTTTGTACTCTGTATTAGATATTTATTGTGGTATTCACTTGGTGTCTATACGAGACAAATATTTTAAATGAATTGTAACTTGTTGGCTACGTCCAGGTTCTCACTAGGAGACATGCTGCAGCAACACTCACTATTTTTTTTTTTTTTTTTTGTTACAACAAAACAATGGTTGTCGCTGCAACATGTTGCCTAGTGAGAACCTTGACTATATTAGACAAACCTGTCAGAAAACTTCGGCAGAAATATAAAAAGCAAAAACAACAATACAAATCGCGTTTGTTATCAAGTAAAAGTTGTCCGATTTCAAATTCCTACTAAATCCATAAGTAGTGGAGATAACTTCTAGAAATATAAGCTACTACAGATATGTCAGAAATTTCCTGTATTTTTTAATAGCAGAATCCTACCATTAACAGCCTGGATATTGTGTGTAAATTAAAAAAAACACATTTTTAAAATCAGTCGTATTTTTTTCTTAATATCAATTAAGGAAATACACACAAATTGAAGAAAGTATGAAATTTCAAAAATGTACTAATATTTCAAATAATTTAACAATTTATAAAACATTTTTATAATGATTTTCTGATTTTCAAATGGTGTACAAATTATTAAAAAAAATATACCAATTCTCAAAAAAAAAAAAAATATGAAATAAATAAAAATTAAAAAAAATCTCCATATTTTATAATCAACCGAATCGGCACATAAATAGCAAAAATATTGTGTGTTGACTTTAAAATGTTGACTTTAAAACAAAATTGCATCTATTATGAAGCAACGTCAAGACAAAGTTGTCAGTGTTCGTGCGATGACAATTTTGTTTTAACGCTGCAATAATACTGTCACATTTAGTATGCATTACAAAATGTCAAAATTAACCTGAATTTGTGTAAGACAACAGTTGCAAAAAAAAAAAACAATAACGTGAATTCATTAATGTTTTTATATATCATTTTGACAGCTGTAACAATCAAAAATAATAATCAGCTATTAAAATGAGGTCACCTTGTACAGATTCGCAATGACATTGACATTTGTCTAAAAAAAAAAAATTTCTAATATAGACTCGAAGTTATAAAAGTTACCAATTTTAAAAATTGCTGGTTTTAAAAAAGTACATTAAAAAAAAAATGCAACGCAATTCTATTTAATTATTTGCAATTCAAATAAAAGTTTTGAAAAAAGTATAACTTGAATATGAAAAAATTATAAATTTTTAAAAGAAAACATATTTTCAAAAAATCAGAAATTATAAAAAATGTGAATTAAAAAAATAATAAAATAAAAATTGCTATAAGTTAAAAAAAGGGTAAAAAAAGAGTATAACTATCTATGTGCATAGTCAGGCAGCATTGCGACATTCTCGTCAATGAAATAGCCGATGAGCTAACTCGCAATGGCTCGGAGCTGAACAGGTCTTTTGTGGAGGTATAGGTTAAGATTCCTATTGTGTCATATTTCATGGCCATAAGGGAATGGACTTTAGAAAGAACGACTGCAAGGTATCTAGAGCGTTATGGTCTAGTCTTAAACCAGTAGGTTCGAAGCATCTTCTTCTGAGCCGTAGGAATCTAAGTGGGATTTCTGGACACTTCGTAATAGGGAATATGACTAGTAAGTGGGACACTGGCACGTCAGACTTTTGTAGGACGTGCGATGATGTGGAGGAGCTAGAGACAGTAGATCACATACTCTGGCATTGTGGAGGACTTCAGCGCAGTAATTGTTTGCAAGCCATAATCTACACGAACTAGAGGAGGTTACGGGTAAAAGACTCAGTAACCCTATAGGGTTCGTAATGGGGATAAAGTGGCTTAGAGGTAATCAGGTTTGATTGATGGGTCTTAGGTTCCACACTTTTCTTTTATTTCTGTTATCTTTCTTCCTATTCTAGAGTCTTATTCTACTAAGGCCTTTCTTTTTCTATTAGCCTTTCTCTGGTATTTATAAAGGGATCACAATGGACAGGATGGTCTTTGGGTGGAGGCGTGAAGACGCCGCCCTTTTTAACCTAACCTAAACCTAACCTAAAAAAAGAGTAGATATACAATTTTTTTCAATTCCAATTTAAAAAAGAGTGCCGAGTTTCAAAAACAAACAAAAAATAAAAAAAATGGTTCAATGAATTTTAAAAATGTACTAATTTTTAAATAGTACTAATTAAAGAAACTAGTTTTCTATAAAAGTACATATAAATTTTCAAAAAATAAATAAAAAAGAGTACAGAATTTAAAAAATGTAACACATTTGCAAAATGGACCTTGATAACTAATCGACTTTGAAAAATTTTGTAAAGTATCAAATTAAAAATTAAGGATTAAAGATTAAAGAAAAAGTATCAATTCTTCAAAAAAGAAAAGGTATCAATTTTCAAAAGAATTAACAGTACTTAACGAAAATAATTGTGCATATATATATATATATATATATATATATATATTTAAGATATTTTCCAATTTTTCTTTTTCTGATTTTCAATACCTAAATGTAATCTTAAATTCTTTCCAACATATAAATATTTGCAATCAAACAGATATCATTCCATGAATTGTCAAATTTTTTGTTTTGTTAATGTTGGCTAATTAAAAAGTTTTTTTTTATAATTACAAGCTTTAAGCATGGGCAAAAGTTTTATTTGACCGCTCTCTATCATTTTTAACCAAAAAGAAAATTTAATATTAGAAAGTTTTAAGCAATATCTGTTTTTCCGACGTAATATTATGTTCACATATATTAGTTTCTGACTTGTTTTTTTTTTTAAACACAATGAGTTTAAACATTACTGTTCACATATCATTTTATTGTGTTTTTCGTTTGGAAAATTATTTTCACAAATTTTTGATTTAAATAAAAATTTCACACACACTTTTTAATTCAAAAATAAAATTTTTAGACATATAAAATTTATGAACAAATATAAATTTCATTCATAATTTCTTATTTTTAAACTATGTCAATTTTTACAAATTGTTTTTCCAACAAATTTCTATGTACTAAAAATACTACAAATTTCTTCTCTGTATGAAAATTTAGTATGTTTTTTGTGTGTTTAAAAATTAAACAACTCGAATCGAGATGTTTTTTGGCTTTAAAATATATGAAAAATCAAATCAATTTGTTTATGTTTTTTGAGAAAAAAAAAACCTCTATGTCAACATAGCATAAATCAAGATCACCAGCACAAATAATTTTGGTAAAGATTTGGAAGGAATTTTATTTGTGATTAATGTAAAAATTTTGCCGCTTGATTTATGAGTTAATGTAATATAAAAATTTTGCCACTTGATTTACGAGTTATGACTCTAATGATAACAAGACCATATTAGTGAAATTCGTGGCATGCGTTCGACATACACAGAGGAGTAAGTTCTTGAGTCCGGCCAAGGCCGGCTACACATTTTATTAACTTAAAAAAAATATTTTAATTTCTGAAGTGCTGGCATTGAATTGTTACTCATTTTCTACATTACAAATTATTTTTATACACCTAACTATAATTTAATTTTACAATTTATTTCACAATATATAAGGCCTTCTTTATTATTATTCTTTTATATGATTGTCAAATACATTATACTGAATATGGCAACCTTTCTTTGCACCCTACTACTAATTTTAACAATTACTTAACATATTTTTTTTAGTACTGAAAAACTTTAGCCATCTCACTTGCACTTATATACTTTAGCACCCTTGTGGTAACGGCAATTGGCGAAATTTTTTTCTCAAACATGAAAATAAATCAGTAAAAAGTACCAACTACACGACGATTACTCGTTATTTATAACACTAACTTTTTGTACGTTTTGTCTTCGTCATTTTAGTTCTAAAAACTGTGAAAGAAAAATTTCAAGTGAATATTTTTCACGTTGAAATAAAAAATATTATAGTGGATAAATATGGCGAGTCTTGGGGGCGAACAACAAATTCCAACAAATAATTCAGCAGGTATGTGAAAATTAAGAAATAAAATCAATAAATCTAATAGGAATCCAAAAGGATTAAAAGCAAATATTTGCGGTGATTAATCTAGCAAAGAAACGAAGAAAAAAACTTGACAATGTATAATGAGATGTAAAAAAAATTGAAGAAAAAAAAAAAAATACTTGTGTGTGTCGGAAAAACAAATCGATTGAAAATCAGCCTTGACTAAAACGAAGAAAAAAAAAAATAATAATAATAAAAAACGCTATTAAGCTCGGTGTGTGAGCAGCGCTTCTCTGGAGCTGTAAGCAGCAGCTGTTTCGTACAAAATAAAGTGTGTTTGTTAAACAAAAAAAGAAAAAAAAAAATATATATATATAAAGCAAAAATAATTGTGTGTACCACTGTTACATTATTAGCAAATAAAAAATGTATAACCAAGGCAAGTGTAATTAAGGAAAAACTCAGTGCAATACAAAAAGTTATTTTAATTATATATTTTTCCATAAAGCATTATAATCTACAAAGAATTCCTGGTATTAATTCCAAAATTCAAATAAATTTATTTTTTACATTTAGATCATTACGGCGTTGATGATGAAGATGGATGATTTATGTATTTCCTACATGTTTTTCTAATGTTATTTCTACTTAGAGTAATTCGTATTCTTCATTTACTTCGGGTTTGTGTTTCATTTTTTCTTTTATTTTTTAATTTCTGTATTTTCTTTTCCTCCTAAGTCTACTGAGACAATAATAATTTGGGAGTAACCTCGGCGGTGTAAAAAAGTTAAAAATAATTCAAAGTAAATTCCAGAAAGTAAAAAAAAATATAGAGTGGAAAAGAAATTGGTGCATTGCATTTTTAGTTTTTATATTGCACATAAAAAACACAGCTGCCGCTTGTTTTTTAAACAATTTTTTTGTGAGGATCATAAAAAAGTTGGTCTTGTTTTTTTTTATTTCTGCAGTTTTATTACAATAACAATGTGCTAAGAAAAATAATCGGTTTTCTTTAGTTTCTTTTATTTTCTTTATCTTAATTCATTTCTAATTTTATACTTTCTATTTTAATTTGTGTTATTCTTCTATGTTTTAGCTCTGTTTTATAAAGTTTGTGAAAAAGTTTCTAAAAAGGTCATTTCAATTTAATTATTTTACGCCTTTTTCTCCAGTGTGATTCAATATTTCTTCTGTATTTTGTTGGGGTTTCTTTTATTCCTATTGGCATTTCTCTTTTGATTTTGTATATTTTATCTGTGTCTTTTTGAGTGAGTGTGTGTTTTCTTATAAGTGATTTCGATTTATATTTTTGTAATCTTATAAGTTTTTAAAGATCCCTCTTTGTTTGACATTTTTAATATTGGGTTTTTCTTGTTTTTGTGTTTGCTTTTTATTGATTTCCTTTTCTTTTTCGTCAATTATTGCACTTGCTGTTGTCTCTGACGCCGCTGCCACCTTTTACATTTAACCCCTGCTGTGACGTGCGTATGTGTGTATGAATTTTTGAGTGTCATTTTTAAGGTGAATAACCAATCAATGCATTGTTTATGCAGTGTGTGTCGGTGTTTTTTTTTTCTCTTTTTAAGAAGTAAGAAAAGGGGAGACATGTATACGAGGGTAGAACGAAAAATATTGAAATCACTAAATAAAAGGGAGTAAGGCATGAATTTATAACCCTACACATTTGAGAACATTGTTCTTATTATTTTTTATCGCAATCAAAAAATATTTTCTTTTTAAATTGAACTTTACACTAAGGGCATTCAACCCGGAACTAATCCTGAAATTGATTTAGGTTGAATGCCAAACATTTTTTTCAGGTCATGCCGGATTGAAAAAGATATCGCTAATTTATAAAATAAAGTAAATTAATTTTGAATTTAAAAATGGAACTTGTTATAAAATCATTAGTTTTAAACTTCTGCAGTTGGAACCACACATGAGATACTTTAATAACGTCCAAGGAACTGATATGATCGGAACAATTTCTGACATCTATGCGGAAGAACCAAATTGTAATACAAAATTATTGTTTGTTTGTGAAAGCATTGTCTATCGGAAGTTATAGCTTTTTTTTATCATATTTCTGACAATTTAAGGATTCTATCGAAAAACTACTTATCATCTTTTGAGACCATCTAATTTTTGGTACCCTCTTCAAAGAGTTAATATTTTTTGACAGCTAAGTTAGGATTTTTGAGAGAGAGAGAGAGTTGGTCTTCTAGTTGCCTTTCTATCAGGCAAAACTTTCCATCCACTATTTTCCAAATAATTATGCTCTCTACAAATGGCACCATGGATATTTGGCATTGGTGTCGGTTTTTTTTAATAGTCAAGCGTCATATACGATTTGTATTATCGCAATGGATTCACTTTTCATCCCCTGTAATAATTTTATGCAGAAACGACATCGTTTTGTGAAAGCAAAAATTTTAGAAACGCAAAATCATTTTTCAACGTCGCTTGACATTAGTTCATATGACACACAATTACTTTGATTTTGGATGAATCTAAGTGCTTTTAAATTGTTGGAAATTTTAGCTTGATCTACTCTCAATGATTTTGCAAAGACTTTTTGCACGAGTCTTGGTGAAGCAATTTGATGTTCATTTTCAAGCTTGTTTGGCTGGATGGAATGCTCCTTATTACGTGCAACGAAATTGTCAATTTTAAATAGTGCAAACCATTCACAAGTAGTTAAGGCATGATCCTATAAACTATATAAGATGGCTTTCCGTAGCGTTTTTCTCAAAAATAATAATAATGGAGTAAAACTTCCCTCTTCAAAGCTTCAATAAACTGTGTTGTTTACGTTTCTTACTGAATAAGAAAGCCTAATGATTGTACTTTCATGAAAGAGTGGGTTTGTGAATAAGTACTGCTTTGGATCTAATTTTTTATAACTGGTTCTTCATTTCTTTGAATAAAATGCTATTTCTCAAATGCGCCCTAAGAGCTGACAAAATTAAAGAAGCTTAAAAAAGAAAAAAAAAAAAAACTATCAAAAGTATTGTATATTCCATTTCTAAAGTTGTTTTTTTTTTAACTGGTACTATTTTAGAAAATTGTTACTTTTTCTGTAATAATTAGGGTTTGGGGTTTCCCGTGATATTTCTTTTCCCAGGAAACGGGAATGAAAAAATTAATTTCCCAGGAAATTCAATTTTTCATTTTAAAAACTTAAATTATAAGAAAAAAGTGCTGATTTCTTATAAAGAATATTAAACAACAATATAAATCATAATTATTTAACAAAATATTTAATAATATTAGTTAATTAGTTCTTCATGCAAAAAAATATAATAATAAACCTTAATATATGTTACTATATTTAAGTTTAATTTTTCTTTTCGCTTTATTTCCATTTTATCTTCATCTTATAATTCTGGAAAATATTTCAAATTGGTTCTATTAATCGTTTTAAAATCTTCAGTTAAGTTTTAAGGCTTTAACATTTATATATATTTCTTTACTATTTCATTGCTTATATAAAACATGTATTTCAAAAGCACTGAAACATGTTGAGTTTTCAGTAAAAAAAAACTCAACGTAATAATTTTTTTTTTTTAATAGTGAATATTTTCGAACCGCAACTTATTTAATATTAATTTCCACAAACCAATAAATAATACAAATAAAAAAATCAGAAATTTAACTTGCCAAAAGTAAAATTGTTTTGAAATTTCATTAAATTCTTTACTTTCTATGACGAGAAGTATTAATACTTTTGAAAAATAAAATATTTCGTATTGTATCACTATGTCAAAGGATGCGATAGGGAATAATTCAGAATGTAGTACAATGATTTTGTATTTAATTTAGTTTTTATTTTTCTTTCAATATATATTTTTTTTAGAATACTTTTGTATAATTTTATTTTTGATAATATAGAAGAAATACCTTATTGGAATATATGACCATCAAATGTTTTTGAATAATTTGAAATATCACTTTTGTATTAAATTTTGACAAATCTTAATATTCAATATTACCATCTAAAAGTGCCTTTTGTAAGTAGTGTGTGTACAATAATGTAAATTTTTCATTGAAGCGTTAAAAGCAGTAATATTTTTGCTATAGGATTTTAAAACTACATATTAAATTAATATTAAATTTTACGTTTTCCCGGGAAAATCTAAAAAATTCCCGGACCCCAAACCCTAGAAATAATGCAAATTTTTTAAAAATTAGTACCTTTTTTAATACATACATACATTTTGCATTTTTTTAAAGTTTGCAGTTTTTTTATTGTTTAAGTCGAAAACTTATTAGAATTTTGTACTTGTAAAAAAAATATATTTTTTAATAGGGTTTTTGAATGCAGTGTATTATTTTTACCTACTTTTTTAGGAATTATGTTTGTACTTTTCAAAAATTTATATTTTTAATAGGGTTTTTTTTAATCTAGTACTTTTTTGATAATTGATCTAGTACTTTTTTTAAAATTAATATATTTAATTACTATTAGATAATTATTATTTTTTTTAATATTGAATATTATTAAAGATTAGTAATTTTTTTAATATTTTCAAAATTTATATTTTTTTTAAATTAGGTACTTCTTTAAAATGTTTACTATTTTAATTAGTTTTTTCTGTAATTAGCTATTTTTTTGAAATGCGGAACATTTTGACACTTTTCACTTTTAGAAAATTGCACATTTTTTTAAATCCACTTTTTGTAGCACTTTTTTGAAATTTTGGAATTTTGTATTTTTGCAAAATTGATATTTTATAATAGGTTTCTTTTTTTTTTTTTTTTAATTGAAACTTTATTTAATTATATTTAGAAAATAAAAAATTGGTCTTTTTGCAAAAAATTAATATTTTTTCAAGATTTTCAAATTTTGTGATTGTTTTTAAATTAATATTTTTTAAAATAATGGTTACTTGTTTATTTTATTATCTTTTTTTAATTTTTGAAATTTTAAACTTGAAAATTTTTACTTTTTTTAATTCTTCTTTTAATGAAGTTGATGGTTTTTGCAAAAATTTTTACCACTTCATAGTTTTTGTTTTTTAATTTAATTTATATTTTATAGCGTTTTGTTTTCTGAAGAAAGATGTTGCCTTGTTATTGTGTAACATTATCTAGTGAGGGAATCACCATCATAAAATGGTATTTTTTTTACCAATTCTCTAATTGTGATATTTTTCTTTAGAGTATAAGATAAAAATTAATGAAAGGAAATTGGATTTTTGGGAATTGAAACTTAACATTTTTGGCGAAATTTCAGATTTTTTTTTTTTATGAAATTTGAATTTTTGGCAAAATTTTAAATTTGTGGTGAAGTTTTTTAAAATTTTTTAGTAAAACTTCAACTTTTTGGCGAAATTTCATATTTGTGGGGAAATTTTTTAGTAAAATTATGGATTTTTGGCGAATATTCAAACTTTTCGTGATATTTTAGAGTTTGGTTGAAATTTAGATTTTTTTGTGCAATATCTAATTTTTGGCGAAATTTTGTATTCTTGGTGAATTTTTTTTATAAAATTTTCGGATTTTTGGAAAGATTTCGAGTCAATTTTAAACCACTAAATATTAAACATATATTCTTCTCGCCAAAAATGTTTGCTGTTCACTCACTATTTATTTTGAGAGTAAAACATGTAACATATTTTTTAAATTTGAGGGCAACTCTATTGAAAAGGAACATCTGGCCCATTTACACTATTACATTTTTATCTTTTATTTATTTATTTATTTTTTTTTTTTTTTTCAAAATAGAATACAAAAGAGTGTTAAGAGCAGAATAAGTCAGAAAAGAAAACGCCATTAATATATATAAAACATGCACCTTCAGAGTGTTGATTACAGACCGATGAACGTGCTTTAGATGTTGCAAATTTAGAGGATCTTTTTAGTCCGCCCTCGTTTTGTAATGTGTTATTCAATATGAATTTGTATGGCCTTATAAATTATAAATACTCCACTTGCTTTTTACATTCAATTAACTCTATATTGTTTTTGGTAGTCTTTTCGTATCTCCAATTTTACACACAGTAGATATTCATATTTGTGTTGTGTATTTTCGTTTTTAATTGAATTCTAAAAAGAATGTCAAGTGAAATAATGCATATGTAGGAGTTTTTTCTTTTTGTGGTTTCATGTAAAATAGACTACTTTAAAAATTGCAAGATTTTATCTAAAAATTTCAATTGTTTTCTTCTGCTTTCTTTCTATTTAAAGTAAGATGAAACAAAAAAATCTTGAACATTTTAAAAATATCTTCTAAATAGAATTATTAATAAAATATATGAGGAATTTAAAAATTAAAAAATTTTTTTTTCTTTTGACATTAGCCAAATTAATATTTTTCAAAAATAAAATATTACGTATTTTATCGGTATGTCAAAAAATTCGATGGAAAAATACTTAACTTCACACGGTAATATAAGCTTTGATCCCGTACTCTAAATTGGGAGCACGCATGATCCCAATGTTACCAAAAAGCGTTCTCGTACTCAAAAATTGGGAAAATGAGAGCTATTTTGAGAGAATAATGTTCTTCCTCTGCTGAAAAATAAAATTACATTCACATACGAATTTTTAAAACAATTTGATGCTTTATTTCTGGGTAAATAATTTGGAATTTGGGTTCCCGTTGTTGTATTTTTGTGGGAGGAAAATTACCTTTTCCTCACTTTACCGCACTTCACTCAAAAAGTATGGAAACAAACCTATAAAGATTTTATATTTAACTTTGTTTTTATTTTTCTTCCAATATTTTTTTATTTTCTTTTTCAATCTAAACTTTTTTATACTTTTATTTTTTTTTTTTTTAAATAACGTTAATACATATAAAAATCAAATGTTTTCGAAAAAATCAAATAATTTGCTTTTAAACGATAAAATTGTATTATGATATTCTATTTTCTGACAGAACTTTAAACAAAATATTACCGTATGAAAATACCTTAAGCAATATTTATACATGCAAAGTATTAATCATCAGTGTGCTTAAAAAAGGTTATTATTAAAGTAAAATCTTAAAAAAATATATATATTAAAAATTGAGGTATTATTTTATCGCAACCAAAAAAAAAAAAAAAAAAAAAAAAAAAAAAAAAAAACGCAATTTCATTGAACTTCTAAAGTACTATCAGCACATGTCATAACTATTACTGCATTTTTAATAATATTTATCGGAGTAGACTGAAAAAAAATTTTAATTTTATTTTTTGCACAATTTCGTAAATCTTGTTTATTAGTTAAAAATCTCTAAAAATAGTATGTAATAATATGCACATTTTGGGATATTTTGCTGAAAAAATTACTGGTTTAAAAAATATAGTCCTTTAAAACTTACTTCTCATGCTAATATTTCTTACAAATATCGGGTTTTTAGTTTCTTTTTTTTAAAGTGAATTTTCGCATAATTTTTAACATGTATCTTATTTAGTGATAAGTTTTAAATCAAAAATGGTTTTTATTATTTTAAAATTCGAATTATAATTCGAAATATGTTATGTCCTTAAAATATTTTGACGCCCCCTGAATTAAACATATAAAATGCATTCATTTGACATTAATATTAATATAATTCGGTAGTTGTTAGCAAGCGAAATGTTTCTTAATTTTTTTTCACATTACAAATTTTAACCATTAAGATGGTTCTTTACAGGTACTTTTCGATGATTCAAAGTCATATCAAAATTAGAAATTTTGTTGAAAATTTTAAAAAGTGCATACAATTTTTGCATTTTAAAATTTTTTAAACGGCCCTTTAACTCGGAAATGTCATTAAAAGATTCGGTGATAATAGTATCCCATACCTGGTTTTCTGACATCAACGAAGATATGCATAACTGAAACTTTAGAGAATTGCTTCGTCTTTAAAATTCTGTTCTCTAAATTTAATTTCACTAAAGCGCGCAAATTTTCTATCAAAAAAAAAAAAAAAAAAAAAAAAAAAAACTTTCTTGACTAGTTAACAGTTTGAATCTAAATTATGTAAAATGTCGGTGAAAAACTGAAATAAATCAAAAACTCTTCGAAAGTTTCAACTCAATCAACAGTTTTCCTCTTTTTAAAACAAACTTTAGAAATATAAGACACATAAAGTCAGTTTCAAAGAGATTTGAAATTTATTGAAATGCCTCATATACATACATATCCAAAACATTTTTATGAAGCCTTTTTAAAATAAAACTCAACGTCACTTAATAGGTTTGATTTATATGCGATGACAATAATGTTTGTTTTAAAAAGCCGGTTCTTGTTTTTTTACTTTGTCAACAGTAAATACTGGTAGTTTACTTATAATGGTTATGCATCTTAAAGTAAATACTACATTGTTGTATAATATGTATGTTCTATAAGGAAAAATGTTTTAATATTAAGCTAAATAAATGAAGTCATATAAAAAAGTATGCTATTTGTTATTAATATTTTTTATTTTCTCTTTTATTTTCTATTTACAGCTGAAACCACTAACAGGGCAGAAAGCCGGGAAGGCAGCGTAGAAAGAAAAGGTAATTTCATATAAATATCTACAATTTGTTTAAATGTATTATTTGTTCCATACATTGTTAAGATAAAAACACTAAAAAAAAAACAAAAGCACAAATAAAGCAACCAATAGATATGCAATTACAAAAAAAGATTGTGTAAATTTTATAGGTGTTAATTAAACCTGTTTTTGTTAGAAGTAAAGGAAATGATATATTTTTTTTTTTTTTTTTTTTTTTTTTTGAATTTAGATGTTTTTAATAGAAAACATATTTTCATTAAAGCAAGCTTTTAAATTAAGAAAGAGGATTTTTCTTTATTAACCTACGCTGATAATTTTTAAAATTTACATACATTTTTCTAAAATATTTGTAGGCCATCATATGTGTAGTTAATGTTGAACTATGATTAATTCCAGTTTTAACTTTTGAATTAATACTTTAATTTTAATGTATGTGTTTTTTGTGTCTATATTCTCATATACATAAATATGTAAATTATCTTGACATGTTGTACTTTATGTAGGTTTTAATCTATATAAGATATAAATATTTATAGCATACTCACAAAAAACAATTTTATTTAATTCTCTGAATATGTCAATAAATTGATCAAACAATAAAGAAGAGAGAGAAAATAATGAAAAAATATTACGCATATGCACCATGAAAATAAAAGCAATCAACTACACACCCACATTTGAAAGTTGTTAAGTCTAGTTAATTAAGAATCTTCTATAAAAGATATCTATTTAAATAAGGAGTATTAACAGTGAGCTAAAGCATAGATCTAACAGATTTTGACGGTTGTTAGTGATCGACATTTAAAGAAAAGAATTTAAACTTGATGAAAATCTATTTAAATTGTCGGCGACTTTAATTAACAATGCAAGTCTAAGCATAGCATTGCTATTTTGCATTTATGGATTAAAAGCCTTTCATTTACCTTTAATTTTTTGGAATATTGTCGTTAAGTCTCTGCTCATGTTACCTGAGGTAACAGACTGTCGCACAGTGGTCCCAAAATGTTTTCTAAATAATTCTGTAACTTGTGAATCGTTTGAGATATCTAAATAAAATTTCATATGGTCAGAGCTGAGGTGATTTCGAGTTGATTTGGTAGAGCGCACGTTCCTAGTAGGTCAAGGGCGGGGTGTGGATCTCCAGTTTTTTAATCACCAAAATTTTATTAATGATTTGATTGTAAAAAAAAACAAAATATTACATACAGATAGATTTTTTTTACGATTACAAGTGTGGCATGTTTAGATGTTTTTGAGTCGTAATATTTTCTAAAATATTCCCTAAATTCTGTACAAAATTTTAAATAATATTGAAAATATCTTTATTACATACCTACATATGTTAATTAAACACAAATAATAATAATAATGATAAAAAACAAAGTGACCATTTTAATGAAAAAGTCAATTTTAAAACAAAATTTCCCCGGACTGATATTTTGGGTATTTTGGTACAAAATAGTGGGAATTTTTCTAAATTCCCTCAATTTGAAGACACTTTTATCTATATTGTAACAAAATTTCATTGGAATACCTCTACTCGTTTAAATTTTATTTTGGTCCAAATATTAGCATTATTTCTCAAAAATATACTTAAAATCTAAATTTTAAGTTTTTCGAGTCATGACCTAAGGAAATTTCACCGAGTTTACTTCAGCTCTGTCCATGTAATATTGATATCTCCAATGGTTAAAAAGGTAAAAAGATTACAAAATTATTTTTGGACCACTGTGTGTCCCTACTATCTGAATACCATATTCCGCCGCCTACAAGCTTCACTTGGCCTCTCTGCCTTTGGAGAACCAAAATTTGTTTAAGTGTCGATAGCGTAAAAACCGTCCGTATGGAGCGATTACCAGGTGGAAGACAATGGGAAAATCAACTTATTGTGGAATATTTGACAAATTTTTACTTAGTTCTGAGCTGATGATTTCTGAAGAAATTTTAACAATTTTATCTAAGGATTTGTTTTTTTAACGCATTAGTTGCTAAAGGATTTTAAAGCCAAAAAAATGACTAAAGTTTCGATTTAGATGTATGGAATCCGAATAATTATGGACATGGGACAGTTGTGGGGAATTTGAAGAATATCCCTGACAATATAATCTATTGTAAATCGTATCGGCTGGGTTAATCCATAGGAACGACTAAATTGAGGTCTTACGGTTAGAATTAAGGTTGTAGATGTTGTGTAGTTTTTTATACTTTATATATAACATATTTTCAGCTGAAAAAAGGATAGGAAATTATATAATTTATTGGAGTATATTTGATAATGATATCCGGATATGTACTGATTGTCAAGATGCGATTAAGTCGTTCTCCGGTATTTATTAGATCTCCAAATTGTGCGTGAGAAAGCCGGGTATCTCGACACATTCTAAACTGACGCTAATCTAAGTGCCGGCTCGTTTAAACATCCCAGGTAACATAGTTGTTAGAACTGGCTAAAAATGGATCTCTTTTATATTATGAAGGCTGAACAATTGGTTGGCATGCTGGTAATCAATCGTATTGCAGAATTTTTAAGGTCGAAACAGTAAATATAGAGTAATGAATCCTCCACCTCAATCTCAAGGCAGACTTGGTCTTCAATGACTATTATAAAAGTTGCCGCAGTAAGGAATAGGAGGAATTGGTGGATCAGCTAATTTATTGGACCCAGGACATGATGGTGTAAACCTGCTTGTCTAATCTAAAATGAAGCCTTTTCCACGATTGATCGATCACTCTAAAGCCAATATTCTTTTCTATCTTACGATATCAAACGATAAATTATAAACTCTTATCAATGGCAGACGTGTTTTAAATCCAAATTTATTAACAAATAAGAAATAATTCAACGATATAACTCCTATCGTAATAATAAAGTAATGTTTTTTTTTGTTTTTTTTTTTCTTTTTAATGAAAAATATAGTGAATATTATGAAACAATACAATCTCTTATGTGGTAACGCCACATAAATAAGTAACAAAGTACCTAATTAATATCTCAGTCGAAGAAATTTAAAGTTACTTACTTCATGCTTTGTTAACACATTTTCATGTCTCACTGTCACATATTACTCTTGAAAAATAAATATGACTGTTCATTTGCATACAACATTCATGTGTAACTTACTTACTAGATATTACACATAAGAAAGAGTATGAATAAGTTGAAAGTATTTGTAATAAACGTTTTTATTTTTTTTATTCTAATGTATGTATATATTTATTTGCGGTATGTCAAGAGATATTCTATATAAAAAAATATGTATAATGCATGTTATTATTTTTTTCATTTAATTTTTAATGTGGTTTCGCAATTCTAAAAATATTTCCCTCTCTAGTGGCTTTTAAATAAAAGTCATCATGTAACAAAAATGCCATCCATAAATGCAATTAATCTTGAAAATATTTTGTCAAAGTTAAATTGAATTTATTTTTATTAAATAAAAAGGATGTATTTATGAAATTTGAAAAAGGTTGAAATAGTAAGCAGAAATTGAGAATGAGGAGTTTTTAGTACATAATATTAAAATACTTACCATTTTACATTATAAAGCTACTTAATTAAGAATTGATATAAATAATTAACTTAACGTAACTAAAAATTCACTCCTCTGTCATAGCTTCAAATAATTTTTCAAATTTTAAATGAGATATTGTCTGGATATATTTTCTTTCCTGTTTGCTGTATAAAACCCCTGGCTTGGAATCTGTTTAAAGTATGCAAAGACTATGATTTTGTGATACATTTAACTACATTCATCTGTATTTAAAGAAAATACTACTTCAGTGAACTTTCTAACTTTACATGTTTTAAGCTCAATGTTAGCTTTAAATAAGCTATAGACAAATTATAAACTTTATAAGGTAGTCAACCGAATTTCTGAGAGCCATGTTAACTGAGTGGTAAGTTATGATTCATTAATGTATCGATAAAGGTCCTAAAAATGTTGATATTTAAAACAAAATAAAAAAATCATGAATAGCTAAAAAATGAGAAAAAAATAAATAAAGAAATATTGAAAAAATCACTAAGCCATCGTTCATTTATATGTCTATTATTTTTGAAGTAAAAGTCTAAAAAATCTAGAAAATAAAATTTCCAAAAAATAAAATAGAAACGTATTATTAGTTTTCAACGAAACCTAAATCGATAAGCCATTTGAATGCTGATAAAGTGATTAGCGACCCAATAAATACATGTTGGGTGCCATGTTGCTTTATTAAAAGAAATCCGCGTTTTTAGTAATAAATCTAATTTTTAACGAAAAAGTGAATTTTCATTAGAGATTCTAATTACACCACATATCCTCATTTTTACTATAGAAATTTTGAATTTTTAAGGAATCTTAAAATTTTTGGTACAATTTAGATTTTTTTTGTGAAATTTTGAATTTATAGTGAAACTTTAAATTTTTGATACATTTTAGATTTGTGGTGAAATTTTAAATTTTTGGTGGAAATTTTAGATTTGTAGTGAAATCTCAAATTTTAAGTAAATTTTCGACTTTTTGGTGAAATTTTTAATTTTTAGTGAATTTCGGAATTTCACCGAAATTCCGAAATTTTTTGTGAAATTTTGAATTTTTGGTAAAACTGGATTTTTTATGAAATTTTAGATTTTTGGCGAACTTTTGGATTTGTAGTGAAAATTTGGAGTTTTGGTAAAATTTTGATTTGTGGTGAATTTTTGAAAAATTTTGGATTCGTAGTGAAATTTTGGATTTTTAGTGAAATTAAAAAATTTTAGTAGAATTTCATATTTTAAGTGAATTTTTGACTTTTTGGTGAATTCGAATTTTGGTGAAATTTTGAATTTTTTTAATGAAATTTTAGTTTTTTTTTTGTGAAATTTTGGATTTTTTGTGAAACTTCAGTTTTTTTAATTCAAAATTTATGGTGAAAATTTTTTTTTTTTTTTTTTTTTTTGTGAAATTTGGATTTTGGTTAAATATCGGATTTTTTGTGAAACTGAATTTTTTTTTTTTTGTAAAATTTTGGATTTTTTATGATTTTTTCGTTAAGTTTTGGACTTTTGATGAATTTTTTTTTCTTTTTTTTTTTTTGTTAAATTTAAAATTTGTGGTGAAATTTGAATTTTTGGTAAAATTTTGATTGCTTGCTTCGAATTTTTTGTAATACTGGATTTTTGAGAAAAATTTTAAGTGAATTTTTAGTGAATTTGGTGAAATTTTGAACTTTTGAGATTTTAAATTATTTTAAATAGTTATTTTTGGTGAAATTTCGGATTTTTCTGTAAAACCTTAAATTTTTAGTAAAATGTTGAACTTTTGATGAATTTTGATTATTGGTGAATTTTTCAGATATTTTCATAATTTGGTAGAACATAAATTTTAAAAATATATAAATTATTCTCGCATTATTCTAGATTTTGCTGTTAATAAAGGCATGTTAAATTTAACACTGTTAGAAACGACCATCTGACAATTTACATTATTTTTCAGATGAGAATACAAAGGAGGATAAAGAGCAGAATAATAAATGCGAAATTTTAATCAGAAAAGGTTATATAATTGATTGAAAAATAGAACCTAATAATGCACAGCGAAAATTTCACTATAAAATATAATTTTTACTAAAAAATCAAATTTTAAATACATAACCAAGATTTTGACATAAAATTAACTCAAAACAAAATTTTAAATAAAATTTCACAAAATAAAAAAAAAATAAATAAATAATAATTAATTTCACCACAAAACCAAATTTTCACTACGTAATCGAATTTTCATCCCAGAAACAAAATTTCATAAAAAATTTCACAAAAAAAAAAAACTATTTTTGGTCAAAAAATTCGAATTTCTACCAAAAAATTTTTGGAAAATTAGTTTGTTTCCTATCGTATTTTAAATCGGAAAAGTATTTAGTAACAAAACTTGAAAGTAAGTTAGGAAAGTTTATAAAGCACAATTTCTGATAAAAAGATTACAAATAAAATATTTAAGGAATATTTAAAGTATTAGAATAATAATGAAACTATCAATCATTAGTAACAAGTATAAATATGGTAAACAAAAAATATTTGCAAAAATTTATCAATTCAAGTATTGGCTATTTTTAGATTTCATTTTTTTTCTTTTTTGCAAAAAAGACATTACAAATTCAAGTGCCCACAGACTTTTTATTTTTTGCTTAAATTTTATGTATTCCTATAAAATACATATGCAAATTATTTTATATGACAATAATATGCAAAAAATAAAAAAAAAATCAATCTCCTTCAATTATGTCTCCAGTTGTAGTGTTGAAAAGAGTAATGTGTCTTAAAAATGGTCAAATACTTTTATAACTACTAAATGACCCAAATCAATTTTAAAAATTTGCAAAAAAAAAAATACTATAAAACAAAACGGCATTTGTACAACTACACTAGAACCAAAGTAAAACTTATTCAAATACAATTGTGTTGTACATTGTACATGATGACGCAATCAACTTAGAATAGTTAGTGGAATTGGAAGAAATGGAAAACTTAGAAAATAATAATAACAAAAACAAATACAACAAAATGTTATTATCGTAGTAAACATTCTTAAACATATAAAGCAACGACAACAACAACAATACATTGCTTATTATCAGACAAATAATGAATGTAGAATAAAGTAATAAAAACAAAACCAAATACTAGAATAATAAATTAAAATTAATTACATATTAATACTATGACAAGATATTTCAGAGGTTTACAAAACAAAATAAGAATTAATACCGAAACTAATGGGTTCTTCCTACAAAAAAAAAAAGAAAAAGCAAAATCTTTTCATGCCTCTGTCTAAAACCACAACTCAATTAAGAGGCATAGACAATTTGCTTTTTTAAAAGAATAAAAAATTGAGTTTAAAGAAGTTGGGTTTGGCAGTGAAGAATTTTATATACCCTTCAATTTATAGAAAAACTTTTGAAATTTATATAAATCAGCAGATTCCTAGGAATATTTTTAGTTCAGCGGTGAAATTATGGCACACTATTTCTAACGCAATTAAAAAAAATACCTCTGGGGGTTATTATGTAACTAGATTCGAACGGAAATATTTACGAATTCGCTAAAATTGTATTTTTTAGTATGATTTTCGAAAATAAATTTATTTTTTTTTTTACCCTCTTACGAAAAACGAAAAAAATCCCGTTCGGAAATGTAACTATGTAATACGTAAACAAGTGTCAAAAGCATGGCTAACAATTGGAATTCATTCGAATGCTACTTTATTTGCAAAAAGAAATAATTAATTATTTATTATTATGTAAGGAAGTTAACGTAAATAAATTATATTTTCATAAATTTATTACATTACATACAGTTAGGGACAATAAAATAGGGTCAATTATATTAGTTTTAAACTTTTTAAGTTTCCTAAAAAAATTTAAGCAAAACAATAAAACTTGTAATGCTAAAAAAATTTACCATTATCCCAAAAACAGTACATCATCTCAACCGCAAATTGTTCTTTTTCAGTGCGGAAAAAAAAGATAAATAATAGGATCAGCAGTAAATTCGTCTAATTTTTTTTTAATTTTTGCAGTTTTTTCGAAACCTTTACTTTTAACAATTAGAAACTGAAAAAAGATAAGAACCGTTAATAATCTTTAATGCTGAGAATAATATGGGGGAAATCTAAGGTTCGAACAAATGCTAAGAACCGACACCGATTTTTATAGTTAAATAATTTTAGTTTTAATTAAAAGGCAAGCACTTAAGAGCAATTTAGAAAGGTTTAATGTAAATAAAGTTCCTCTGAAACATAAAATCTTCAAAAGATTTCAGCACTAATTAATGCCATCTACTAGGAACATAATTTTCTTCTAGGAATCTAAGAATATAATTGGGGGAAATATTACAAATCCGTAAGATCATTCTTTAACTCCCTGATACTGAGATATCGACCTGACAATTTGCTATGGTAGTAACCAATTACTAATACCACTTTGTCGAAAACTCAAAAATTTTAAAATTTGTCCGTAACTGTATTTAAAGAGAAACTTCGAAAAAAGTGTTTATACAAAGCCAAGACATTATGAGATAATGGTGGAGCTTATGGTTAAAGGACATCTTAATATTTCAAATGCAAAAGGCAAATCAAGGGAATTAACGAAAGGCTAACCCAAAATTTAAATGCTGCAAGTCCACCATGCCATGAATGTAGAAATAAATGTGCAGACTATAAACAACATATTAAAGAAATATCAAGCCTTTCAGGAACTACTTCAATTTTTCCTATTATAGTACATTTGTTAAAAATAATCCTTTTGCTTCGCTCATTTCAAAAACAATATGTTTGGGACGAAGATTTTTTTCAATGATTTCGTACACCTCGGATAAGCAAACAGAAATGGATGATTGAGCAATTCCCAATAAATAATCTTGGTCAATCCGGCGCTGATAACCTCCTTTAACCTTTATAAATTCAAATACATAAATGAGATTTTACTCAATCGAAAATTCTTCTCAAATCTGAAAGTAAAAATATTTACAAATCTTATAATTTATGATTGTTCAAAATAAAAATTTTTTACGCATTAAAATCTATAACATTTGATTTATCCTTTAATATCTTTCCTTTAATTCTTTCTAGGACGAAAATATCTTCTTCATCCCTTTCCCATAATAAAACACAATCCATTTCCATTTTATATTTTATTTAATTAGATTTCAATGTTCGTCTAAATTTTTTTTTTTTTTAATAATTTTGACATATGTATGTATCTATATACAAATATACAGCAAATTTTAAAAATTGTATAAATGTTTACATTTGGCAGCTCTTCTTTTCAAATGAAAAAAAAAAAAAAAAAAAAAATCAAATGAAAAAATTTAAAAATTTTATGTTTTAACATTTTTTAAACTTATGTTTGTGTTTTATTTATCAAATATAACTATTTAAGGAATGAAATTTACCTACATTGAGGTTTAGAGATCGGAAGTTTTTATGGGGAAAACCAATATTTTTCTGTGGACAATAAAATGGGTATTTTTGCAAAAGTTTGAAAATTTCAAAATTATTTTCTATTTTTTTAAATATTAATAAAATGCAATAGCATGAAAGGATATAATTTTTTGTATCTCTATTATCATCCCAAGCATAGCGGAGACACACTCCTCGCAAAAAGTCCTTGATAGGATACTATACCCTTATCAATTAAAATTATGAAATTTTTGTTACTAAATTATTGATTGACTATTTAAGGGTTTTAGGTTATCCTTCCAAACTCTCTACAAGAGTGATATATTTTGCTCAGGTTAGGGTCCCACCATTATTTCCAATAAATCCTAGCATAAAAACTTCACATTTTTATTTTCATTAAAATATTTCAGACATAACCATCCCAAACAAAGGCATTCACATACTACGAGTTATTACTATAACGCCTTTTGTTTATATAATATGAGGCTTTCTTCCTTTCAATATTTTTTTTTTCATTAGACAGATTCTTGTTTTTACAATAAAATTACATTTTTATAGTTTTCATTTATAATATTGTTCGTATCATATTTTCTGGATCTGAAAAATGTCCTGGAGTCCCAAAAATTCTTCAGAGATTTGAAAAGGATTACGCTGCAATATAGTGACCCTCAAATAACACTTTTGTGAAGTTTTAGCTTTATAACGATCAAAAGCGTTCATGAAGTGTGTTGAGAGAGTCGGTCTTAAGAAACAATCTGAAAGTTTCTGAATAAAATTCTACCTAAGATTGTTATGTAAACTTAAAACAATTATTTCGGAAGTATTTCAACCCAATTAATAAGAAAAAAATTCAATAATTTTTAATAATAACGATATAATATCCTAGCAAGAACTCTTGGGGTTTATGTCTTGGCTTTAGGAAGGATAATAACGGAATCTCAAAAAAGTAAATGTATCTTCTCATACTATTATTGACGTTTTATTAATATTTAGTTAGAAAAGTAGTAAATTATTTTGTAATTTAAAACTTTTTCAAACACACCTATTTTATTGCCCACAGAAAAATATTGGTTTTCTTAAAAAAAACTTTTCCGATCTTCAGACTTCAATGTGGGTTAATTTCATAATGATGTTTTTTCCTTAGATAGTTATATTTAATAAATAAAATTAATATAAGTTTAAAAATTTTAAAATATAAAATTTTAAAATTTTTTCATTTTAAGAAATTCACTCCTATTTTACTGTCCATGTATGTATATATATGGGTGGTTCGAACGTGTTAAATAATACCATTTAGGTTTCGAATCGGAAATTATTTTCGACAGACTTTTCGATTCGAAACGGACTATATAATAACCCTCCTTAAAGCCATGATGGTCCCAGAATTAAATTACCAACGGAATGACAAACTTAATACTCCCACTAAAACTTATGGTGTATCTCCGCTTTTGTTTTTAAAAAATCAGCTAATGAACTGACTGACTTGTAGCAAAACCAATTAAGAATTCATTTAAAAAATGTTATTTGCAAAGATTTCTCATTACTTGGGTTTTGAGTTTATAAAATAAATTGTTATACTTTTATTTTTTAATTTTATTTTGTTTTTGTTCTTTTTTTCTCATTAATTAAATATGTATGATGAATACACGTACGTACAAGTTTATTTTTTCCATTTTCAATTGAGTCAAAGTTTAATTTCATTTTAAAATTATTAATTAATCAAATTGAATTAATACGATTATTTGCTTATGCTTTCACATGTATAGTATGTATATTGAAAATTAAATCATTTTTTAATAACAGTTTTTTTTTAGGAGAATGTTAAAATGCTATTAAATTTGTTAACAATAAATTTTTGTAAACTTTTTTTAATTTCAAGTTAACAAACTGTTGGGGATGATTCATTAAAAAAATTTTTTTTAAAGCATTTTTGTGTTATTTGAACTAAAATGTTTGTATATTATTAAAATGGTTAATAATTTAAGTTATTTGAATATGAATTAGAGTAGCTGAACGTGTAGTAATTGTGTTTCAACTTTTAAACTGGTAAACATTTTAAAATACATATTCATTCGAAGCAGATATCGACCTAACGTCAACGCAAAATGCTACAAAGAATTAGCTAAGACTTAGATATGTGCTTTGAAATATTTGATAAATCTTTATATGTATATTTTTCCACAAATTTAGTAACTCCGTTTGTAATTTTTGCAATATCTATCTGAGGTCCCATATAAAGTATATACTCAGCAGGAAAATATGTTAATTCTTCATACCTGCAGGCCTTTGTGAATGCCTTCACATCTTTCTAAAACAATTTTTAATAAATTCTACTTTACCCTTTATGAACATTCCTCAAAAAAAGCTTCGGCTTCCTTTTAAAAAATCTGGTACTGATTTTTGTTTCCCTTTCATTAGATGCGAAGTAGAAGGTGTATCACTCACTTATTAACTTTTTCATTTCAAACAGAAATATTTAAAATTGCGGGACTTACAAAGCTCAAAACCATTTAGTATTATTTTAAGTCGTTAATGAAGGTATTCCTCATCTTTTTTTAATTTCAATTCAAACTATTTATTTAAGGCCTTTGAAAGTTGTGTAATATATCAGTTAATTGAAAAAGATCTCATCAGCATTTTAGTGTAGGAAATCATTAAAATAGGTCCATTAATGGTTGAACAAAGTTCTTAAGAAAACTATTTTTTTCTTTTTGAAAATATACTTTTTGAATTTTCCAAATAAGCTACAAATATTCTTAAAAAAAAAACCTAAATTTTTACCAAATACTATACTCAAATATTTTCATCTAAAAGTCGAATTTCCACCAAAGAATAAAAAATACCTAATTTTTACAAAAAAAAAAAAAAAAAAAAAAAAAAACGAATATTTACCAGATACCGATTTTCATAATAAAAAAATTTTTACCAAAAAATTAATTTTCTAAAAAATCTTTTTTTTTAAGAAATTAAAAAGAATTTTCAAAAATAAAAATAGTAATAAATAAATAAAATAAAGTTTAAGGAGGGTACTTTATATTCAAATGTTGTGCAGAGGCTTAAAAAGGTGTCTTCTTTTTTGGTTTGGATTTATTCTTTGATCCTTTTACTATATCATCTTGAAAAGGCCAACAAGTGGTTTTGAAAATTCAAAGAATTATTATATCTGAAACGTATTTCTTAGTGCAATTAAATTGGTCGGTAAAAAATTAATTTTTAAGGCAAGACTTTTTTATCCGATTAATAGCTTCAGATATATTCGCAAATTAGTGTAAAAAGTATTTTCTCTTTAAAAGTTATTAAAAATCAAAATTTTCGAATTTTCCTAAAGCTACACAAAGAATAAAAATTATTTCAATTATATTTTTAATTGTATCAATTATTTAAATTGAAGTTTTCTAAAAATTTTTACTTAAAAATAAAACAATTTTTCTGTCGGCTTTAAATCATTTTTTTTTTTATTGTATTATTTAATAAAGTAATCAAAAATAAATAAAAAATAGGTGATGATTTGAGCATTTCAATTAATAAAATAATTGAACATGTATTCCTCGTAATTGAAATATGATTTTAGATTTTTCTGTGTAGAATTTGAATTCATTATATTAAAAAATTTATTTTTTGTTAAAAACCTTGTATTTGAGCAAATTATTCTATTATAAAAATTTTTTAAAGTATTTTGAATTTCCGATTAATAATTTAATTGAACATTTTTTTAAATAATTTTTTGTACGTAGGTATACTACGAATTAAATAAGCTATATATCATGAAAATTTATTAACAAATAACTAAAGACATGTGAAAATGAAAATTTTCACATGTAAATTGGCTAATGTATAGTACACTAGACTATTCGTATTTCTGATCGTACTGGTCCCCGTACGATCAGAAACGGTCGAGTTTCATTCTGGGATTGCCAAGGTGTCAGCTACGAACACTTGTAGATACTATTACAGGACACTGATTTGCTGGTGCACACGCTAGGAGACTAGAACTAGGAAGAGATAGTGGAACCTTTTCTTTGTCACTGTCCTGCTCTTGCGGATATAAAGACTGCTGAATTTGGCAACCCGTATATGCACGGACTATCTGATCTCTATGCAATTGATGTTAGAAGAATCAAATCTTTTGTTCGATTCTAACCTATTTTCGGACATGTGAAAACAGATTCACATGATCAATTAGGGTAGCACAATGGGACCAATAGGACCCGAGTGATGGGAAATATTAGATATACCCATAAAATAAATTATTAAAGGTGTGACATACCTACTTATATATATTAGAAAATAAATACATATTTCCCGATTATCGAAGTCATTGTTATCAAATGTATAAATGAAATCAAAATATAAATACTAGTATAGATGTTTTTTTTCGATTTCTATATTTACTTAAAGTGAAAGGTTATTAAGACAATATTTATTTAGTAACTTTAATAATATTTTCCATTAAACCTCGTCATCTGTGTAAGTATTTATTTACCTTAACTACTGCACTTATTTATTCAATCATTTCTTCGATAGTTTAATAAAGTTTTATTGCAATGGCAGAGGGAGAAAAATGGAAAAGATGAGTTTTACTTGATAGTTTTTTTACAAACTTTTGTCAAACTAAAAACAGCAAAATAAAATTATATCAAAATAATACATTTTTATTAACCTTAGCGGCTATTTTATTTAAGTTTATTTCATTTTTACTTTTTTCTCCTTCATTTATTTTAAATGTGAAAGCAAATAAACTTCACTATGTTGTTGGTAAACCTTTTTCGAGTGTGTTTGTTTTAGATTTTTAATGATGAGCAAATATATGACGACGTATTTATTTATACCCGGTATTTATGTGAATATTTATATCAATACAATGCGATATATACATATATTTATTGTATTAACTCCTTTAAGTGTTTGTTTTAAATCTCTTATTGTTGTTGTTTCTTTTTCTTTTATTATTTAAGTGTGATTGACCTTGACTTTAGTTATCGTATGTTCTTCATTAGTTTACTGATATTTCTTCTTGCTTCTTGAAGTATGCGGTTTTAATTTTAGTTTTATTAATCAGGGGGGTTGCTGTAAAATAATAATATGGTTTATAATTTTGAAATAATTTTATTAATTAGTAATATATATTAGTGATGGGTTAAGGGAAAGGAAATAAAAAATATAGTTATATATAATTACAGTACTGTGCAGAACAAAAACAACAAACTTTGAGTAAAACTAAGAATCGTTTAATTTTGTACAATATTTAATTTACAATAAAACCAGTTTTAGGAAATTATATACATATTTAAGGATATAAAAAAACACAAACGTTTGAAAGTTCCTTAACCTTTTATATTAACAAAATCGGAAATAAAACACTACAATCTTCATATAATTGTGTACAAAAATAGCATAATATTAATATTTTGTTTTATATTTTATATTTCTTGCAAAATTTAACAGTATTGATGTCATTAAATTGTAAATTGTTGTCTGTAGAATAGTTTCCACTTAATTTTTGTACTAAAGACCCCTTTAGACTACACTTATTTTTGAAGGTCAATAAAAGAACTTCCAGAGGGTTTTGTGTCTGGGAATTAGACAGTATGAGTAAACAAGTTTGAAACAATTATGTTTAATCTAATCTACCAAAGGCTTAAAAATATATTTCGCATTTTATCCCTGCTAAAACGTCGAATTAAACAAGATATTCCTCTATGTATAATGACATTTTTGGGCTTCTTAAAAACGTATTATCCTAAAAGAATTAAAATTTTCTTAGGTTATTAAAAAGAAGTATATAGTTTTTTAGCTAGAATGCAAGTACGGCCATAATTACATATTTTCCTGGTCTATAATAATACGTTACTTATACTGCCAAAAAATTTCAAAAATTTTATATGTTTTTCACATTTGGAAATTTTGTTGCTTTTGTCGTGAACGCTTTAATAAGGAGAACACACGGTTTATTTCTATTTTTTTTTTTTTTTTTTTTTTTTTTTAAGAAAAATGAATTTTACATCTTCTGTAGCACTAATTTTTGTTAACCCTCAAAATTGTTAATCCTCAAATATGTTAACAATTTCATAAATTTAGTTTTGTTGCAAATTGAATGGACTAAGAAATAAATAAGTTTTTAGGGTAACCCTTATTTTGTTGCTTATGTTTTGCACAGTACTATATATTTTAAAATATGAGGAATAAAATACATTATTAATGGAAGAATCTTAAAAACGAGGTTTAAAAATGCCTAGTATTTATCGTCATTTGTATAATAACAATTTAGGGAGAGATCTACGTATGTATAATCAATGTGAAATGTTAGGTGATTTAGGGATTGATCAACGAAAAACAAATTGTGCAAGGAATTTTGTTGTAATAGGTCCTTCGCAGTGGGAGAATGTAATATTTCAAACTCTTGTAAAAAAGCTTGTTGTAAAATAAAATATGCGATAAAGTAGTCACATGCTATAACGAATTTCTTTAATAAATTTCTTAAAATGAAAAATTTTATCTTTTAAGATTTTTTAAACTTCTGAGGAATAAAAAATATTTTTGGATTTTTATCTACATTAGGGTTTGGAGATCGGAAGAGGTTTTTATAAAGAAAACTCATATTTTTCTGTGGGCAATAAAATAGGTGTGTTCGTTAATATTATAGAATTACAAAATTTTTTCCTATTTTTGAAACTAGATATCAATAAAATGCAATAATATATCTTCTAAAAAATTGTTTTATGATTATACAAAATGCTCTTGAAATCCGAAAATATGCCCTTAGAATGAAAAAAACATGCTCTTAAAATATTATTTTTTCTGCATAATTTTAAATTATCTGTCTTCATGTTAAAAATAACTTGATATTATCAATTTCTAGAAAATATTTCTTTTTTTGCACTTAAAAACATTTAAATTTAATCAGAAAGTTGCAAAATTTCTTTCAAAATATATGATGAAAATTATTAGGGATTCGGATTTGAAAAACGTATGTGACACTAAAATGAAAATTTCACTAATGGCAAATTATGTAAAAAATTTGATTGGGTAAAAAATATGCAAAGTTGTTCTTTTAAGTGTAAAATATGCAAAATTATGCTTTTAAGCATAAAATATGCAAAAATATAAATAATTGCTAAAATATGCTCTCAAATATAGAGATTTTCTATGGAAATAAGATAAAATATGCTGTTAAGGCTAAAATATGCTGTTATTATCAAAATATACAGTAACAAAACAATGCCAAAATTCTTAAAATTATCTGAAACGGATAGATAACTAACAGTTTGGTTCATTTGAAGACCTGGAAAAATATGATTTTGCATATTTTTGGTTGTCCTGCTTAACATCTTTTATGTGACTATCTTCCTTCACAAGAGCGCACACTGAGATTTCTTGGTTTAAATAATTTTTATGATTTGTCAGAAATACTGGTTAGTTTTAATATCAATGGATTAAAAACTCCTCCAGAGTAAAATATATTTTTTCTTTTTCAAAAAATTGCAATATAAAGACAAAAAAATTAGTGCTAAAATTTAGGTTATAAAAATGAAACCAATGGGTCCATCTTTTTGAAATTTTGTTTCTGTTCAATTTTTCAATTAAAAAGAAAATTATTTTTTTATTCATGTTTATAAATTATTTCATATTTTCTGGAATACCTCCATAAGAGCTTTATCGTATTTTCGATTACTTTTTTCTTGCAGTGGGTCCACCTCTTTTTAAACTCTATTTTATTTTTTACTATAACCCAATACCTTTAAAATGTACAGAGTTCTGGACAGTTTAATGAATTGTCCTCCTTTGGTACATAGCAGCATTATTGGTTTGATACCATTCAGTTACTTTTTTGTTGTAATAATCAGAATAGAGATGTGGCCAAACACTAATTTACATACATTTCTCTATTAAGTGTCATTTGTTATGAATGACGGGCTTTTTTCTAACATATACAAAGGTCTTGCCAGATCAAAAGTTTATTTGAAAATTTAGATTTTTTACACAATATTTATCTAATGACTTTCACATAACATCTGTAATATGAAATTCATGACCAGGATGTTGTAAAAAGTGTACCAGTAGGTAATTTTTATACCTTTTAGGCAGCATTCATATTTTTGAAATAAATTTGTTCAGTAACTTTCATCCTTTTTTTTTGCCTTCACATCTTTATATTTTTTATGACTCGAGAAATTTTATTGTTGTGTTTTATGTTTTAATTATGAATTTTAATTATGCGTTTGCATGAATTTTGTTGAATTTTCATTTTAAGAAAACATAATTATGTTATTATAACAAAATTTAGCACATATAGTTACTGAGAATTTTGGCAACATAAATAAGTTAATGGTTTTTTAACGTTATAAACCTTAAATCAATTTTTTCGTGCGCAGTTTATATGATTTACAAAGTAATTAAAGAATTTTATTTTGGATTGAAAATCATTTTATTGCTAGGAACACAATTGTGTCGTATAAACGTTCTACGACCGTGTTTTTGTTGTATTTATGTTCGTTTTACCCACAATTGAGGAAAAAACTAAACAAACTCTGAAATTTTCTTTATTTCAAATAATAAAAAAATTTATTTCAAAAAGAATCTTGCTTTTCCTTATTTTTGTTTTTAAATTGATAAATACGGTCGTCCTTTTTGTAAAAAATAAAATTAATTCTATTTCAACGTACGACGTACATACGGTTCAACATATATGCCGTTTGTTGTGTGCTTTTCAATTAAAATATATAACATATCAAAAAAACATCCAAAACCCCATAAAGTTTTAAATACCACATATTTAAAAAAACCTTTTGCTAAGTAAAGTTTTTTTTTTGCATATCGGGCCTTCGGCCGGGCGAAAGGACTTTCTTCTATGTGGTATTTTAAGCACCGGCTTCGCCAAGTAAAGTTTTTCTACATAAGAGGCCGGGCGAAAGAACTTTCTCCTCTGTGGTATTTAAAACATTGGCCTCGCTAAGTAAAGTTTTTCTGCATATGGGCCAAATACTAGAAAAACGGGGTGTTCGTCATAACTCCAGTTTATACTTTATACTTCTTGGCCAATATCTTTTACAAAAAATCTACATCAACGAAGTTTTGCACAAATAGTTCAAGGACCAGTGTAAACTCAGAAAAGAAAAATGGGCGTGGTCCACCCACTTTACTGAAAAATCAGCGAAATATTGTACAAATAGTCCAAGGACTAATGTAAACTCGGAAACAAAAATGGGCGTGGTCCCCCACCTCCATATAAGATGAAGTTTTAAGAACAGATGGTGGATATATAAATTCGATGAATATAACATTCTCACTTATTAATTTTCAAAACATATTTAAAGCATATTAATGAAAATACTAGTGTTAAAGATTTTAAATGAAATCTGCCTGACTGTGCTATAAGCCCACACACATGCAAAATGTTTTAGAAAGTGTTAAATATGTAAGAGCATAATTACCTATATAAACAATAATTTCTTTTCTTCATTTTATAAAAATTTCTTTCTTTTTAACAATTAAGAAATAGAAATTAATTCTTATTTTACTTTTATTGTAACACAAAACTTAAAACAGTAAGAAATTCTAAATATAGAGGCTTTGTTATGAGTTAAATAAAATTGTTAATCCATATTTAATGTTTGTAATTAAACACGATTTCAAACATTGTTTTTTTTTTCAAATCTAAGTAAAAAGCTTTTTACAATAGAATAAAATTTTTAATAGCAGGTTTATAGCAAATTGTAAAAAAATAGCAGACCATATACAGACATACAACATGAAATAAAATAATATGTGAGTTTTATACGCCAGAGGTCATAACCTGATTTCAGCATTATTTATTTGTGCTTAAATAGGAAAACTATATTTTATTTTAATAATAAAAAATTAATATAAATTATTATTTATTTTTTTAATTTATTTTCATATTTATTAAACATCAACTCTCTCACACATGCTGCGTTTTTCGTATTGATTGTCGTTTGGGGCAAAAATGTTAATTTTCGTACTTAAACGTGAAATTTGTTACGTTTTGCTTTTTTCTAAAACTCTTACTCTTTTTCCTTTGTACACCTAATGCTACTACTTGCTTGTATGCATATTGTTCAAATGGAAATATATAAAAAAAAAAAAAAAAAAAAAAAACTACAAACACGATGGCTAACAAACAAACGTTTTGGTTGGCTGTGTTTTTGC
This sequence comes from Protocalliphora azurea, assembly GCA_932274085.1. Lineage (NCBI taxonomy): Eukaryota > Metazoa > Arthropoda > Insecta > Diptera > Calliphoridae > Protocalliphora > Protocalliphora azurea. The sequence goes on from OW026522.1 coordinate 129,718,563, forward strand.
CAAACATGCGGTGGATTTCCATTTCTTCGTTTATTTCGATGATGATTGTTCGTGGTACTACTACAACTAATACTAACAATAAAACTACAACTACTATAATTATTATTATTAATATTATGAATATTATTGTGCTTTTGCTGTAATTTTCAAAATACATTTTTTTTGTTCTTCATTTTTATTGATGACCAACAATCGCCATCATATCACTATTAAACCGAACAAACTAAATAAAACTAATAACTAACAACCACCATTGCCACCACCAAAACTGAACGAATGAACGAACAAATTTATAAACATTTAATAAAAAGCAGCAGCCAAAGAGCGTGACGATAAATTGAAAGTTGCTAGAGAACGTCAAAATGAAGAAAGACAAAGAAAAATCGAGGAGTTAAAGGCTCAAGCTGAAGCTGCACAAAGATATCGCGAACAAAAAGAAGAGGAACGTCGACGTCGTATAGATGAGATCAGACAAAGAGATTCGGATAAACGTACACAGGTTGAAGAACGTAAAAAGGCCATAATGGAAGCTGAAAAAGAAAGACGTGAATATATATTGAGAAAGAATCAAGTGAGTAATATATTTAATTTGTTTAAATGATATATTTGTTTAAATTAAAATATTGTTTTATTTTTAATTTATTTTTGCAATTTTGTTTTGTTTTTTTTTTCAATAGGAAAGAGAATCAAGGATAGAAGTTAAGAAACGTGAAAGAAATTCCATTGGTTATGCTTTTGGTTCCTCAACACCACGCTTATTGGAGCCCTCCGATTTTGGTATGGTATCACCAAGTACATTTTGGGGTCAAAGACGGTAAGTTTTCATGTTCTATTAAAAGAGAATTTATAAAAAAAATTCTTATAAAAAGAATTATGGAAAAATTTATAGAAAAAAGAGACTTTATGGAAAATTTTCTAAAATAAAGCAGTTTTTTGAATATATTCCACAAAAAGAGTCAAAAATTATCTTCAAAAATTAAATATATTCTTTATCAAAAAAAAAAAAAATAGCTTTTCAAAAATTCTCTTTAAAGAGAAAAGAGAATGCATCAAAAAGAGTTTATAGAAAAATTTTTATAAATAGAGAATTTATTGAAATTTCTATATAAAAAGAGAATTTATTGAAAATTCTCTATGAAAAGAAAATTTATTGAAATCTATGAAAAGAGAATTTATTGAAAATTTTCTATGAAAAGATAAAGAATTTATCGAAAATAATAAACAAAAATAAAAAATAAAGAGATAATTTATGAAAAAATTTCTATAAAGTAATTTTATCGAAAATTCTTTTAAAAAAAATCCGTATAAAAAGATAATTTATTGAATATTCTCTATAAAAATTTATCAAATTTATCTATAAAAAGAGAATCTGTCGAAAAATTTCTATAAAAAGAAAGTTTATTGATTGAAAAAGACAATTTATCGTAAATTTGCTATAAAAATAATTTATCGAATATTTTTTATTAAAAATGCGAATTTGTGGAAAATATTTAAAAAAGAAAATTTATCGAAAAGTTTCTATCAATAGAGAATTTATCGAAAATTGCTATAAAAAGAGGATCTATGGAAAATTTTCTATAGAGAGTTTATCGATAATTTTCTATAAAAAGAAAATTTATCATTAAATTTCTATAAAAATAATTTATCGAAAAATTTTCATAAAAAGAGAATTTATCGAAAACTTTCTGTCAAAAGAGAATTTAGCGAAAATATTCTATCAAAAGAGAATTTATCAAAATTTTCTATCAAAAGAGAATTTATCGAAAATGTTCTATTAAAATTAAATTTATCGCAAATTGCCTATAAAATTCTCTTGGAAATTTTATCAAAAATTTTCAATAAGAGAATTTATCGAAATTTCTCTATAAAAATATGATTTTCTATAAAAATAAAATTTATCGGAAATTTTCTATAAAAATAAAATTTATCGGAAATTTTTTAAAAAAATAAAATTTATCGAAAATTTTTATGAAAAAAGAACTTTTCGAATTTTTCTATAAAAATAGAATTTTTTGAAAATTTGCATTAAAAAGGTAATTTATCGAGAATTGATCATAAATTTGCTTAAAAGAAAATTTTCGAATATTTAATCAACTTAATAAATTTTTCATTTTCTCTTCCATAAAATTTTATAGTTCCACTTCAATCTCAAATGTTGCCGGTGCTTCACTTTCACGTCGAAGTTCAGAACGTGAACTTAACGACAGTGGTTCTAAAAAGCGTGCAACATCAGCCAGTGGCACAGACAGACATGATGGTAAGCTTAAAAATGCATGTTATTTTAATGTCTTTATTTCTTTTTCTTTGTTTTAACTCAAATGAAGTTACAGTTTTCAAACCTGTTTTTTTAATTTATATGATTAAGTGTTAATAATATTTTTTATATTAGTTATAAACAAACGAAAAAAATAATATGTTGGCAAATGTTGTGCCCCCTTTATTTTTTTATTTTAAATATTTATTTGCTGTGTCATAAAAATATAGTAATGAAGTACACAGTATATTAAATTACTTATATGTGTTAATTACTCTAGTTAATTAATGTCTTAATTTTCAATAAAAAATTGTTTACAATCCCAAAGAAAACAATTCAATAAAAAATATTTTTAGTGACTGTTTGTTGTAGACGTTTAAAATTTAAAAATGTTTACCTTTTTTTTTTTGTATTGAATAAACTATCAATAAGAGAAGTTAAAATAAACCCCCTCCCCCCCCCAAAAAAAAAAGGAAATAGAGCAGCAAAAGCACGTCTCCCATATTAGAGTTTTAAGTTAGAAATTTTTTAGTTTAAGTTGCAAGTTATTTTATTTATTTTTTTAATTATTTTCTTTTATGATTTTCTCTTTTAAAATTTCGTTTGCGCTCCTCTTTTTTTAATAAACTCTCTTCACTTTTAACTTGAATTTTAAATATTTATAAAACTTAACTTATTTGTCAACTATTATTGTCACCTTTTTACTTTGTGTTTATCCACTTTTTCCATCACCACCACCACAAACCACTATTGTTTCTCCACTATTATTTCTCTACTTCTCAATTCAACTACAACTTCAACAGATCATCGTCGCAAATCATCTTCAATGTATGAAGTTTTTAATTGGGGTTACACAAATGATGAACCCCCAAAAAGATTTTCCTTATCAATTGTTGGTAGTGAAATAAATATAGATGGACCACCACCACCTAATCCAACAACAGAATTTTCTTCAGCAAAAATCAACAACACCAAGAACACATTCAACAACACAGAGAATAATAATTATAATCAACAACAACAACAATATCATCATAATAATAATCATCATAAACAATATTCAAATCATAATTTCTATACTACTAAGGGTGAGGATGCAGTAATAACACTTTTTATTTAATGTTTTTATTGCATCTCAATTTTCAGTTTGTTGTTTTTTATAACTTTTTGTTTTTTTTTTTTTTTAATAACTTTTTTTTTAATTTGTTGATTTGTTATTATTTAATTTTTCTTTTAAAATTTTTTTAACTAAATTGAATGCTGTTTCTTTAATATTTTTTTTTTAATTTGCATATGACCTTGTTTTCTTTTTAAATATTATTTTAACATGTTTTAAACAAATTTGCATGACAAATCGTATGATTTGATTTTTGTGTTGAGTCTAATCTGAAAGCATTTATTTGCTTGTATATAATAAATACTCTTTAACAACTACCAACTACCATCAACATTCTTGCTCAAATACCAATCAGCAATAATAATATTAACATGACGATTTTTGAAATTCGCACTTTTCTTATTCTAGTAAAAGATATCGATGAATAAACTAAGAAAATAGACTTAAAAATAGCTTAAACTGATCAGGAAATTCTGCTAAATTGACGATTCAATTTTAATTTATTAATTTATTTACTTTTTCGATAAATTTAGAGTTTAAAGAAATTTTTTGACAATTTCAGAAAAAGATGATATATTTTATTTGTGAGAAAAAATTACTATAATTTTCTTTTTAGAGAAAACATATTTTTATATCTTCTTTTTAGGCAAAATTACGATAAAGTTCTTTTGAGATAAAATTTATAATAAACGTTCTATAAAAAGAAATGTACCGAAGATTTCCATTAAAAGACCATTTATCAAAAATTTTTTATAAGATAAAATTTTCTATAAAAAAATAATTTGTTGAAAATTGTATATAAAAATATAATTTATCGAAAATTGCCTATAAAAATAGAATTTATCTAAAATTTTCTACAAAAAGAGAAATTAATGAAAACCGAAAGAGAATTTATAGGAAATTGTCTATAAAATAGAATTTTTCGATAATTTTCTATAAAAAGAGCATTTATCGAAAATTTTCTAAAAAAAGAGAATTTATCGAAAATTTTCTATAAAAAGATACTTTATCGAAAATTCTCTATAAAAGGAGAATTTACTGAAATTTTTCTATAGAGATTTTACACAAATTTTCTATAAAAAGAGAATTTAACGAAAATTTTCTATAAAAAAATAATTTGCCGAAAATTCTCTATAAAAATAGAATTTATCGAAAATCTCTAAAGGGGAATTTACTAAAAATTTTTTGTAAAAAGAGAATTTACTAAAAATTCTATATAAGAAGAGAATTCAGAAAATTTTCTTTAAAAGAGAATTTTTCGATTTTTTTTTTTGTTTCTTAAAATTAGAATTTATCAAAAGTTCTTCTTAAATATAGAATTTATTGAAATTTTTTTAAATATTTAATTTATTCAATTTTTTTAATATATTTTATTGATTTTTTTTTTTAATAAATTTATTAAAAATTTTCTATAGAAATAAAATTTATCGAACTTTTGCTATAAATAAAAAATTAAACTTTTTCTATAAAAACAATTTAAAATTTTCTATTAAAAAGAGACTATCGAAAATTGTCGATATCTTTTTATAGAAAATTTTCGATAAATTCTCTTTTTTTAGAAAATTTTCGATAAATGCTCTTTTTATAGAAAATTGTCGAAAAATTCTATTTTATAGACAATTTCCTATAAATTCTCTTTCGGTTTTCATTAATTTCTCTTTTTATAAAAACTTTTAGATAAATTCTATTTTTATAAATTGATAATTTTCTATAAAAAGAGAATTTATCGAAAATTTCCATAAAAAGAGAATTTTTGGAAAATTCTTCATAAAAAGAAAATTTATTGAAAATTCTTTACAGGAAGAGAATTTTTTCAAAATTTTCTATAAAAAAGGAATTTATTAAAAAATTTTCTATAAAGAAATTTCACACAAACTTTATATAAAAAGAGAATTTAACGAAAATTTTCTATAAAAAGAGAATTTATCAAATATTTTCTATAAAAGGAAAACATCGAAAATAGTTTATAAAAAGGAAATTTATCGAAAATTTACTATAAAAAAAATTTATTAAAAATTTTCTATAAAAAAATTTATCGAAAATTTTATTTATCGAAAATTTTCTATAAAAATAAATTTTTTCGAACTTTTATTATAAATAAAGAATTTATTAAAATTTTTGAAAATTTCCTTTAAATGAAAAATTTATTTTATGGAAAAAATACGCTGATTTTTATTATTATTATTATTATTTTAATTTCGAGATATTTCAGAAAAATAAAATTCATTTCCGAAATTGAATTTAAAGGCTTTCTTGATTATATACCGTAATACTGTTTGCTTTAAAAGCTTTTCGGGAAACCCGTATTGTATTACACACAATTATTTTTCTGTTATAATAAATTAATTGCTATTTTAGATTGTTAACTTAATGTATGAATATGCTATAATATCACGTTCATGCTTTGAACACTTCATTTTTAAAAAACATTCCAAAAAAGATTAAAAACTCCTAATTAGCAATTGTCATTTTATTTTGCAACTTAATTATGTTCTTTCTTTTATTATATATTTTGTAGCCGGTATTTTATAGAATATAATTAAAAACTTGTATACGAGTTTAAAGAGAAAGAAAACAAAGAGAAATTAAATCAGGTTAATGTGTTAAAAAAAATTAAACTTCGCAATTGAAACATTAGTATGAAATGAACTTTTTAACAAAACGGTGTTTTAAATTCAACTGTTTGGTTTCGGAACTGTATTTTTTAAATAATTAAAAAAATAATTATATAAAATGAAATGAGTGTAAATTAAATTTGTTAAAATTTTTGCATGTGAAAGGAAATAATAATGCTTTTTAAAAGTAATAAATATCTTTATAAATTTATTTAAAATTAAATAAATTTTAATTTATTTGATACTTTTACTAGAAAGAAAGAAAAAAAGTGTTAATAATAAAAAATGTTTTTATACTAAAAGAAAAATGCCTTGTTTGCGACCAGAAGACCTCTCTTGAAAATGTGTACTTACTAATTACTAAGAATTTAAGTCAGTTTTTCGAACATTGCCACTGCTTAGTTAAACGCTCATTTTTATTCTATTTTTTTACTTAAGAACCCTTGTCAAGGATTTTATAGATACCAGCTAAAAGTTTTAATATAATTTTGTTTAACAAGTATTTCTTAAATGCCTGCGTAGTTAAAATTTAATTTTTAATCTCGTTTTAAGCTTTTAGCTTTAAATTCATATTTGTTTTTTAAAAATCTCAATAATTACAAAAAGCTTTAGCAGCATGTCTGTTGTTTTTTTTTTTAATAAATATAAAGTCATTTACGTTGTCTTATTACATTAAGATAGTATAAATATTTTTTTTGTAAACATAACTTTTGAATGAAATTTTAAATTTCGAAAAAAAAAAATTGAAATGAATACCAATTCCAAATTTTTCTTTTGTGTACCTTCCCCCTCTCTACCAAAATATTGTAAAATATTACAGAAGATAATGTTGATACATCACATATCGTGTTTCGAAGTGTGGCCAGAAGAAAAACTGATCTTATGCCAACAATACCAAGTCCTAGAGATGGTCACTACGGTTCCCGATCATCACTTAGTAATACACCTTCTCGAACACCAGGTAAGACACAATTAAAACAACTACTCTACCCTACCACCATCAACAGTATCCACCAACAACAACTACAACTACATACTTCATCATTACTATCATTATGAAAACTCTTCCTTTTTAATTATTTATTATATAAAAATATATCTCCTACGCTGTCTCATTATACTTTTACTCCTCCCTTTATACAATACAATATATTATTAGTATAAAATGATAATATGGAAAATTTCTGCAACTGAAACTATACAAAAAATGTGTTTGTTCCTTTTTTATATTATTTTAATATTTGATATATTTGTATCTCTCTACTATATACATTTATTTAGTGTTTGAGTTCTTCCAAACTTGATATTCTGTTAAGAAAACCAAAAATACAAAAATTTTTTGTTTAAATGCTTTTTATGCTATTTAATTTAAATTAGTTTTTATTTTATACATATACTATTAATTAAAATTTTTTTAAACGTGTTTGAAGAAATTGTTTCAAAAAAACAAAATGAAGATCGTGTGTTAAATTTTTTTATTAAGATTTTATGGTGTGTAAAATTTTGAATGGTATTCCCCATCCTGCTCCCCCTTACAATACATTCTCTCTTGAGTAAAAGGTTGGTTAAACCTGATTTAAGCCTAACTTTAGTTGTTTTTTTTTAATTAGCCACAATTAAAATTGTCTACATACATTTTATATAATTTTTTTTCTATTAGACAACAAATCATTGGTTTATAAATTCATTAATTTTATTTAATTTTTTAAATCACCCCTTTTTACTTAAAATGCCGCTTTTAACAAAATCTAAAAAATAAATGCTGCTGTTTGCTGATGTATCCATTAAAATCTCTAAAAAAAAAAACAAAAATTAAACGTCCACCACCACCTACTCACAGGACGTGCATATTCCATGAATCGTTTGGATCAATTGGCTCAACCAATTCGCCGTAATGGCGAACATATTAGAGCCATAATGGAACGTCAACGTCGTGAACAAATGGAAATGATGGATGAAACGGAATCACTTGGCGGTGGTCGTCGTTCGGCCAAAAAATCTAGTGCGGGCTCGAACAACAACAGCAAGATGTCACGTAGTATGATACATTTAGCCGGTGATGGGGCACCTCGTCCCAAGTATAATATAGGTGGGGGCATTTCCACCAGCTTTTTACCATTGGGTAGCGGCAGTCGCAATGCCTGTAAGAGTATGACACACTTGGGCAATTATTATAATAATTATAATGCCTGGTCAAATAATAATACGACACCACGCTCGAATCTAGGCTTACAAACTGCCGCCACCAAAAAATATCTACAATCATCACTAGCTTCATCTGCATCCAACACGTTTAAACGAGGCCAGATCTCTAATACTAACCTCTACCGTTTCGATACAGACTCATTGTTACTCATGAACTCTCCTAGTTTACTTTTAAACCCAGGTGTGTGTGCGTGTTTGCAAACTACTACTTACTACTACCACCAACAAAAAAAAAAAAAAAAAAAAACAACAAAATCTTTTACTTCCTTATTGCTATTACTACCACAATTCCTACTGTTTCAGAACTCAGTATTAAAAAATTATATATTTTTTTTTTTCTAAAACTCCATTTTTTACCTCATTTTTTATAGTCTTATAATCCTCCTGGCATTGTCTACTCTACATTCAATGACAATAAATCATTTAATTTATATACTTGCTAACCATTAAAACAACAAAAACAAAATTTGGTATATGAAAATATTAGTTTCATTTTTTTTTACAATAGTTTTGATTCTCCTATATTGAATTTCAAATACATTATTTGCTGTAAATAAAATTAGCTATTTAAAATTTTAAACGTTTTGAAATCAATTTCTTTTATATTCGAAAAAGTTACTGAATTTCCTTTAATATAAATTGATTTTTTATGAAATCTCACCTTCAATAAAAATTATTATTTCTAAAGATTTTATTTAAAACATTTAAAAGTTTTAAAATTAAAATAACTCCTCTTAAATTTTTAATCAATGATTTACAATTTTATTTTAAATTAAATTATATAAAAAATTAAATTCTCCTTTACAAAATAATTTCAAAAAGTTAATAATTTTTAAATTAAGCTCAGTTTCTTTAAGAAATATTGATTCCCTTTTAAATTTCAATAAAATTTGTTATAATTTGTAAAATATCGTTAAATCAATTCATCAAATTCAAATACATTTTATTTCGAAATTAAAATCGTCTTGTATAAAAAATATACTGATAGTTGTATTATACAATTTTCAGGCATTTTATCTAAAAAAGGATATAATCAAAAATCTTTTCATGGTAAGCGGATTATATCATTGTTTTCATAATTCCATTCAAATGACATTAGCTTTCATTTATTGTGCTTTTTCTTTTAAATGTTTGTGATCATTTCAGATCTTTTTATAAATCATAAAATGTACTTTTCACTTTTTTAAAATTGGCTTAATTGCTTCAAAGCTTTAAAATATATTTTCTTAAATTTATAACGATTCTTTGTAACATTATAAATATAAATTCGATTAAAAATTTGAAATTGCTTTTAAATATTTATATTGAAAATTTCTAATTGATTCAAAAAAAAGTACGTATTTTAAAAAATATTTCTCAATAAATACAAGCAAGTTATATAAATATTGGTACATATAGGGAAATTTTACTGGAATCCAACATAAATTCAAATAAACAATTATTTTATACTTGAAATAGCTTGAAAAAAATTTGAAATAAATTTACATTTAAAGTTCCTTTCTACTCGAGCACATGATTTTAATTTTGCTAGAAATTCAACTTCAAGTAAAATAATTTCCAAATCCATTAATAGAGCAAAGATTCCAACGGTCCTAGAGGACCATAGCAATGTTTTAGGGGATCAATGTTAAACTAAATACATTTAGTTTAACATGGTAGCTCTGTGTATAAACAATCAAGTGAGTGGGAATATGGGATCAAAGTGTTATCTAGTAAGATCGCTAAGTCATGTGTCTATTGTCTCGTAAGCGTTTCCCAAGGAATCTGAGTCTAATTGCTTTCTGGGCTAAACATTTAATTCCGTTGTAAGTTTTCTTTATCCCAATCAATAATTTTTTATCGTCAATGTTCCTCCAATAATTTACATTATTGCATTAATATTAGCTAGCATGACATTGAAGTTCGTGCTTTAATGCGAAAATTCAATGAAATGGCTAATGAATGCGAAAAACACTGGAACGTTTCATGATTTGAAAACGATTTTTCAATGCGAAATAAATAATAAAAACTTATTTAGAGCTCTTTCAAATTATTTTTGAATATAAATAAAAAATTGTATTAAAAATGCTTATTTTTTTCGCTTTCGAAAGCAATATAATTTATTACATATTTAAATAAAAATTATATTTATTTAATAAAAAATTGTGAAAATAAGTGAAATATAACAACTTTTATAACACAGTTAAATTATATTTTTAAATGTTGAATTTAATCACTTCCATTTAGAAGTCCTGACAAGCACTTTGAACCACTTAAGTTTTTTTCTGGGATCTGTCATCAACTTCGAAAGACCACAGGCTCTTAAATAGCAATTCCAATTACATATAATTGTATTTTCAGTTTTTCAGAATATCTAATTATTAGAAAATTGATAGTCAATTCCTAAGACTATTTACCAGTGTCATTCTTAACAAATAGTCTCCCTTTATCGCTATTTGAGACTTGGAAAACTTCTTTTCATATATAAGGTGTGCGTTCAAATAAAACATAACATGTTATTTTTTAATAAAAGAGGAACGGAATAAGTTAGGATTAAAACTAAATCAAGCATTTCTTTTCCAGATTTTTCTGATATATCATTTTATATAAAATTTTAAATAATCTAATTAAAAATTATAATCTAATTAAAATTTGTTTGGGTATGACTTCTGAAAAAAAATTAAGTATTTTTACAAAATTTTTCGCGGTATCTCTCTATAAGAATTTAAAATTAATAATCTTAATTGAGCCCTAGTTAAATTCGCTTTTAAATTGGATCCAATTCCTTTACTATTGCTAAAATTCTGGGTAGTTTAAATAACTAGTACTCTGTGGGAATAAAATAACATTCCCAATTCTGGATGCTTCTACTGTAACGAGAAAATTCTAAATCTGGCCAGAAAATATTAAAAACATTGTTACATTCCAGGAGTTTAATCAATGTCTTTATGACACTCTTTGTTATAATTATACGAGTTTATTCAGACTAAAGAAGCAAAACATATCTTGTCGCATTTTGAGCAAACTTGTCATAACACAAATTATTTTGTATATTCAAAAGTTTGGAAATATAAAAATATTTTTTTGGCTAATATAAAAATATTTTTTTTATTTACTTTTATTATTATTGAGGAGATTTGATCATCCTTTGCCTCAGAGGTAAAAAGTTAAAAAAGAAATTAAAATTTAATTTTGTACATATTCCTTTGACTGCCATTTTTTGCATGCGGACAAACTACCAGATTTCAAGAATTCGATCTGACATGTCTCTAGAAGATATTGTAACCAAGAAAGATTTTTAAAATTAACGGCAGAAAGAGTTATTACGAACATTTTATGATATGTTTTATTCGAACGCACACTTTAAAACTCTGTTAGAAATAAATCTGCATAGAGGAAAACCTAAGTAAACTATTCTACCTAAGAAAACCATTAGATCTCTTCATATTAGAATCTATTTGGTTAAGATATTCTAAATAAGTTTTTGGTGATTGTCGACTTTATCATTTGGAGCGATGAAATGTAAGAAAATTAACATATTATAATAGTTATCCTACAATTCCCCAAAAACCGAAAATGCAAAAAAAATTAAAAAAAAAAACACAAAAAACTAAAGTGAAAATTTTTGTTTTCAGTTTTAACCACCGTGATTAAAAATCGTAAAAAATCAGTAATTTTGACTGTGCACTACAGGGAGAGTGAAAAAAAGATAAAGAATTTTTTCTTAACTGATAATAATACTTCATTTTACCTATTTTTACCTAGAATCAATTACTTTTTCAAAATATTAATTTTCAATTAATCGTCATTTATTATGTTGTGTGACGTGTCATTGGACTCATGGTATCGCCTTCTCCCTGTCAAAAGAAGCGAATAGGCAAGGACTTGGTGTTTATTTAATAGAATCTCTTATGTGTAATGCCCTTTTTATTAAAAAAAAATATACAGACTACATCCTTTAGCGAGTTTTTGAGCTCTTAAAGTCTCACGTAATGAGAAACTTTAGCAGTTAATTAGTGAGCGATTATACAACTTCTACTTAGCTTTTTTTTTTTTTTTGAATTTTCATAGAAGATATATTTTCCCGGTGGAGTATAAATATTCATATAAAATGTGTGTGATATTTATTTAAGTTAGTTATGGAAAATCCCCATTTTTTTTCTTTCTTTTTTGAATTTCATTAAAAAAAAAAAAAAAAATACTCAAAATATTTATACTATAAAAGCTTTCCAAATAATGCTCTGAAGCTTTTTTCTATTTTAACGTGTGTTTCAATAGGTAGAAGAAATTATTCATTTCAAATCAATTTGTATCACGTTAAAAAACATTTATAATTATAACCCAAGACTAGGGCATGTGACATTTACATACATACTTACATACATTTTCATAAGGACTCAATAAAAAGTTTATTGTAGTTGATGTTATATAAAATCCATTGATTTTTTTTTAGTTACAATTGTTTATTCTTGTAAAAATATGCTAGATTAAAAAAAAAATAGTGAGAAAGGTTTTTACATTTACATACGTCTTGTATAGTGTATGAGGAATTATTTATTTTTATTATTACAATATAATGAAATAAGCCTCTAGAAATTTTCATAATAAAATTTATTAACAAGTCAATATGAAATCAGAAAAATTCCTTTCTTATCTGAACATAACTACAGTCAAGTCTATAATGGTATCTTGAAACATAAGATAAAATACTATGGCTTCTATCTCGTTATTGGGGTATATAAAATGATGAACCTTTTAATACTTTACGCAATAATTAAGGATATGAGACCCATTCAAATTAAGGTGGTGCCATCGGCTGCTTTCAAATAACTTATTGGGAAGTTATACACAAATTGTGGGAAAGTTGAGAAAATGTGATAAAAATACAATTTCGATGATTAAATAGAAAAGGCTGCAATTACCGGCTTATTTTCTGAACTTTCAAATTCCTTTGATAGAAAGCTGGCAGTTAATAAGATTTGGCAAATGAACTTTTCCCATACTAGAGCTAAACGAAAGCTACATTTATTTTAAGTCCAGTAAAACGCTTGCAAACTTTTAAGAACGCTGGATTCTGTTTGTTGATTTATGCTTTGGGATTTTAAAACATATAGACTAGTCATAATTTTGATAAAAAAGGTCATATTCGAGAGGGTCTATAATTAGCCTTATTGGCATATTAAGATCGTTTTATATGTTATGTCATCTCTGTGAAGATACCTTTCAGAAAAGTATAAAATTATTATATGTTCTTAAAGAAAATTTTATTATATAGAAAAATATAATCAAAATCGTTTATTTGTGGACTTGGCAAAAATATCGTTTATCAAGAATAATTGCAATTTTAATAAATAATAAATAACTCGAAAAATATAAGAGATAGTTTGGAAACCGGTTAAACATTTTCTATGTCAGAGATACCCTACACTCTCTGCTACGCCTATGTGAAATTTTATGGAAATTCCGATTTAAAGTTACAGATTTATTTCCAAACATTTTCGATTCTGCACCACTGTGCATTTTAAACAGTCGTCTCTTCTTCTTAATACAGCATCGTAAAAACTTTGGAAATGTTAAAAATAGCATAAATATCATGACGGGATTTATCTTAATAAAATTCTTTTAGTATTGAAAATTATGAAATAAAAACTTTACAAAGCAGAAATAATTAAAAAAATTATTCCAATGAAATGATATCTGTTATTTACTATTTCAAAGTATCGAAAGATCATACAATTTAATCCAAATCACCAAATTAAATTCAATCGAATTTATATAATATTCAAAATAACAATATTTAAATTTAAGGAATTATTTAGAATAAAAAAATACTCTCAATATGAAGACAAACTTTTTAAATTAACGAATTCCGAAGGACTATAAAATCTACTCCAAAGGACTATTACAAACGAAATAAACTAAGCAAATTTAAGAATCATTAAAATTGTTTTAAAAAAATATAAATAATATTTTCATATATCATTATTTTTGTTTGTTTCTAGAGTTCTCTTACAAATCTGGCTGTAAAAGTATTGTTGTTTCTCACCCATATAGTTGTTTACTTTTTCTCTCTCTCTTTTTTCCAGTACTGGTCTCATCTGTTAATACATTTTTTTGCTTCAAGGTGTTTTCAGAATTTTCGAACGTATTTTTCACACAATTTTTTTTTTTATTGTTTTTGTAACCATTTATTTAGCGCACTCTACATTTTTAATTTTGTAAAAAGCTTGTTTTTTATTGAAAAATTTTAGCGACTAAATATATATTTCTATAAACTGGTGTATGGCATATACAGAATATCAAATCCAAACTTATTATAAAAAAAAATTTATTTTCTCCCTAGTGTAAACAAAAAAAGTCGAGTGGTTTTTTATGTAAAAAGAATATTATAAATAATTGTATACGTATTTGTTCTCCTAATTATTTTATATACACGTAAGTCTTGTTGTTTTTTTAATCTAAAAAAAATGTAATTAATAAATATACTAGCTGCTACACTTGTGTATTTGTAAATTTCTACTAAAACACATACAATTTCCTAAAATTTTTTTTAACTCATTTTGTTGTATGTTATGAACATTTGAAGCCCTGGTGATTGGTTGTCGAATATTTTTTGTAAATATTGGTAAAGGGTTATATACATTTTTTTAATAAAATAAATTTTTCATTTCATTAAATTTTCATTAATTCATACATTTTTAATTTGTTAATTTTTATAATAAATATTTTGGTTTTTTATTAAATGGTTATTGGTTTTTGTGTTAAAAATCCAAAAAATTTATATTTATTCCTGAAAATACAGGTTCGCGTTCGGGTACCGTAACTCCGGGTGGCCATTTGAATAACTCAAGGCCTGGTAGTGCCATGTCCACATCCACTACAATGTCAACATCAGGTTTTATAAATAGAAGATCTGTGCCGGCTGTACGCAAACCACGTCCAGCTAGTATTGCCGGTACTGGGGTTTCCTTAGAAGGTATTTTCAGACATACACAGAAAACTAATTTTTTCTTATTTTAATAAAATGTTTGCCGAATCTTATTTTAAGAAATAAATAAGCTTAAAAAGGAAAATAAACCGCCCGTTAAGACATCTTCGTTGTCGCCGTCTACGTCAGCACAAACTACTCCAAAACGTTCAACGAACATGATGTCTACATCACTAATTGTCACATCATCATCCTCGCGATTATTTAGCGCCGAAAAGAAAACTCCCATTAAAAGGGTATTTATTTCTTAAACCAAATTCTGAAGATTACAAAAATTGTTAATTGTTCTTTATGGTTTTGTTTTTAGGAACCTCTAACTCCAAAGGCCACAACTCCTAAGCCTCTATCAAAAACTGCAAGTTCAGATCGTCTCAACAAGTTGAGCAAAGAAAAATCCAAGGATACCATGACAAAATCAGCCATAACACCATCCGTTGCTAATAGAACTACAGCCAAAGAACCTACCAAGAGTAAAGAAGAAAAAGAAGCCATCAATCAAGTGAAAACCGAAGTAGTTACAAAGCCAGCAGCACAACAGAATGGTCAAAATGAACTGGAAGATGCATCAGCAGCACAACAGTCTGCCTCAGTTCAATCACAACATGAGGAAAAAACTGATGAAGGCACTGAAAAGGCTGTTACTGAACAAGAATTAGCAGTTGCACCACCCAAACCAAAATCTCGCAGTGGCAGTAAGGAAGGTTCTATAGTACGTGAATTGGCTCCAGTCACAGTCGACAACAATGATGCCATGACCGCATCAATGATTGCCAAGAGTAAAATTACCACAGAGGAAGAAGCTAAGGCGGCTTTAGCGGAGAGACGTCGTTTAGCTCGTGAAGAGGCCGAAAGGCAGGCAGAGTTGGAAAGACAGCGCTTAGAAGCTGAACGCTTGGCGGAACTCAAGAGACAAGAGGAGGAGGCAGAACGTCAGCGGCAGTTTGAAGAGGAAGCTATGCGTATGGCCGAGGAGCAACGCAAGGCCGAAGAGGAACGTTTGCGTCAAGCCATTGAGGTAATAAATTTTGAATTTTTAAGGAAATATTTTGTTAAAAATTTCATTTTAGGAAGCAAAACAACGCGAAGAGGAAGAGAAACGCAAACGTGAGGAAGAAGAAAAACAACGTTTAGAACGTGAAGAAGCCGAGAAAAAGGCTAAAGAAGATGCTGAAAAGCAAAGAATCGAAGTTGCCGAACGTCTTAAGCGTGAAGAAAAAGAACGTGAAGAAAGACGAAAACGTGTGGAAGCTATTATGTCACGTACACGTCGTGGTGGTGCCAATACCACACCAAATTCTACTCCAACAAAGGTAATAAAGAAGCATTTATTAGAGCATAAAGAAAAAAGTAACAGTACACATTTAACATTGCAGGAAAATAATAACTCTCCTAAGCCTGCTGAAACAACTCCTGTTACACCTGCAGCAACATCAGCATCAGCTGTATCTAATACTACAGATGATCCAACACAAGCTGCTGTTGCTACTAATTCCAATAACGACACTAATGCTATCAACACCGCCACCCTTAACAATTCTACGAACGATACAATAACAGAAGCAACAACAACAAACGATGTGGTAGTAGTTAATAGCAGCAGCAACAACACTGAAAGTAACTCCACATCTGGTTCATCCAGTACTACAGCTACTACACCACCAACACCAGCATCACAACAACCTCCTCAACAGGAACAATCACAACATCAGCAGCAAGCACAATCTATTCTTATTCCTGAACCTCAAAACACTCAAGCAATGTATGAACAGTCAGTTATCGATAAAGAAAATTCTCTCATCAATAGTTTTTCCAATATGATTATTGATGAGAATGTTAAAAATATTCAACAAAATTTACAGCAACAACAACAATTACAAGCACAAATTGTTGTTGAAGAAACAAATGGTAAAAAATTTGTTGAATTACAGAATAATGATAGTAATAACACAACAACCACACCAACATCGGTAGCTAATGGCAATGGTCATCATATCGAAAGTATTAATAATAAAAAGTAAGTAGTAGTAAATTAATTTAAAAGTATTAATTTTGTTTTAGGGCAGCAAAAAAAAAAAAAACATTTGTTATATTTTGGAAAATATTTTAGCATTTTTTTTATGCTAATGAAAAAATTAATAAACAATTTTGTTTGAGTGAATGTTTTTTTCCATTTGTAATATTTTTATTCCATTTGTAATATTTAGAGGTTAGAGTAGCAGGACTATTTGAACACGCCGAAGAGGAAATCGAGCTATTTGATTCTAGAAAATTATTAAGAGAATTATTTTCATTGTTTTGCTTAAGTAGTGACTTTTTGTAATTGTTATCCACGGCCAGAGATGAGGGAGCTCGCTGCTTGTCTTACTTTCCATTTGTACCACTGTGGGTGTATTACTACGTCTAGAGGCACGTAGTGGAGTTCGTAAATTTGTCTCTCGTTTTTGTATGTCCACTCAGATTTATCATTTTTATCTTCCTCCCCTGCATTACCCACCATATTAACGAATGATTCTAATTCATCTAAGACGCGTAAAGGTTCACCAGCATCCATCATAAATGGCCAAACGTTTACGCAACAATTGTACTCGCTTTGAAAGAAGTTAAATCTGTTTGTGGTATTTCGTCTTTTTGAGCGGGTGTCGTTAATTGGGGTGTTACAGGGTTTACCTCATTACTGAAGTGGTATTATTGTTGTTGGTTTTCTTTGGCCTACTTCGTTTCTTTTGAACGGGTGTAGCATTCTCGTTCGTCTGCTCACTGCCGTTATTATCCACTAGAAAATCAAAATTATTTACCCATAGCCTGTTCCATGGCTATGGGTAAAAGATGTTCATGTTTTTGTTTACGAGCCCGTTGGTGACTTGTTAGCGGCAGTGTAGATTGTTTCAAACAATTGAGCAATTTCGTCATTTACATTGCGTTTAACAGCTGTTCAAAACATACAACCTCCTGTATTTTTCTAAAAATGGAAAAAAGTGAATTTCGAGTGCTTATTAAATAACATTATTTTTAACGAAAAAAAAAAACCGTCAATCAAACCAAGGAAAAGCTCGATAAATACTATGGGGACTCTGCACCATAGATTTCAATGGTAAAAAAGTGGTTTACTGACTTTCGTTGTGGTCGCACAAGTACAAATGACACTGAACGTTCTGGACGGCCAATTGAGGTCAGTACACCCGAATATGTCGAAAAAATCCACGATATGGTGTTGGCCGATCGAAGAGTAAAAATGCGTGAGATTGTTGATGCCATAGGCATTTCATATGGCAGTGTAGTTTCGATTTTAAATGATCATCTGGATTTAAGAAAGTTGTCTGTAAGATGGGTGCCGCGTTTACTCTCAATTGACCATAAACGTAAACGTGTGGCAACTTCAAAGGATTGTTTGGCGTTGTTTAACCGCAATCCGAATGAGTTTTTGCGGCGTTTTCTAACTGTGGATGAAACATGGATCCATTACTGTACTCCGGAGACCAAGCAGCAGTCTAAACAATTTGTTTCTCCGGGTGAACATGCTCCGAATATTATGCCAAAGAAAAAATCAAAATAATGCACGGGTGCACACATGTGCAGTCGCAATGCAAAACTCTATGAATTGGGTTACGTATTGGTACCTCATCCGCCATATTCTCCGGATTTAGCCCCTAGCGACTACTTACTATTTCCTAAAGAAATGGCTCGGTGGAAAGAGATTCAGCTCCAACGATGAAATTATTGACCAGCAAATGCCTCGAAAAATCGTATTTTTTACGCAAAGTAAATGACGACAATTGCTCAAAATTTGACAGTCTATTAACAGGTGGTACTTGATGGGAATAGTGTTGCATTTCATATAACTACGAGGAAAGTTCAAAAAGTTACGTCCCGAAAGGTCGTTAGCACTTTGCTATTGAAAATAGTCAAATCGGTTCATAAATTGCTGTATTCTGAGTAAAGAACGAAAACAAATTTTCATTTCGGACTGCTTTCTTTCACTTATGTATGTATCTCTCAGATTTTTTTTATAATTTATTCATGAAAGCCGAAAAACTTAAAAATTAAAAAAAAAATAAAAACAATATTTCGTAAAATAAAAAAAAAGGATAAAAACGAATTTTCAGTTTTCCAATTTTTTACAAAAAAAAAAAAAAAAAAAAAAAAAAAAAAAACGCGTATTACTGATAAATTAATAAATAAACAGAAAAATAAAAAATAAAATAAAAAGGCAAGTTATCACACAAAAAAAAAAAAAAAAAAAATCGACGAAAAAAAGGAAATCCCGGTTTTCATAAAAAATGAAATTAAAAAAAATGAATTTTCACCAATAAACCATTTTTACAATGAGGTGAAATATTTCATTCTAACTTTGTTATTGCCGGTTTTTTTATGAAACTAATTTTCGATTAGTTTTTATAAATCTACAAGTAAAATTTTTGAAATGTTTTTGTGAAATTTAAAAATTTATCAGAGACCGGATTTGAAAACTAAAACAAACAACTTTTTAATTTTATTTTTAATCGAAAAACGATCTTTGGTGTTTAAAAAATAATAAAAATTCATCATATTTTTTTCATTTTGTTCAAAAAAAAAATTCATAAATATATATGATATTTTAAAAATTATTTTCGACCTTTTATGAAAAAAATTCTAAACAACAATTACATTGAATAAAAAATATTTAAAATGTATTCACGAAATACATACAAAATTTAAATAAAAACAAGTTAGAACGCTATATTCGGCTGCGCCGGGACTTTTATACCCTTCGCCACTTAACCCACAAATAATATATAATTACACTCCGGCAGCTTAAAAGGTGGATTGCCACAATCTCATAAAATTTTTTCGCCACCGTCTTCGAGCGCTCTTCTTCCACTCTTTTAACAAAAAAATAAAATAATATAATAAAATAAATAAATTAAACAATATCAAATTAATAATTTCAAATTTTGTGCTTTATAATTCAATGTTTTTTTTTTACCAATTTATCTTAATCGAAAATCTGAAATTAAACAAAAAAAAAATTTTAAATTTCACCAAAATGCCCAAATTTCATTAAAAAACATCGGATATTTCACCAAAATTTTCGATTTGCTTTTATTTTTTCTTTGGACAAAATTCCAAAATTTCATCAAAAATTCAAAATTTTACCAAAAAAAAAAAAAATCCCGACTTTCACAAAAAATCTAATGTTTCACAAAAATTTTATTTAGTATTTATCACAAAAAAATCGTATTCATTCATAATTGACTATATTAAATTTCATTCATTATTTTCTTAAATTCTTTACAGTGATATCGATCTTTTACAAACTGTGGTACCATCAACAAATCAATTGATTGATTTAAGTCTTGATTCTCAAGACAATAATGTTAATTTCAATAACAATAATAGTTTATTAACAACAACTAATACACTAGTCACTGCTGATAGTCATGAAAACAAAGGTAAACGTTTATTAAATAACTAATTTTTATATTTTTGAAATATGTATTATTTACAGATATTTCATTGCTGTGAGTTTAATAAGGGGATTTAAAAAGATATATATTAAACAGAGATTAACTGATGTAGGTTTATATTCTATTGAGGAGACATTTAAAACACAATATAAATGAAGGAGAATGATTGATTGAATGGTATGAATGAACATCATAACTGTTGCTACTACAAAATGCTGAGTGTAGAATGATAACAAGCAGAGTTTGCTATAAAAAAAGGAGTGTTAAATATAAAAACTTTCCTGCTCTACTCCAAAATATAAAATATAACAAAAAAAAAAAACTATTTACTTTCTAATAATAACAATAACAATTAAAATAAACAAAAAAAAAAAAAGAAAAAAACAATACGCGACAAATTATGGTTACTAAGAAAATAAATTATATATTTAAACAAAAGATAAAGAAGATGAAAAGCTTTTGAAAACAACATGAAAAATCATAAAAGGACATAATTCAAAATGAGATAAATCATCAAAAAGAAGAGGAAAATATTAAGTGAAAAAAACACAGAAAAATGAACCTTTAAAAGTTTATATGGCTTAGTTTGTAGATAATAATAATTATAAAAAAAAATAAATTTAACTTATTTACGATTAAAAAAGATTTAAACAAGCTTCTTATAAAGAATATTCTTATATTTTCTTTAAAAGGCCAGCATTGCTAATGAAAATTATAACTTTAATTTCTAAAATACTCCTCAGCTAAAATTAATTGAGGCGTTTTTTATTTTTTAAAGTTTATTTTCAATTTAATACTATATACATATTTATTATTTTTTGTTCTTTTTGTTTTCGATATTACTACTACAACTATAAATAAATATATTTTATTATTTTTGTTTTAATTTAACAGTGTGCCTAGTAATTAGAGCAAATTTTTTTGAGAAAAAAAAAAACAAAATAATTCTATTTACAAAAAACATTACATACATATAAAAAATGCTTAGCAATATTTATTAAAAACAAATAACAAATTATAAACTATATAATTTAAATTATATAAAAACAAATAGTTAAACAAAAAACACTTTAATACAAGATCATACAAACAAAATATATATAAAAAGCAGGGAACATCACGCAAACAGACAGACACTTTATAAGGCAGAATATTTAAAAGAAATTCAAATTCATTATTTTTTAACACTTAAGCACAAATTACAAAATATTTAACTTAAATTGTCCTTGTTTTTTATTATTTTTTGTTTAACTAGAAGTAAAATTATGTTACAAAATTTCTGTTTGTTAAAAAAATGTTTTAATTTAAATTTTATAAAATGCATAAATTGTGTTTAAAAAATGTATTCAAATCTCTTTTAATGACTTGTCCTACTTCCAGTGTTTCAGTATTCAGTTGCTTTTGAAGTGTATTTTTTTCTTTAATATTCTGCCTTATTTTAATTAAATAATGCCTTGTTTTCTATAAAATTTCTTGTTATTTAATGTGTTTTTGTTGTAAATTTTTCAATAATTTTTTCTTTAATGATATATATTTTTTTATATTAATAAAATTGTGTAACAATTTATTCTTAATTTAATGATATATTTTGTATTTAAATATTATTTTTTTAATTTAATCTTATTTCGAAAATTAATAATAAAAAATGGTAGCATTATAGTTTTAAATAATTTATATTATAAACAAAAATAAATAAAAAAAGCCGTATATAAATATACATCCGCCTAATTATATACATGATAATGATGATAAATAAAAAATAAAATAAAAAAATAAAATAAATTTATAAAAAAAGGTCTGATTGTAATTTAAAATAATAAGAAAGAGTCAAGCATCTAAAAAAAATTTTTATTTTTATTTTCTCAATCTCTTTCTCACTCTCTCTGTGTAGTTAATATTAATTATATATGATATTTCATTTCGTATGTATGATTATTTGATAAAAAATTTTATTATATTTTTTCTTTTTTTTTTTATTTACTTTTAGTATAGAAAAAGAAACAAAAATGCTTTGATTAAAAATGAAAATAAATCTGTTTCAATTTTGTTAAAAGTCAAACTCAATAAAAAAATCTATATTATTCAAAAACAAGAAAAAATTCACTTCTTGCTGTTATAGACAAAACTCTGGCTTAATGATTTAAGACGTGGTTTGTGGGCGTGATTTTATATTAAATTTATTTAAAAATATATCAAATTAAATGTAGAAATAAGGGCTAAGCTAAATCAAAACTTATTTGTTTAATTTCTTTTTAATTCGAAAACGGGGGGTTTTCGAATTTGTATGAATTATACGAATTTGTATGAATTGCAATTAAAAACTTGTTGGATTACTAAGTAAACACTAAGTTATTCATATTAAATGTACCATACGAGTGTTCTAAATCGAATATCATTTATTATTTATTTATTTGATCATTTTTAATAAATTTAAAAAAATTAAACATTTAACTTTATAACTAACTTTACACACATCTTCTATAAAGTGTAGAAATTGAAACTAACAGGTAAATAAGTAATGACTTAGTTTGAAAAAAGTTTTTTCTGAATCGATCAAGAGAGATAAAAATTTATAAAAAATTGCCAAAATTCTATTTTCAACAATAATTAAAAAATTACCACACGTATACAATCCACATCAATATGTCTAAAATACAAATTAAAAGTGATACGATATTGTTGATGACACCAAATATAATCGCGGTCGTAGTGATTTTTTAACATTTCATCAAACAAATTTTAATCAACAAAATATGCATAGATGTTTTCGCTTTTAAATTTATATTATTGTACATAGATTTTTGATATTTTTTTTTTTAATTGCATTCAATTTTCTGATGTATTTTTCAAATCTAACCACAACAAAAATCTTTAAATGATATTAATAAATAAAAAGTTACATATTGAGGACCTATATGCAAGACACTCCCTCAATCACAGGTTTTCACGAAATTGCGTTTCTGATGTCATTATATTCCCTAAAGTAAGTAACCCTCATCTATGATGTAAATTTCAAATGAAGGTTCCTAGTTTTTCCAATTTTATTAACATTTTTGTATTCCTCTATCTTGTGAAATAAATACTTTTTTTTTAGTGAAAAACCATCTATCCTCAGAGTAACTATTATATTTTTTATAATATAAACATAACGTACATCATTTTTAACTAATTTAAACATGCTGAATATGAATCTGGCCTTTATATATACGATAATATTCACTTTGTATGGCTGCTACTACCCCTTGTAAATCTACTTTAACTATTTTCATTTCAATTGACAAGTAAATCCCACGAAATCCCGAGACTTTTAGTATAATAGTTTCTTAATACGGGATAAGTAAGATTTACCTTGTAACACTTCCCATCTCATTTGAGAACCTTGATATGGAAATTATTCCCACATAATTTTAAAACTTTTGCTCTAACAGTTCTTCATTTGAACGATAAGAAATTTTTACTTAATGTGGGAGCTACCACTCCCTCTGTACCTACCCCTGCAATTTTCATCTTAATTGCGGAAGTTGATAAGAAAATTGTTACCACAAAATCAAAGTTCTTTAGATAAAGAGATAATTATTATTTTGCTTGTAGGGGGAATACCATTCCCTCTGCTCCGATCCCAAAATAAAGTAGCTTATTTGAATTATGTTGATTTTCAAATTACTAACTTATTTAAAAAAACTTAAAAAATCACACATTAAATAGTAATTAAATGTATTTTTTACAATACAAAACTCTGTATATAGTTATTTTATTTATACACATTGAATATTATAAAATTACAAAACTCTCTATCTCTCTTAGTTTTAAATAAATATTGTAAAGGAAAATTTTTTGAATACTTTCAAAATAAGAGAAATAAACAGTTTTTTTTTTTTTTTTTTTTTTTGGTCTCCTGAAAAGTTCTGTTTTTCAAGATAGAGGGCTTTGAATATAGACCCTCGATATATTAATTATATAACTATAAAATAAAATTTTCAATGACAAAAATACACACCGAAAAACGTTAAAAGTTGTATTAAATTCAAACACGTAATTATTTTTGAGTTCGACTTGATTCCAATATAAGCTATAATAACGGCTGTAGATTGGTATACACTTTCACCGATTTCAATTAGCCCCTTGGGTGTACCACGACGTTTTTTGTAATATTAAAGGACACCGCTATCTCAGGTCATAAATACTTTTATGCAAAACTAAAACAGAACAGATGTACTTATTATAAATATAATTTCGAAAAAAATATACAAAGATTTTAAAATGTAATTTGGAAACCATTTTCAATCATGCGATACTTTAGCTTCATTGAAATTACGCTGTGAATGTGCTTCGCGAAAAAGGCATTCACCGTGTTTTCTCTACAAGTTTGGGCACCCTCTATAACAATGCTATTGAAGGCATATTAACGAAATGTATCTCAAACGATTCATAATTAATTACAAGAGCAATAAACTTACATTCTTTATTTTACAATACTCGAAACGGCGCAAATTTTCTGATCGAAAAACTGCAAAAAATTAAAATTTTGGTTTCACTACTTGTCCACTGGTCAACGACACATTAATTGAACACAAGTTGGTCTATTTCTGCAAGTGTTTCAAGTTTTCATTAGAGGTATTGGACATATATGCAAAATCTGCGATTGCAGGAATCTTAGGAAAGAAAACAACTTGTTATTAATTTTTTGTTATTTTATAACTTTGAGTGCTTGCCGGCACCACATGGAACTATTTCAGATCTTGAATTTTTGTTTCGTTACTCCACGAGGTGTTGTTGACATAATTGCGTCAAAAGTTAATTTAAAAAGTGTTTTAGGTTTATATAGGTATAAGTTTCACATTCCATTTGTAAATGTTAAAATAATGTCATGTAGAACCTCATAAAGAATTAATCACGGACTATTATTTTCTGATTTTTATTTTTTCGAACAGAAATTAAAGTTATTTTTTTCTAGACGAAATAAAAGTTATTTTGTGGTCAGAATTTAGCAGCTATTTTTGCTCAAAAAAATAGAAATGACAAAACAACTTTTATTTCTGCTCGAAAAAATAAAAAAAAATAACTGCTGACTATGGTGCCTGAACAATAGAATACTTGGTATGCATAAAAAATATATATCAAATATAAGGTTTTTGGAGGTACTGATTGCGATTCTGAAATAAAAAAATTCAAAATGACGGATCCAATATGGCGGCCAAACATTTATTTTATTATTTGACAAAATTTTAAATAATCACAATTAATAGATTTGTGGTCCCTGAACACGAATTTGTTTTTTAGGTTTTCCGAATTCGGAAAGTCAAAATCAATAAGGCGGATGGTGATCCACGATCTCCAAATTTTGGGCCATAATTGAAATATAAAAAATATAGGGGCCATTATTAAAAATGTTTAATCTAATTTAATTTTAAAAAATTGAGTGGACTTTTTGAAAATTACGCAAAAATTGCATTGTTTTTGTATTTTTATAGAGCAAATTTCAATTTGTATAAATCTTGGATATATAGATATAAGAACGGCGGTAAATATAATTAATAGGGACCATAAATTTAAGTCGAATGTCGTTGTAGCTGACACTTTTGTCCAAACAACGAAATTAACCATAATTGTCATTATTAGGTGGTGTTTGTAATGCTTAACCAAAAAGATAAAAATTTACTTGGGATAAAAAGGATCATAATATTAAATAGCATTTCTTTGTAAGAAAATATAAGAAAATATATTTTCATATAATATATGGAGAAATAACTTTTTGATTTTCTGAATTCGGAAAGTCGGAAGCAATATAGCGGATTATAAGTAGCCGAAAGAAAACCTATAGGACAATAATGTATTTAAATGCCAAACAAATATGTATATATGGTTCATATAATTGTACAGTTGTTAATATCAAATTTAAGGCAAATTAAAAAATGCCAGATTGAATATGACGCCAATAAGTGTAATTTATAATATTTTGCAATTAAGTAGATTTTGCAATTTAAAGATTTTTGTATTTTAATCAAAAATTTTATTTTCAGATTAAAGCCATTTTGGAATCGGATTTTTTATTTTTAACATTTTATGTAAAAAGTAATAAAGAACATTTTATAAATTTATTATATATTAATATAAAAATATAAGAAATTTTTATCGCCATATTTGATTCGTCATTTTGTTTTTTCGTTTTTTATCTGAAATCATCAAAAATTAATATTCAATATTAATGAACTTTTTATATCCTTAATTTTTAACAAAAAAATTTTTACATAATTTTTTTTTTTTTTAAGTTAAATGAATGATGTTTGATGGTCCTTTTTTACTTAAAGGGCTATATCTTACGAATTTATGAACAGTTGCAAAAACTTAAGTGGAAAAGGCCTAGTTAATCTTCCAATGTTATTACTATGAAAATATCTTTTGGCACTGCTTGGCACTAGGCTTCTAATATTCATGATTTTGGAGAAACATAAAATTTTTGGCACAAATATTAAGGTTTTTTATTTGACATTTATTTTTACCTCTTTAGACTATTTTCGAATATGGTTTTGTGTACTTACGAATTATTATTTCCTATTAGGAAATGATAAACCGCAATAATATAAAAATTTATAGGCATAAATCTGTATAAATTTCTTTCTACCTGAATTGGACTTTTTTGAAAAAAAAAACTGAAAATTTTAAAGTTTTAATTTCCACAAAAAAAAGAAATGTAAATTTTCAAAACATTGAAAATGTTCCAACAAAGTGCAGATTTCTAAAAATATACTAATTTTTAATATAAGAAAAGTTTGCTACTTTTTTTTTGCAATTAAAAATTTTTTTCAAAAAAGTTTCCCTTTTGAAAATAAAGTATCAAGTTTTTTAAAAAAATATAAAAAAGTTAATGTTTCATATATCCTAAAATATATAAAAAGTAAAAATTTTCAAAAAAAAGTGTTAAAAATATGCAAAAATATTCCAAAAAATAGCAATTTAAAAAAGTACGAATGAAAAATAAAAGTAAGAATTTCCAAAAGTGTATTTTTTATTTTATCGCGGAAAGCGACAAATCAAATTTCAAACATTTCAAAACAAAATGCTGTTTAATAAGTAGCTTTTAATATTTGACCAAAACATAAAGAAATCTATACGATTGAAAAGCTTCACTTCACAAAAAGTATATACAGTAACCAAAAAATATATATATATCACTTACCGATTGCAACTTGAACATATCAGGCGATATCTCAAAAAAAAACCAAGTGAAAAATAAAACATGAATGAAAAATACAATTTTGGGACACATAATATACGTTTTCTAATTTCAGTTCTAAAAATCCACTTTGTATTCCAAAATAGCAAAAAAATAGCAGATATTGGTTGACAACACATTTATAACTACAACGTTAACAACGCTGCATTTTCTAACGTGCCCCCTAACGCATAATACTGCAATTTGGCCACCTAGAAATGATAACATTGTACAGTGGGTCAGAATTGAGCTAAATTAAGATAGTTGAAATTTCAAATACTAAGTTATTTGTATAACTATAAGAGATAAATAGCTTATGCAATCGGGCAGGAAACAAAATTTTGGCTAGCGATTAAATATTTTCTATGTCAGGGGTACCCTATTTTGAGTCCCAATAGCTACGCTCCTGAAAGGCCCCACTTCGAAACTTAAAGTTATACACTCCCTCTGCTACGCCTATGTGAAGTTTTATGTAAATCCAACCAGCCGATTAGAAGTTACAGATTTATTTCCAAAAAATTTCGATTCTGCCCCACTGTGCAGTGCAAAGTGGGCATAATGTTTAGATTTCGATTACTACAATTTGTTTTTATTTTAAATTTCATTTGAATCTTTTTTAAAATCGCTAGATTCAGCATGGGAAATATCGCTGAATTATCAACACTGCTATATAGAGAATTAAATTAACAACTCTGTTTTTCCGTGGCCGTTTTTACACAGAACCTTTAGTTTCAAACCCTGCTTGAATTATTTGATTTTCATTGAATTGGTTTGATTAACGAATATTTGGATTAAACCTATAGTAAAACCATGTTTGAAACAAACAAAAGTAGCATGACAGTATTGTTAAAAATATATATAATACACTTATGTTTTTATCAGCAATCAGCTGACTTTGACATTTGAAAGCTTTAGTTATACAAAATCAAAATGCTTGATGTTTGTATTTTTATATTTGTTGTGAAACCAAAACCATCTCAAATGATATCCCCTCCCTTTGGTTAAATGGTTAATATTGAAGCATTATAAAACTGGTAACAATCATAACTAGTTGAAACGTTCAGCCGCTAAGACGTACGGAAAGAAAACGTTGAAATTAATAAATAAATAAAACAAACACGTACAACTGTGATACAAAATATTATAAAAAATAAAACTGAAATTATACAATTTTTGCATAATACGCAACAATTGGATTTTAAGGGAACTAACAACAAAAATTTAGGCCGTATTAAAACAGCTTTAAATTATAACACAAAAATATATATATTATTTTTTCTTTAATTTATTTTACAAAAAACTTGTTTTTTTAATCCCAAATAAAAAATGTCAGTCAATCGTGCACCAAAGTCTGGCTTTGCAGCTGAAGCTCAACGCAAGGTAAGTGTCTCTATGTGTGTGTGTGTAGTGATGACAAAAAAACCGAAAAATACATATTTTCTAAATTTAGGTATTTTTTGAATAAAAGAAAATAGTCGTTTTTTAAGAAGACCAAAAAATAACAAAAACAATCACAACAACAAAAAATATTTTAAGTGGAAGAAAACCAGAAAAATAAACCTACTAATACACATTTAAAAATAATATAAAATTTTTAAAACTGTTGCATGTCGCGTGCGTGTACATGTATGTGTTTTGTGGCGGTAATTGGCGGCAGTGTTAAATAAAATTGTAAGGAAATAAAATAAAAATTCACTAGCCTCACAACACCAGTTTAGTTTAGAATGGAATTATTTAATAAAATGCTTTAAATTACAATTATTTTAAATGTGTAAGCAAGTTGGTGAGCGAGTGAGTTAGTGTAGGAAAATAAAATCAACAAGTTTTGTTGTCATATTTTTAATGATAAATTTTAATATTGCGGCAGAGGGGAATTAGAGGATTTTTGTAAGAGAAAGAGTAATTGAATAAAGAATGTCATTAAGTTATTCATTTCAATTTCATTGATACAGTGAAAGAAATTATGTCCTATAATATTACACAAGTAAACAGCCTTTATCTTGTAATATTTGCAAATTAAATACAAATTGTTTGAATTTATTATACTCATTTAATAATTAATTATTAAAACAAATATTTAAATTCCTTTTAAACATGATGACGTTAACTTTTGAAGGCCAATATCTAGGGTTAAGTACAGATAAGAGCTTTTTCTCACTAAGTGGTTTTGCAAAAAATTAAATGAGAAAAAAAATATTAGGTTAATCGTATTAGTTTATTAAATAAGAAAACGAAAATATTCAGAATAACTTCAAAACGTTTCATAATTTACTAAAGACTTAAAACTTTGTTATAATTTATAAAATACATTTAGTAGTGCAATATTATAATCAGGGCAACAAAAAAAAAAAATAGCGTACAAAAAATTTGTTAAAGCAAATTTTTGCATGTTTTGCAATTATCAGCATATTTTTGCATATTATACTTTTAAAGGCATATACTGTTATATTTTCATGCAAACAACTTACTTATTTGAAACATTTTTTAGTAATTTAAATGACATATTTTTGCATATCTTACACTTAAGAGCATAAATTTGTATATTTTTTTTTTCACTTATAAGCATAATATTACACATTATAAAATTTGTATTATAATATTTGTACTTTTTTTAAATTAAATCTTTAGATCAATTTTCCCAATTATTTTCATTTTATAAAACATTTCTAAAGCATATTTTCGCTCGTCCTGATTACAATTCCAAAATATTTTTACATAGTATTTTACTCTTATTCTCAGGCCTTTTATAGACATACGGTAGAAGTTAATACAATCGAAACTTTATTCATTAATTTATTCTTTATAATACATTCTTAGTTCCAAAAATCAATACCTTCTTTTACTTATAACAAAAAATAAAAAATAAAGAAATTCTGTAATATGAAATAAACTATCAAACATTCACTTTTACATTATTGACAAAACTATAGAAAAAAGGTTTATCTTTAACAAAAATAGTTTAATACTTTCAAACGCATCTACTAATAAATCTTGCTTCCCGAAATAATTTTGAACTCATATTTTGCTAACTAAAATTTCACATAAATTTTCTAATGATTAAAATAGTCGTACTATAGAAGACAACTAGAAGTTGAGAGACAAAAACCTAATTCAGCTGTAAAAAAAAAACTAATTCATGCAACAATAAAATACATGTAGTCACATACATTTTGTTTTTGTGTTTTGAAAAAAAATTAGTAAATTTTTTGAAATTTAGTTTGAACTGCCTCTCACATAAACTTCTAGTTGTATTCTGAGTCGTACGCTTGGGTTCAGACGATGCAACTTCTCTCTCAGCAATTTTTATTTTTCTCTTTTGAAATTTTAATGATAAATTTTTGTATCAACAATTTTCCATAGATTTTATATGTGATTAAAATCTGCCGATTGGACGACCTATTTTAAAACACGAAGACGTGCTAGACAATTTTTTTACCATTTTGTATTCCTTATTCCTCTAACTAACGAAAACCGAATTTCTATAACTTATCTGAATACACTTTACCTCATTGGATTTCAACTTTTCGATTACAATCGATCGTTGTCGTGCTGAATTCTCCAAACAGGGCGATATCTAGTAAGACCAGCCTCGTTTCCTACGCGATTCGCGAACTGATGTCCATGAAAAAAGTATTGCTTAACTTCTGAGCTGTCATTCTAGGAAATTTTTAAATACATTTCCATTATATTGTTTTTTTTTTCAAAGCTTAAAACTATATATTTCAGTAGATAACGTAATAAACTTTTATTTCTCTATGAAATCTTTGTATTTATTTCGGTAAAAAGTCATATTATTGAAAGTTAAAATTATGAAAAAGGCTTTAAAGCATGTTTCTATTGTATTGTTATCCATTCTATAAAAGTTTCTATTGCTTTACTAAATTTACTATATTTCAATAGAAATTATAATAAATTTAAATTTCTTTCAGAAATATTTATTTGAAAAATGGACTTAATCTAGTTTTCATTGTATTATCATCATCACTTAATAAAAGTTTCCATTGTTTTGCTAATGCTAAAAATCAAAAGGAAATAATTACTCTATTATTCCAGTCAAAACGGACTGCAAATCGGATTTGACATCTTCAATTTCAATGAAATTTATTACAGACTTTGGACATTGGAAACAAACTTTTGGACTCATGGCTCTTTGCGGTCCAAAAATAAGACGTTTTGAAAAATAAAAAAGTCTAAAAACTACAAAGATGTACTTGTTTAATTGCCAATAACATCTAAACTATACACGGTAGATCTCTGGCTTTAGTTTCATATTAAAGACAAAGGCATTACCTTTATAACGATATGTATAACATTTATTTATATTAAAAGTTCAAAGCTTAAAGTTGGACTTATAAAATTTAAAGCGTTATATCTCAAAAAACGGTATTTGTAAAATTCCTAAAAAATATATAATGTTGACATAATTATTCTCCGTATACGTGCAAAATTTCTAGGTGAACACACATTTAGTTTAGAATTTATGAAGCAAAATAAGTCTGTAGTGAATTTCCTTGAAATCGGAGATGTCAAATCCGAAAATCACTGTTTTAATATGGAATAACTCAACATCGAAATACAAATTTTACTTTTTGTGTAAATTTAAAATTGTATCAAAAATATTATCAAAATATTGCTAGAGAAATGGAAAACTCAAAAATTGGTTTCGTCAAATCTCGATTTATTTTTATAATTCGTTATAGGTTTTTATGTATTTTGTCATTAATATTAATATTCAAAATTTTAAAAAATACGAGTATAGTTCTCAACAAAATGTATTTTTTTAACTCATTCATTTTTATTATTTGTTTTATTAATTTAAACTGTTTATTTAAGATATTAAAAACAAAAAAGATAAAGTTTTTCGTCATCTTTATCTTAAAATTCCATACTTCTAACTTGTACAGTTCTTGGAATAAGAGTAATTTATTGTTTATTTTGTTATTTTTTTTTTGCATGACCTTCCCTCTTTCTACAATATATAATTCTAAAAATGGCTTCAAAATTAAACTTAAAATTCTAATCAAAAAGGTGTAGCTTTTGACTTCACCTAAGGAGAAATTACTTTTATTTATTTTGTTTACATTATTTCATTACCCCCCTCCCCGCTTACATACTTTTTGTTATGGAATTTTTATAACATATTTACTTTTTTTCAAAACAATAGAAACAAAGTTTCTATTTAATAATATTTACTCTTTTTTCCATTTAGAGACAATGTCATATACGCTCTCATTAAATAAATAAATCACAAATAAGGTTATGTATAAAAATTTTAATAAAACGTCACCAAAATTACAAGTATTTTGATTTTGTGAATGACATGTTTTTATTTGTTTTTATTTTTTTTTTTTTAATTTTTCCGTTACACTTTTTTTATTATAACATGTAGGTAATTTAACATTAGAATTTCATTTTCATTTAATGTGACAGAGATTATAAATGTATGGTAGGTTTTTGTTGTTGTTTTTGATGTTTTTGGGTTAAAAAAAAAAAAAAAAACAAAAGCATTGTTAAACGGCTTCGTTTAAAGGCCGTATACATTAGTTGAGACTAGTGTAATTTAATATTACAAGGATTAAAAACAAACATTAATTGACAAAAAAATTTTTTTACAACTGACACCTTTTTTGCTTATTACTCATTTAATTCAAAATAAAAAAAGTAAAAACTAACGTGTTTTTTTAATTACGCATTACCTAGTGTTTACATTAGGCAAATTTTTATCAAAACAAACGTCAAAATTAGTGCAAATATATACAATATATACTTTAGTTAAACAGCTGATTATTATTTTGGTTGTTACAGTTGTCAAACTTTAGATTTAAAAAATAATAATGATAATAATAATTGTCACCTTCCACAAAGTTTGTCTTGATAAAAAATTGTCTAATGTAGACACTATGTTAAGTAAAAGATAAATGGAGAAATTTAAAGTACGAGGGTAGGTTGAAATAATCCTTAAAGGAAGATTATCGTTGGGACGCTGACGAAAAGTCGTACGTGTAATTTTGGATTTTTTTTATTGGACCATCGGAAAAATTTATTAATCATTTATTTTCAAATTTAATCTATTTTAAAATATCTGGATTAGTTCCGCATTTATTAAAAGGATTAATACTTAATTTTATATGGCTTTAATACAAAAAATAATTTGTTTTTTCGCTTTCATGAAGAGTTATTCAAAAACACATAAGACTTTTCGTTATCATACCGACGTTATTTATTAATCGTGTAAAACCAAAATGTATGTAACGGAAGCAATAATTGTGTAAATAAATCGCCATGAAAATAAAAATATAAATAAAATTAGGTTACTTCTAATATAAATACAGGTAACCCTCGATTTACGCGATACTTCATTGACAAGATTTCCACGATTAAGTAATAGTGACCATTTGTTGAAATACTAATTTTTATTTAACGCGTTTAAACAATAATGACAAACATTGAATTGCTGTGTACTGATTTATGTACAGAAATATATTATTTTAAGAAAATATTTTAAAAAAGGATCCAAAACAAAGGAATTTTGAGATGGAAAACTTTATTTTACGCGATATATTAAAATTCTGGTCCCGAAATATAATTTAGTATTTATTCTGAACAAAGCTTTACGCGTTTTTAATTTACACGTACTTACTCCGACTCAAACAACCCGCGTAAATCGGGGATCACCTGTATTTTTAACAAACTCGTTTTTTAAATATTACCAAAAAAAAAAGTAGAAAGATTATTGTAAAATTGTAATCTCGTTTTAAATTTGGAGAAAAATGTAACGAGACTTTACGGCAGCTGTCTTTAGAAAGCTTCGTTAAGCGCACTTTTTTACATTTTAAACTTTTACATGTAAACCTCGTACACCAGTTTTAAATTATTTGTAGCAAATACTAGGTATTGTATAAATTGTTACAAGAAACATGAAAACGAAGGGGTTTTATTTTAAAAAAGGGTGGCAAAAAATAATTACACAAAATGTTGAATATTGTATGTATGTATGTTTGTATATATGTATGTATGTATGCACGGATGTATGTACTTGAATATAAGTAAATTGTTTTTAAGTAGAGATATGTGTACATACATTAGCCAAACACAAAACAGACCATAATATGGATTCCTATGATGTCATCGTGTTATTTTAGTTTGTTTTATTATTATTATTTTTTTTCTTCTGTTTGTTTCCCTTTTTTCAAGCAAACTCTAAAACTTATAAACACACACCATACATAGACAATTATATTTGTTAAGCTTTAAGTGTGTGTATATCGTATATCATTCAGTACATTATATTCTAATCGTTAATGTGTTTTTTTTTACTACTAAATATCAATTTTATTTATGCCTGTTGCCATTTACTTTATATGTACAACACACACTCTCTCTATCTCTGCTTACTTCCTTCGTGAGTTTTCCAGAATAATTAAAAACAAATAACCAAAAAAATATTTCAGTTTCAAATTTAACAGCTTAACATTTTTTTCATGTGTTGTTATTTACTACCAAGTCCCATTTGTCATACAAACACAAACTCATAAACATACACATTTACTTACTAAAAAAAATATTGTATTTTTTCAACTTAAATTTGGTCTTAAAATTTGTTGACTGTATAATATGAAAAATAAAAACAAATAAACAATCCAAACAAAAATATTTTTTTAAATAATTTTGCCGTTACTAGACATACATACATATGTATGTATAAGGTATAAAATTTGAAAATCAAACACTAAACAAGCGTTTTTAGTTAAAGCTCTGTTTCTCTCATAACAACCGATGACGGTTGACTCTCTTCAAAATTAAGTGTTCTTTTTTTTGTTTATTTGTTGCTTTGAGGTATTTTAGAGGACGATCGTCAGAGTGGAAAAGAATGCTATCTATGTTAAAATAATTTTTTTTAACTAATTTCTAATTCCAATTGCGATCTACAATTTTCCACCTAGGCCTAAGTTCAGACGAAGAAATTTTTTTTACAACAATTTTTATTTTTCTCTTTTCAATTTGCCTTAACATACAGAAAGAATCCATTTCAATTAAGTTGTGTACACCTTTGTATTTCCTCTTCCTCTTTCTGTCTCTCTCCTATGAACAAAGAATTTCAACAAGGAAGATTAGTAGTTCGGGCGTCCAAAAAATTTCCCCAACAAAATATCAATACTCATTTTAATTAGCAAAATTAATAAAATAATTCTTTAAAAATATTGTTATATGTATTAAATATATTACTAGAACTAAATTCTTTTAAAATTTAGACATTTCTCTGTTTTGATTATATTTTATTTTATTTATATTTATAAAGGAAATATATTTTAGTTTATATATAAAATAGTTCCGTAATGGAAAAAATGTTTCATATTAAAAAGAAAAATTATAGATTTCTGAAAGTTTAATCGGAATTCGATTATAAAAAAATCGATTTTTTTATAATCGAAATATTTTATTCGATATTTATTTTAAAATATTTAAAAATATATTTATTATGCTTGTTCTCTCAATCATATAAATAAACAATCATATAAATATAATAAAGATTTCAAAATAAAAAAATATTTTCTTTTTTGATATAGTATTAATAATTTTAGATATTTATTTACAAAAATGTAAATTTTCAGAAAAAGGTTTTTCCTACTTTTGACTGATCTCCCTGATCCGAGATCACTTAGTGTTTTTTTTTCTTTTTTTTTTTAATATGAATTTAATGAATGTCTTGTCCCAAAAACCAGCGCCCAACCTCATAATGTTGCCACCGACATAGTTAATGGTTTTTCTCAAATATTTGGAGTTCAGACTCGTTCCTTTTGGCTATCTTAAATTATATTTTGAGTGATCAAAATAGAAGAGAGTATACCATTTATTTTTAGAACTGTTTTATATGTTCTTTGTTAAATTTTATACGAGACAATCAAAATCAGTTTTATTTGTTCTGTAGCTAAAAGTTTGTAAACCAATTTACAATCCAAGGTTCTTGTTAACCTCCCGTATTTAAAATTACTATTAAATAATCTTTATCTTGTTGTAGTTTTTACGAGGTCTTCCTCCAAAATATTAAAAGCACGATCATTTGGCCTGTGACTAAAAGTTTGTAAACCAATTCCCAATTCAATGTTAATAATACCCTTTTAGGATTTTTTTTTATTTTATTTTTTTTTTTTTTTTTTTTTTTTTTTGAATGCTCTTTTGATTTATGAAGTCTTTCTCCCATTTGTCTTATAGTTAAAAGTTTGTAAAATAATTTTCAATCCAAGGTTAATAGTAATATTAACATTTAAGTGCATTTTTTAAACTTTTTTGTTATTAAATAATCTTCATCTTCTAGTAGTTTTAGATCTTCCTCCAAAATATTAAGAAATCTTGCTTTAACTTTCTCATCTAAGGTTAATGTTAGCCTCCCCGATTGACATTTAAGGGATTTTCAATTATAATTTATATTATAATTACAATTTAAACCCTCTTGCTATAAATAATATTTGTTTTAAGAGGTCTTCCATCCAAATACTAAGACCAAGACGATTCTCATTTACCTTTTTGCTTAAAGCTTTCAAATTCATTTCCAATATAAGGAATTCTTTTAAACTCTCTTTTAAATAAATATCTATTCTTCTTATTTTCGTTATCTTTTGCACAAAAGTTTCCATTGTTTTGCCAATGCCAATGCTTTTGAAATTTTTAATCATAGAAATAAGTTTTAGAAAAGTCTTTTAAATATTGTCAAAGGTTCTCACCATAGATTACACTATTTTTCCAATACTAAAAATAGTCAAACTTACTATATTTCAATAGATATAGTAAACTTAAATTTCCATTAAAAATATTTATATTTATTTCGAAAAATGCTTATTATACAAATGAAAAACAAGAAAAAAGGGGTTCAAAAAAGTTTCCAAGTTTTCATTGTATTGTCACCTTATGTATAAAAGTTTACACTATTTTGGCAATGCTAAAAATGCTGAAACTTACAAACGTCAATTCGGGAGATTAAAAAACTTAAATATATAAGTCTTAAAAATATATTTGTAAAAACTTTTAACTTATGAAATGTTGTATGTATTAAAACATACAACACAAACTAAATTTTCAAAAAATTTACTAATTTTTTTTCAAAACACAAAAACAAAAAATATGTGACTACATGTAATTTATTGTTGCATAAATTAGGTTTTTAACAATTGAATTAGGTTTTTGTCTCTCACATAAACTTCTAGCTGTATTCTATGATACAACATTTCAATAAAATTCAAATCCCCATAATTTGGGTATTGAACTAAATTTTTATTGCCAACTTATATAGGCTTGGAAAAGATTTTCACTAAAATTCAATTCTTTTTAAACTCATAATATAGTCCCTCCCTATGATCAGCAATCAGTTAGATCATATTTTGGATTTAACAACATATTTTTGAATATTTTAATTTTAAAAGCATATTTGCATATAATATAACATATTTTAGCATACAATGCATTTATTTAATAATTCATTTTCATTTTAATCTAACTGCCCCTAATATGAAAATTTTAGTTGCATATTTTTTTGTTTTAATCTTTTCTTTAGAGCATATTTACTGGTTTAGTTTAAAAGGTTTAAAAGGCAAATTGTAAATTTTCTAAAAAGTTTTTTAAGAACAAATTCTTTTTTAAAACTGATAATTAATGGGTGCCTTTGGCTGATTTTTGCTTAAGGAATATTTTATTTATGTT
Source organism: Protocalliphora azurea (assembly GCA_932274085.1). Taxonomy (NCBI): domain Eukaryota; kingdom Metazoa; phylum Arthropoda; class Insecta; order Diptera; family Calliphoridae; genus Protocalliphora; species Protocalliphora azurea. The sequence goes on from OW026522.1 coordinate 129,757,073, forward strand.
TACTATGTACATATGTGTTAAAAATACTTATAATTTTCTAGTTTTGTGGTGGGGATGATGTAACAGTGTTTATTATGATCTATCTGTCTTCGTCACCGTCATCATAACTATAGTCAAATTTAGTATATAATTTCTATGAATTATAATTAAACAAAAAAATAGTGGACAATATAAATATATATAACTTTTTACATATGGTTTGTTTAACGTTTCGTTATGATTATTACTTTTTTTTTATTCATATAGCACAGTATTTAATTTGAATATTATTCAAATTGATGTCAACATCAATTGTATGCATATTTAAACATTTTATTATTTTTGTGTTTAATGAAAACAATAGCTTAGGAATTATATTTGTCATAAGATTAATTATAAATTATTATTTTCTTTATCTTCTTCTCTAAAGCAAACAATTTACATTAGAATAATAAATTGATGTGAATAATCTAATAAAAGAAGTGTTTTTTTCTGAGCAAATTTTATGCAAAGGTTCATTGATTTAAAAAAACATGATTTTTTTTTTTTTTTTTTTTGAAATTAGTACAGTTAGAATTATTTTGTAACATATTGATTTCTTTAATTCTTTATGGAAATTTTTATAAGTCTAACATTTGGCTTTAATTTAAGTATATAGTTTTTTAAAAAAACCTTTAGGTGTTCTTATAAATCTTTGTAACTAATTTGCTATAATAACCAGCACAACCAAAAATATGATCTAAAAAAGAGGGCACAAAAAATGCTCTTAAAACCCGAAAATATGTGCTTAAAATTAAAAATAGGCTCTTAAAATATTATTTTTTCTGCCTAAATTTTAAATTACCCTACTATTCATGCTAAAAATAACTAGATTTTTATTAGCAATTTCTAAAAAATATTTTCTTTTGTACTTATTAAAAACACTCAATTTTAATCAGAAATTAAAAAATTTCTATTAATTTATAATACAATTATCAGGGTATTCGGATTTTATAAAACGTATGTGACGGTAAAAAAGATCACTAATGGCAATCTTGTCAAAAATTCTATTGGGTGCAAAAGTATAAAATATGGAAAATAATGTTCTTTAGTGTATAATAAGCAAAATTATGCTCTTAAGTATAAAATATTCAAAAAAAAAAAAAAATGTCATTAAAATTGCTAAAATATGCTCCCAAATAAGAATTTTCTATGAAAATATGACAAAATATGTTGTTGAGGCCAAAATTTGTAAAAATATGCTGTTGGGTACAAAATATGCAACAACAAATTGATGCCAAAATTCTTAAAAATGTCTGAAACAGATTTGGTTCATTGAAGCCCAGGAAAAAAATATGATTTTGCATATTTTTGGCTGCCCAAATAATATATTGTTTAATCAATTTTATGTAAATTTTTTATTATTTTTTAATAAATAAAGGGGCGTATAACTATTTAAAGCTACTGGTTTTTTAAATCTTAATTTTCATTCTTATTTACTACATCTTGTAACATTAAATTAACTAGCTACTTAAACATTTTGCTAAATGTTGAATTTATAAAAAAAAAAAAACTATCAAAATAAAGAAATTAAAAAATCAATAACATTAAAAGATTTCATCTATAAACATGAATATTTCTGTCATGCAAACATTTCAAATAACAATCAACCATTTAAGATTTTATTACTTTAAGATTTTTTTTGTTTTTGTTTTTAACGTAACCATAAAAATTAATTGATTTTGACTGAACATCAATCATAACAGCACAAAATACGTGAACTTGGGGTTTGTTGTTTAACAAATTTCAGAAAAAAATATTATAAAACTCCAAAATAGTGAAATGTGATTTTCAAGTTAATAGATTTATAGAAATAATTGAAATTTCATTAAGTTTTTGCTGTAGTTTTTTATTATATCATATCTTAACAAGTTTGTTGATAATAGTCTTTACTAAACTGACGTATCAAGAAATTTCAAATCTGTGTTGTTGAAAATATCACTTTTACTTTTTAATACACATAAATTATTTTTTATAGCAAATTCTATTTTAAAACCACAAGTTTTTTTTTAATCATAAATTAGAAAACAGCATGTTTGTGATCACTTTCAATTTTAATAAGAAATTTTCTAAATAAATAAAATTAAATAATTTATTATTAATATTTTTTAATAAACAACTATTGAAAAACTACCCAACAAACCAATAAATGATACAGTAACATTAATGATATCTCAATTTCAAAATTATATGATATAACCCAGAAAAAATGTATTAGTTCTATAACTAGTTTCGGAATGCATAAAAATTGTTATCACCAAAACTAGTTCTGTGAAAGTGTTAGCCATCCAGTACCCATTCTATGGAACGGTTTTAGAACTAGTTCTATAGAAGCGTTAGGGAACCAATAATTTGTTTTGAGAAGTGATGTAAAAGTAATACAGAACTAGTTCTAAATCTCTAGTTATTTAAAACATTATTTTAAACCATTTTAGAATCACAATCACAATCATTCTACTCAATGAGTAGTGCCAGAATAGGTTGCGACACCACTAGTTCTAAGAATGTTATTAGAGAATCTGAAGTGGTTCTGAATACTCTAGTGATTTTAGCACAAGTTCTGAAATTTTTCCTAGCAATATAGAAATTATTTTTTCCTTAGTAAAAAACTTCAAACATTTTAATGAAAATAAACATAAATTGATAATTTTTGCATAAAAAAAATATTTTGTTATGAATTATAAGAAAATTATATTTTTACAGCAAAATTTAGTGGAATTGCAAAAAATGAAAGAGGAAAAGATAAAGAAATCAATATCAGCTTGGATTTTAAGGGGAAAAGTTTCGTATTATATATAAAATTATTTGGAGCAGGATGTACATTAGTTTATTATTATTATCTCGTTTTTTTGATAAAATAGTTTCCAAAAATTATGATATCATTTTCGAGTGTACCTTTTAGAAGACAACCTATAGCATTTTAGAATTATAAATGATATCATCTTTATCACTGAAATGTCGTTATGATATCATTACAATACCATTTGGGAAAATACAAATAATATCTGTTTAAGCAAATACCTAGCTTACCAAGTAATCTATAGAGTAATGGCAACAGTTCTAGTCTTTCCTATCTATTAAAAAATATATATACAAATATATATATAAATATATATTTGTAAAATGTTAAATAAAATTTCTAGCTATTAACCGATGTACAATAATAGAATTACAAGATAGTGTAAAGGGGAAGCGGAAAGGACACAATGTAATGGAAACAGAGAAATATTTGTAGTTATTTGTTTTGTCACTAAATTATTACGTATACATACTCTATTTCGTACGCAAAGGAAACAAACCTTTTAATATAAAATATATATATTTTTATCTTATTTCAACTTTACACATAAGAAGTAGCCCTCGTAGAAATTAAAAAATTCAATATATTAATATTTATTTTAAAAATTCTAACACTTCTAATTAAAAATACACAACATAAAAAACAATTAAGATAAAATGAATAAAATTTAAAATTTTTTTGAATTTAAACAATTTTAAATTAATTTTATTAGTTTTGTTTTTTAAGTAAAAATTTAAATTTTTTTAAGTTATTTAAATAAATTCTTTGTGATGTTTTCTTAATTAATTTTATTTATAAAAAAATGTTTCAAATACACAATCCATACAAATATGCTTACTTGGAATTTATTAATATTGAATTAGAACTCTATTTATTTTTTAAATAATAGATATTCAAACTCAAACTGACAAGTCTATTGCGGTTTAAGGTGTAAATTCAAATTAATTTACATTCAAATTATAATAACGCTTTATTATTTTGTATTTTCTCTCTAAAAAAAAAACACACACACAAAACAAGTAAGATTCTTATTAAAAAACAACAAAAAAATAAAACGTGACTGGAAATAAAAAAGAAATTAATGTAAAAAAAATATTTTTCTAATTTAATTTTCTTTTTTATTGGAAGAATTTGTCAGGCAAGTGCCTAAGAGGGCATAATTTTTTTTAATAGAACCCCATTAGATTTATGTTGTTAAAAAATTACATAAAACAACAACAGAATAAGTTTATTGCAATTTCCGGAATGTGAAATTTAAAGTGCGTATGTACATTTAAGTACTAAACATTAAAATATTTATTTTGTATGTCAGCAAACATTAAGGTTGATTTTAAAGCTACTTGTCAAATGTTTGTAATTTGCTTGATTTGAAATTAACTATTTTAAGGTTGATTTTAAATTTATTTATGTTTTCTATTTCCTTTTATGTGTTTTGTATTAATTTCGGCTTGAACTTTTAATTTTTATTCTTTTATGTATTTTCGAGGTTTTCTTTAGGTTTTACATTAAAAGAAACCTAATCTTATATTATTTTGTAAGGTTAGGTTTGTCTTTTCATAAACTTATTTAATATAAGATCGAATTAATAATTCTAATTTTAACGAAATTTGATAAATGATAATTTTACAGAGAGGAACTTAATAAAAAATAAAAATAAATTCACAGTGCCAAATTTTATTAAAATATCTTAAAATTTGAGAACTTTGTACTTTGTGTACAGGGTCGACAACCAGATGGACGGACGGATGGATATCGTTAAATCGACTCAGAAAGTGATAAAAAGTTTTAAATTAAAAAATTTTTTTAATATATAAGACTCAAATTTTCAGCGAAGTTTTAATATTTTTTAAAAGTACCAATTTTTATGAAAAGGACCAGCTAAAAAAAAAAAAAAAAATAAAAAAAATCTAAAAAATTTTTTTTTTTTCAAAAAATATAAATTTTTTATAACTGTACCAAAATTTCCCAAAAATTTTGTGAATTTTTAAAAAAGGGATTAACTTTTAAACAAATATCAATTTTTTATTTTAATTACCAAATTTTTAAAAAAAGGTACTAAATTCCAAAAAAGTAGCAATTTTCAAAAAACATACTAAATTTCAAAAAAGGAAACAATTTTCAAAACAAAAAAAAAGCTACATTTTTTTTTTTTTTTTAATTACAAAGTTTTTAAAAAAGTAAAATATTTTAAAATAGCAATTAAAAAATCAATAAAGTAAATTTTCCAAAAAGACTAATTTATAAAAGTAGCAATTAAAAAAAAAATAAAAAAGTACAAATTGCAAAAAATACTAATTTGAAAAAAATAGAAAACAAGTTAATTAAAAAAAATCCAGAAAAATTATAAATTTTCTATAAAAAAAATTAAATTAAATTAAAAAAAAAAACTAGAAAAAGTATCAATTTTCTGCTTAAAACATTTTTATAAAAGTATTAATTTAAAAAAAAGTACTACCCATGTCCAAAAAGCAGCAATTTTCTCAAAAATGTACTAATATTTGAAAAGGGTACCAATTTTCAAATTAAAATCTAAAAAGCAAAATTTTAAAAAACGTACTGTTTTAGAAAAAGTACAAATTTTACAAAAAATTTTATAATTTTGAAATAAGTACTTTTTTGAAAAAAAGTATTTAAAAAAAAGTACTAATATCTACAAATTTTTAAAACAAGGCTTATTTTCGAAAAAACGTGCCAATTTTAAAATACCTTTTTGCACAAAAAGTACCAAAATATAAAAAAACACCAATTTTAATTTACAAAATTTAATTTAAAAAACAAAAATTGGTCAGGATCATATTACAATAATGATCCAGTCTCATCAGTAGCAATAGTTTTATTCCCGTTTCGTCTCTTTTTCATAGGAAACTTTTTATCAACCTAATTGTTGAAGGGAGTAAAAACTTTCAAAAGTAATCAGGATCCAAAAAAATCGAATATTGTAACGATATTCAATGAAAGTTAAAAATTTTTAACAAATATCATTTATGGCTATTAACTTAAATGTTTACCAAGAGTACACCTTAGACAAAAGTATATTGTTTTCATATAAAATAATCATTTTAACTAAAGTTTAGCTTCAGTGTGGATCAAAAATCTAAAGTTTATATTACAATAATAATCTCGTCTCATCATAGGGACTAAGTTAATTGTCTTTGTCATAGCAAACTTTTTGTATTTATCATAATGATTTGCTGCTGAGAGTAAAAACTCTTCAAAGTAGTTTAGGATTGAAATTCCAATAAAACTTTGATCAATATCAAATTCAAAAATAAAACAATCACTTTTACAATTTTTAACTTGATTTTATCTTGTGTAAAACTAAACAGACAAAAAGTCATAAAAGTTCTTTTAAAATTTTTCAAAGAACAACCCATAAAAAAAACTTATTACTTAACCAAGAAAGGTCATGTAAAAAAGGGCTAAAGAAAATAGTTTAAACTATTAGAAAACACGAAAGTGTTATAACATTGTAAATACCAGTGTTCATAACAAATTTACCATAACATTTTGCAACACTAAATTTTATTTGCTAAGACAGATAAAGAAAATATTTCTTTTAAGACTAGACATTTAAATTTAATATTTATAAATATGGTGGTAATATTCTTGACATTAACATTGCTTTCAAAGTTGTACGTACAATTGTGTTAATAACTGTAGACATATATTGACAAATAAGATTAACATAAACATATGTAACAAACTGAATGTAAATTGTTTAAGTATTTCAAACCATAATTGATTAGTTTCTATATTTAAAATAAAAAAAATAAACAAAATAACAAGAAAATGTTACTAAAAAGACAAAGCAAAAAAGAAATTTGTTAAAAAAAAGAACAATAGGAAGTTTAATTACTGAAAATGGTAAATTATTTGTACAAATAGGGAAAATGGAGCTTAAAATTATACATAAATTATAGAAATTATAATTTACAAAATTTAATAAAAAATAATACTTTCAACAATTTAAGGTCACCACACAAGTGTTAACACAAGTCAAACATGATTTTGGTAAAACATTTTTTCTGTTACTTTTTTATATTTTCTGATATATTTTTTAAGTAGTGGTGAGTGTAACCTTATAACCTACAAATTTCTTTCATTATATTATAATTACATAACGGTACAATTAAAGTTTTCAATTATAAAAAAGAAAAGAAAAAGAAAACAACTTGAACATTATCGAATGGTATTAACGATTCTTTTTTTCAAACATTTTTTTTTTAATAAAGAGAAAGTTTAACGGATGAATAGACAATTATCCATATTTTGCAAAAATGATTTTATTATTTTGAAGAAATAAAAAAACATGTAAAAAAAATGATTTTATTATTTTGAAGAAATAAAAAAACATGTAAAAAAATATGTATAACAAAGATATTATAAAAAAATTAACATCATTTGCTGAATTTATAAAAAATAAATCATATTTCTGTTACTGAAATCCCATCCTAGTAGGAAATGCATCTCCGGGATTCCTGGGAAATTTGTAATTTTTCATGTCCAGGGATTCCCGGGAATTTTAAAAGCACTTAAATGCAAGAAAACTGAGTGAACTTTAACAAAAACGTATATATATTTAATAAATTTAAAGAAAATCAAGTTAAAAATCTAGCTATGAACTATATCTTAATAACAATTTTATTAGTAAGTTTTTATGTACAGTTCATTAGATAATTTAAATGGGATGAATCCATGGCATGAATTAAACCTTTTAACAAAATGTCAGTACTAAAAACCAGCAAATGGAAAAGTATAACTGATTGAAAGAATCTTGTACATTATAAATATACATATAAATTTGTCAGTAGTATAGACTACATGCGGAATTTATCTCATAGAAATTAGGCAAAACATTAGGAAAGTTAAGAAAAAAAAAAAGTAAATAGTGAGTCTGACAAATCTTTCATTATTCATATAATTTTCAACTGAAAAGCTTCAGAATATATTCTTTGTTATTTGTGAGAAAGACAACAGACTGAAACTTAGGTTAAAAGGGTTCATCATTTATAAGATCTTGGAGAAATTTCCTATGACAATTGGAAATTTCTCCAAGATGCTACACGACCATTTATATTTAATAATTTTTTAAAATTAGTTAGGATTAAAATACTTAAACTTTTTTGGAAAATTTACGAATTTCGGGTATATTTATTTAACTATCATTTATGTAGAAATGTAATAATAATAATAATAATAATAATAATAATAATAACAATAATAATAATAATAATAACATAATAAATCACTCGTAATGATTCAGGTTTAAATCACACGTATGAGTTTCGGAAGAAGCGATCATCAGCTACTACTTTTAGAATTAATAAATTCTATGTTTTTAATGAATTTTGAATAAATTTAATTTTTAAAGATTTACGAAACTTTTTTAAAAAATATTTGAAATATATTTATATATATATATTTAATTTCTGATATCTCAATTTTCTTTCGCAAATACAAAATTTGTTATGGTATATGTCTTTTAAATAAGAAGAAAAATATTGTGTCAATATCCACAAAACTCTTTCATGATATGTCTATTAATTCAAGTTTATTAATCGGTAGATTAAACAATTAATCAAATTTCCTTTTCTCAGTACTAATTGGCGCTCAGTTGTTCAACTATAGCTTTTAATCTGGGATTCCGGGATTTCCAGGAACTCGCAAATGTTTTCCCGCTATCCCGGGAAATTGCGATCCCTACCATAGAATACAACTAGAAGTTTATGTGAGATGCACCCCAAATAATTTTCAAAAAAATTACTCATTTTTTTTTTTCAAAATACAAAAACAAAATATATGTGACTACATGTATTTTGTTGTTGCATGAATTAGGTTTTTGATAATTTTAATCAGGTTTCTTTCTCTCACATAAATATTTATTATATTCTAGTTATTCATTATGTGAGGTGAATTTCATTTAAAAAATTAATTATAACAATTTATGTATAAAATTAAAAAAAATCAATTTTTCATGACGTTATCACGAGTTTATAAAGAATCATTCATAATTTTATCTAAAAAAAAAAAAAAAATTGCCAAAATTATTTCGAAAAAAAATTCATTTCATTCATAAACTATGTTTGTAAGATGATGTCATAATAAAGTCATATCAATACAAATTTGTTAGAAACGGTTTAAAATTGCTTTTGTATATTTTTCTATTGAATTAAAAAACTTAAAACTGCATGTGTTTAAATTCAATTTTTTTTCTGTCTGTTGCTATTTATGGCATAATCAAGATTTCTTAACTATTTTTGGATTTATTTAATTTTTTTTTACTTGCTTTTTTATTTTTAGTTTAATAACCGGTAAATTTAATATTATTATGCATATTTATTCAGAACATTAATTACATTTCATTGCTTAACACAAAAAATTCTTGACCCCAAATAAGGCTAACAATTTTGGAGAGTTGTAAAAAGATTTGTTTATTTTTTGTTTAGTTTTTTTTTTTTTTAACTCAGTGAATATTTCCAATTTCGAACGTTAATGTTTTAAATCAGATGGAATGCAATTAAAGTAAAATAAATATTAATTAGTGTTTTTGAAATTTCATGAATTCTTTAAAGGAATTTTTTATGTTATTGAAACAAACATTGACAAAAAAAGGAGGTGTGATATCTCTTTGACAATATGTCATTTATGGTCTATATATGGTTAATTACTGTTAGTGAAAAAACGGAAAACAAAAAAAAAAAAAAATAATAATTTGATTTACCCTATTGAAAAAAACCCTGATTCTGATATGAATAAGAAAATTCAACATAATAAATTTCCACTTGTGTATACTGCAATAAAGTTCTGGACTTGTAAACGAAGTTCCAAGGACCACATCTATCAATTTCATACGGCTTCTTGTTAATAGTTTATTTTATCTTCTGGCTGTATATATATATATATACATCAAAGATCCTTGATCATAAATTCCATCGCAAATATCTTTGGAGTCTTTTGAAGCTTCAAAGATCTTCCAACAAATTTAATATCTAGATATAGTTATAACTTCGAGGATCAAAGATCCTTGATCATAAATTCGCTTGAGACTTATTGCACTAATTGGACGTAGATGGGCATCCGCCAAGTCGCTAACTTGTCTAGAGCTTCATTGTGATATAATATATAAATAAATAAATATATATATATATATATATATATATATATATATATATATATATATATATATATATATATATATATATATATATGAATGAAGCTCTAGACAACTTAGCAACTTGGCGGAGGCCCGTCTACGTTCATTGTGATATAATATATTACATTATTGGAAGATCTTTGAAGCTTCAAAAGACTCCAAAGATATTTGCGATGGAAATATAATGAAAATACAAGTAAATATTTCCGATATTATAGGTAATTTGTGAGATATCATATCTACTAAAGACTTCTACTAGTGAAAATTAGAATTTTAGATTTTATCAATTCGTACTGATATTTTAGTATTAAGACTAAACATTCCTAATCCTAAGACATTTTAAGTTCAATTATAACGATTCTTAAATAACATAATTCTACTACCTGAAATTAATCTACAAATCGCGCGCTTAGAAAAATATTTTTTTTTTTTTGGACAATTCAAAGTATGTATTTCTCTTGGCAGAAATATTGAAATTAATTAGGAGTTTCTTACCTTATGAAAAAAAAAAAAAATGTCTCGTGCGAACGCTTAGAAAAACAAAAATATCCAGTCGAATCAGTATTAGAAAAAAATTATCTCGTGTGAACGCGCGCTTAGATACATAAATATTTTTTGGACAATTCAATGTATGTGTTTCTGATGTATTTACTGAAATTAATATTAGGAATCTCTTACCTTATGAGCTTTAATATCTGAAGTGATCCATCCATCCGAATAAGTATTAAAAAAATGTCTCGTGCGAGCGCATGCTTATGAAAATATCTTCTTGAACAATTTAAAGGATTTATTTCTCTCGGGAAAAAAGTAACATTCAGGTATGTGATGAAAATCGATCGTTTTCAAATCGAGTCAGTTTGAAAGGTTGTGAGCAATTCGATCGATTTCTCTTGGCAAAAAAAAAATTAAAATAGTTCCTATTAACTTTTTGAAAACTCTTACCTTAAGAAATTTTATATCTAGTTCTTTAAAATTTTAAACAATTTGAGTTACTTCTCCTGTGCTTTTTATAGACAAATCGAAGTAATTAATTCTGATCAGAAAATTAATATTTCAGTGATATTGTAAATATAAATATAAATATAAATATAAAATAAATAATAAATGAACAATTTAAATCAAAATTTAAATATTTCCACTGACAATATAATATTAAACAGCTATAAATGTTAAAGTAAAAATAAAAACAGGTTAATTGTTTGTACTACATACTGATTCTATCAAAAGGTTAGAAATATAAAGATCAATCCAGACGACAACAGCAATTTTTGATCTGTTTTAAATAATAATAAACTCATTTAAAAATGTAAGCTGATTGTTTATTAAGTACAAAAGCGATTAACTTATTTCTTTATATGTACTTTAAATTCTGATGTACTCAATTTTATTTCATACAAAAATAATAATAAATATACCTTAAAATATCAAAATCATGAAGTGATATTGTAAAAAACGTTTTTTTTTTTTGTTTTGTTTTGTTTTAATTCTAGAACATATTTTTTATATTTAATGGTAAAAAAATAACGATAATTATGTTCAAGTAATTTTACTGTTTTTTTTTTTTTTTTTTTTATTTAACCGATAAGCCCCATTCAATTCATTCAATTCGTTGGTTATCAAGTTTGCCTATTTTTGTGTGATTTTTTTCTACGAAGAAAAAATTCACAAAGATTGGTTAAATGAGATCATCTATATATTTATAGTAGTATATTGTAATATTTAATATCAAAACAAAAATAAATTTTTGTTTGATTGAAAAAAACAATTCCTTAAATTATAAAACTAAAAATTATATTTTGGAATGTCACTTGGACTGCATTCGATTTTAACAATTTTGTGAAATATTTGTTAATGAAATTTGTCAACATTGTAGTAAGAAAAAATGTACAGGGCCATTAAAATAAATAAATTTTTATTTTACAAAAAAAAGTGCAATAAAATGTGATGATATTCTACTCTCGTTTTAAACAGTGTTATTGATTTGTTTTTGTTTTTTTGCTGTAATTTTAATTTTTATTTTTTTTTTTTTGTTTTTGTTATTTTTACATAAACAAAACAATTTTGCAAATAAATTAAACGAGAATGCTAAATAAGGTAAAAAATAACCAATTATACAATGCCCCTAAACAAAAAACTGTTAAAAAGTAATTACTTTTCTTAAAGTTAAATAAACAGTTAAAAAAATGTCTACAAATTGTTGAAGATTTATAAAAAAAAAAGGTTTAACAAACTAAAACAAACAAACGTTTTAATAAAAATGTTATAACAAAAAATTGCAATTTCAAAATTAATTTATCATTTAAAATTCATATGATTCATCACCAAAATTTTACTGTTGTACCACTTCTCAACACACGATCAATAATGATGTGCCCCTATTCAAGTTTGGTAGCCAGGCGTTTAAATATCAAACAGTTAAATATTGACAAACTTTATTTATTTATGGACTGACTCATTTTTTTTTTTTCTTACATTTTTGTTTTATCGTGTAGAAATCGATTACTTATTTGTAATAATGCAAAAAAAATCCCATAAAAAAACAGTTCACAAAAATTATTAACTATCAACATATGGTTTTTATTTTCGTGTCTAATTTGTATTTGCTATGTTGCCATTTTTAGTAAATAACATAATTATTTAATTTTTTTTTTTTATTTATTTGAAATTTTGCTATATTAACCATAATAAGACCTTAAGGTTATGTTATGATGTAAACAAAGAATAAAAAAACAAATCATATTTGTTAACATGAGATTTATTGTCATTTGTATAGAGGTTAGAGACGTGTCACACTTACTTACATACTCATTTGAACATAAATGAGTAAACCCAGTAAATATTAGTGTATTAATAATAGAGAAGGTTTACTTTTAATTTAAAATATTTTTTGATTACTGGATTTTAAAAGCGCAATCGATTTAAAGTTTTGGAACAGTCTTTTCCACGATAGTGATTTAAATAGCGTATAAGATACGGCATTACAGAATATAACACTCTAACTTCCTTTTTTTATAAATTTTATTAATTTTGCGATAAAAATGTTTCATAATAAAAAATATTTTATATGTAACGTAGTGTCTATATTAGAAAACAAGGTGGCAACAGTTGCACAAAAACAACCATAAGGCGAATTCATTAAAGGTTTTTATATATGTTGTTTTACAGCTGTAACAACCTAAAATAATAATCAGCTGTTTAACTGAGGTTACCTTCCCAGCAAAAACTTTGCTTTCCTGGTAAGCTAGAAGGTATAATTGAAAACAAAAATAAACTACTTATTTTTTCATGAATAACTAGTTATTTTTATTATGTTTGTTGTAATATAAAGAAGCGGTTCTTTTTAATTTAATTTTTTGCTGAGCTTTTATAGCATTTTTCTTTTATGCCTAAAATGTTGCCTTTAGTCTGCCCTTTGCTTTGCATAGCTATAGCAAAGAATAAAAACAACATTTTGTGTGGAAGAAAAATCGCTATTAGTATTTTTAAAATGTTACATGAAAATATTTGAGGAATTGCATTTGAAAAACACATTTGATAATAAAAAAGAAAATGTTATGCAACTAAAAATTATTTAAAATATTTTCTTGAGTGCAAAATATACACAATTTTGTTTCTTAAAGTTAAATATGCAAAACTACTCTTTATAGTGAATTTAATAAGTTGCTAAAATATTATTTAAAATAATAATTTTCTATCAAAATATGCCAAAATATACAAAAATATGCTGCAACAAATTCATGTAAAAATTCTTAAAATTGTCTAAAACGAATAAATAACTAACAGTTCAGTTCATTGAAGCTCGGGAAATATTTTTTCGTGCGCTCTCCCTATATAATCTATTAAAGCATATTACGAAATATTCTAGTGGGTATAATAGAAATTAAAATTGTATAAATAAATCGTTAATACATATTTTTTGTTTGATGGGCTATCATCATAATATGTATTTCAATTGTGGCGCCAAATCATGCTGTAAATAAAAACCATAAGTTCTTAAATGTCTGCAGTTGAAATGTGATGATGACTAAATGTTATAATAACTAGGGAAAACTTGGTATTTCTTAATGCATTGTAATATGTATTATTTAAAAATAAAATATTAAAGAGCTGTTAAAGTCTTTAATTTTCTGCATATAAATATTATTATGGAAAAATTCTAAGAATTACAAAAAAAGTACAATTTAACTTAATTAACTTACAAAAAATGTTTATAAAGACTTAACATAAACATAAATAAATCTTTAAGTTTATTATTAAAAATATTACATTCTTTTGTTGATTTCAAATGGGAAATTTGTGGAAGAATTTCTCAGTAACATTTAGAATATCAATTTTTTATATAAATTGAAATAACTAAGTTCAAATATATTAATTTTTTTCATTAGTTAAACTATAAATCATATATTAATATAGTAATTGATAAACAAATAACAAATTATTTAATAACTAAGCATTAAATATTAAATCACTTGAGATGTGAGTCATTTTTTGTTGAAGACAAGTCGAGGTTAATTTCTTCATAATTATAAAAATCAACAAAATACAGGTAACCCTCGATTTATGCGGTTCATTCGGATCGGAGAAAGTACGCGTAAATTAAAAAATTTGTAAATCAAGGCAAAGAATAGATATAAAATTACATTTTGGAACCAGCCTCATTAGGTATCGCGAAATTTTTTAAATTGAAACACTAATTAAATGAAAAATGTTAATTTGGGACCTAAAAGTCGCGTTATTTATTTTCTATTTATTATATTTCCTTCTGATTAAAAAATAAATCATACGTTGCGTTAAATACTTGATGAAGATGATACCTACCATCCTTTACTAACAGATTTAAATTAAAATTATATGCAAATATTTTTTTTTTTGCAGTATTCATGTTCAAGTTAATAATAATAATAACAATATAATAATATTATAATATTATTATTATAATATATTATTATTATTATTATTATTATTATTATTATTATTATTATTATTATTTTGTTTATATATATAAGTGCATTTAGAACAGCATCAAAATTTACCGGCTTTTGAATTTTGGCCGTAACTCCCCCTAGAATCGTTCATTGGGAATTGAAGTTTGAAGAATTGAAGGTCCTTTTATATGGGGGAAATATGGCTTTTTTACAGTTTTTTAAAAAATTTAGCTATTAAATACTACATATTATAATTATCTAACATGTCTTGAAAATGATTTAAAACATTTTTAAGTTATTACGAATTCCCCAGACCATTAATGTGTTTAATATACTACTTGTATAAGAAGTGTACAAAAAAATATTTAATTCTTTGAGAAATTTTTAAATATTAAATTTGAAATTTTAAAAATTTAATTTGAACCATAATTCCTAAAAAAAATGGTTTTGTTTCTCCTCTTTCCGTTCTTGGTACTACTAAGGCATTTTTTGTCTTATAATTTATTGGAAAAAAAAAAATAAATAAATAAAAAAAGTAAACAATAACAATTATTTAAAGAATTGTTACTGTTTACTTATTTTTTTATTTTATATATATATTTCAACGCGTTCGTGTTTAATAAAACACGTATTTCAAAAATCGAGGCTTGTCTGTATATTTATTATTTATTTAGTTAGCAATAATTCGATTCTTTTAAATTGCTCTTGAAATACGACAAAATTTCATGGCGTAGGAAGTCGGAACTCTTATCAATTACACATTTAATAACAAAAAGCATTTTTTAAATAATTAAATAAATAAAATCTAATTTTTATGTTAGAAGAAAGAAAGAAAATAGCAACATGACAACACCTGATAAAAAACTATACAACAAATAAAATGTTGTAGATGTTAAGTTCTAAAAGAAAATAATAATGTAACCACAATTATATTTTGCTTTAATTGATAAAATATTTTTGGATGTTTGATAAGAAAAAATAGAACAAGTGTTTTATTTTATTTTTTTTTTTTTACTATTTCTAGAAAAAGTTGACGAAATTGTGGTTTTAGATTTTTGTTCAATTTAAAAATAAATATTAAATGCAGAAGTTTTTATATAATACTAAAATTTCAAAGTTTTTATATACTACCAAAAAAGAGAGCGGTTAGAAAATTTTCCTAATCAAGACCACACATGTCTGGAAATAAATTTCTGTTGGATAATCTTGTAATATACAATCTAGTAATTAGTAAAATAATTAGTTTTATCCTAATCTTTCAAACTTTAGAAAATTATGTTCACGAGTTACATACATATTTATTCTAATCCAACAACTTTTTTATGTAGGATATAATTAGATAGACCTTATACGATTAAGATCACTATACAATTGAAACAAATAAATACTTTTAATTTGTCTTAATTTTATTTTTTATTCACTCCCCTATTCCACATATTCAGGACTACGCACGAAAAAATAAGTGCAAACTTTAAGGCTTATAACTTTTATTATACGTTAAAAAAATAGTACCGTTAACTTGTTTACATTTATTATTATTCTCAGTAACTATGTGCTAAATTTTTTGTAATCGCATTAGTTTTTCTTAAAATGATAATTGAACATGATTCATGCAAAATTAAAATTTATAATGAAAAGAAATGTCGACCATATAAAACAATAAGAATGCAAGTAAGTCGGGAAATACAGTTTCTTGGGCCTTAAAAAAAACATGTGTTCACGATCATCGATAGGAACTCAGATAATCGAAGAAAACGTTGATTTACCGATTGTAGGTTTGCAAGCAGAATAACACGAATTAAAAAAAAAAAACTGTATTTGTTCTGTATTTGTTATCATAAAAGTAAAAGATGTTGAACTAAAGACAAACAAAGTGAAAAAAGATACTAATAACGCTAGAAGAAAAGTTCAGGAAAAAAAGAGAACAAAAATTATTGAGTTCATTTTTTTTTCTTTAAAAGAAAAAAAATTGATTTCAATTTTACAACATCCTTGTCAGGCAATTCCATATTCTAGATGTTATGGGAAATGTAGCAGATAAATATCGAGTAAAAAAAATAAAAACTATTGAAGAAATTTTGGCAAGCCATTTGTGCGTACGGAAAAAAATACTTTATTCATTACAAATGACACTTTAACAGAAAAATGAACGCAAATGAGTAATTTAGGAAATCATTTTAATTCAATTTTATTGCGACAAAAAAGTATCAAATAAATGGTGCTGCGATGTACCAAAGGAGGCCAATCATCTAAACAATCCAGTACTCCATACACTTGAAATGTATTGGATAATGAAATATTTAAAGAAAACTTAAAGCTAAGTAAAAAATACAATCGAGTTTAAAAAAAATTGACCTATTCCAACAAAAAAGTAACTGAAACCCAATAAAAAGTCTTATTTAGAGTATTCCAGAAAACATTAAATATCTTATTAACAACTGATTTTAAATTAATTTTTATTTTAAATTTAAACCTGAATATAACAGTCTTTAACAAAAACGAAGTTTCAATAATATTGACCCATTTTTATAAGCTGAATTGTAAGCAATAGTTTTTTCGTGCGCAGTCCTTATTATAAAATAAATAGAATGTTGAATTACTGCACAGCTAATATTAGCCCATAACAAGTTTCTCAGAACTTAAATGAAACACTTGCTTTCTTTTCCTTTCCCCCTCATTTTTTAAATATATGAAAATGAAAGCAATCTCTTTAAAAAGTTGAAATAAAAAAAAAAGAATAGAATGGAATCTAAATAACAATTGTTAGAAAATATAATTTGATATCTTATCATAGGAAAAAAACATATACATGAAATGTGATAACTAAATAAGTAATTTGTTGTTTATTTTACTGCAAAAGAAAAAATGTTAAAATTTCTATTTCTATAACCCACAGTTTAAAATTGCACTAGAAGGCTATTGCACTAGTAAAACAAATGTATAAGGCAAAAGTAATACATATTAATCATTAAATAAATATTTATTATACCTTTATTAAATTGATTTTATTTTATTTACTTTTAGATCAATTCCAAATATAGCGAAGAATTGGCCCAAGAATGCTTGGAATGGATCAAAGTTATTACAAGTGAGCCCATTAACACCTCTGGTGATATGGACAATTTCTTTGAAGTTTTAAAGGATGGTGTTTTACTATGCAAATTGGCCAATTGTTTACAGCCTGGTTCTATTAAGAAAATCAATGAAAGTAAAATGGCCTTCAAATGCATGGAAAATATTTCAGGTATTTTCAAAAACTAGTTATTAAAGTTATTAATCTCTGATATTAATAAAAATCTTTTAAAAATTTTAGCTTTCTTGGAATGTGCCAAAAACTTCGGTGTACCCACACAAGAAACTTTCCAAAGTGTAGATTTGTGGGAAAGACAAAACTTGAACTCTGTAGTCATTTGCTTACAATCTTTGGGCAGAAAGGTAAATAAAAAAATTTAAAAAATGCTGCAAAATATTATAATATTTTTAATCTCTTAATTTAGGCCCACAACTTTGGCAAACCCTCCATTGGCCCCAAGGAAGCTGATAAGAATATCCGTAATTTCTCCGAAGAACAATTACGTGCCGGTCAAAATGTTATTTCTCTTCAATATGGTTCCAACAAGGGTGCCACTCAGTCTGGCATTAACTTTGGCAACACTAGACACATGTAAATTGTTTCTTGAACGCCACCTGATTTAACAACACACTTCTTCATCTGTACAATCAAAATTTAATTTAAATCCCAAAAGAAAACAGCTTGGTTCTGTTTGTTAACTAACTGGTTAGACATTCCATATGTTCTGCATTCCTTTTTTTAAATTAATTATTATTTAATATGTTATATCAATCTACAAATGTTTAAGTTTAAAAAAGAAAAGTGTATTTTTTTTATTAATTAACTACTCAAATTAATTTCATATTTTTTTGTTCTTTATAAATAATTATAAGTTCATTTACATATATATTATGTATAAATAATGACACTTTTTCTACATTAAATATTACATTTTGTGTTCTGTTTCTTTTATTTCTTTCATTTTTTTTTATAAGATCATATCAATCAGTTTTCAGTTTTTTTCTCAATTTAATTGGCACCAACTAACCAATCAATCCAACAAAAATCATTTTAAAATAATTGCTCCCGTTATAATATAGTCTTTATAAATAGAAGAAAACAAAATTTATTACCTCACATGATGATGAGGTGGTTTATATACATAAATATATTTTTTAAACGTATTTTATAATGTGCCATTAATAAATATTCTTAACTTAAATACATTTACACACTTAATTAGTATTGGAAATATTTTATTAAAGTGTCCTTATCTCACAACACAAACTTTCAATATGATTTTGTTTGTGTTAAAAAAATAATAATCCGCCAAATTTGTCTTCTATCCGTAATTTATTCTATTTTTTGGTAATAATAAAATAAATATTTTATAAAAATAATTAAAAAAGTTGCTTGTTTCTGTAATGAAATATGTACGATTATATCAGGATTGATAATCATTTAAGATAAAAATTTACTAAATATGTAACGGTTTTAGACATTTTCGGGATCATACAAAGGTATGACTTCTATATTTTGTTGTTTGTTACCCCAACAATTTATAATAAATATTTTTCTTGAAAATTTAAAATTTGTATATATATATATATATATATATATATATATATATATATATATATATATATATATTTGGAAATTTAAAAAATTGAAATATATATATATAACATTAAAATTGTTAAATCAATTTTTCATATTAAATCAAAGATTTTTAGAATCTGTCGCCGAACAGAAAGTTGAAATTTATAAACATAAGCATTAATTGAAATTAACATTTTATTTTAGGTAAAAGTAGATAATATTTTTATTATCCTATTTTTTATTTTTTACAAAATAAAATGTAGGATTATATATTTAAAATTAAAGATTTAACTTATTGTTTTATTTAAAAAGAGATCTATATAAAATTTAAAGAAAATATTGAGAACTTGTTGGAAAGTACTAGTCGGACAAGTTCTGCCTTATTAAATCAATTCAATGCGCAAAAATAATTATGAATTAGTGTTGACGTGACAGGTCGTTTTATGGAAACAATGTTCAATTATGGGCCGATCTTTGTTAAATATCATTGTAAGATTTGTACTTGAATCTTATTTATTTGTACTTAAATATAATTTTATTAAATCATATAGAGTTATTAATTCATCACAATTAATTCTGTAGCTTAATTCCTTAATGCCTAATTAAACAAATTAAATTTTTATTATTCAATTCATCAGGTTTTAAACATTTCTCATATTGTGGTAAGCCAGTATTATGTACATATTTTATTTGGAATCTGAAGGATGTTACGAACCTGTTTCTCTTCTCGGAGGTCAATTGCCCTGCTGGCTGTACGGCATCATCTCGTGGGGGGTGTTCTCAACCCATGACCATGGTTCGCAGCAAGAAAAAAAAATCCTGTAACTAAAACACAAAACACACTTACTCTATGCCGGAATTCAGACTGTAGGGAGGAAGATGTTGACCTCCAATCGCCCATTCCCAACCTTGACCATAATATCTCCATTCCTCTTCGTTTATGGTCCCATAAACCCGCCATTCGTCGCCCTGATCTGATTTCAACAATCCCCAAAAATACTAACTTTACTCAGTTTTCATTTTATAGTCTACATTTACTTTACATTACTTTATTAAAATTTTTCTCTAAACTACTGTAACAATTAATAAATACTCTTAATTCTATGTTTATAATTTGTTCTAGTATTATTCTTATTTAGGTTAATTATACTTAAACTTTGAAAGTCGGCCGTTACTTTTTTTTTATCTATTTTCTCCTTTTTTTCTCTTTTAATATCTCATACAAATTAAAAAAAAACACTATTCTTCTATATAGATTGTTCAATAATCTTTTTCTATTATTTTTTCCTCTGTGCTAAGCACTCAAATTATAATCATCCGCATTACCGGATGTCCGCCGAATTTTCTATTTCCTACGTCTGAAGGAGCTCCCTAATGACGCGCGTTGCAAAACAGCAAATATTTCGACAAACAAACGTTCTAATTTGAGCACCTATATTACTCTTATTTTTTTTTTTTTTTTATTTTGAGATATATATGTTTTATTATGTTTTTGTTCTTTTCTTTCTTGAGGTTCTTTTTTTTTCCGGCCTAAGGGATTACTAAACTTACAAATCTAACAAACATATAACACTCTCGAAAGACACAATTTTGTTCACACAATCTCACACCTTATAATTAAATTTATTTACACTAATTATACTAATGTTAATCTTCTTATATCTATATGCGTATTTTTTTTTATATTCTTTTTGATATTTTTTTATGATTTTTAGATTTTTTTTTCTAAAATTACAAATAATCACACCGCTGATTCTTTATTTCTCCTTTTTAGTGCCTAGTGCCGAAATTAGTAATAGATTCTCTATATCCACTGGTTTTTTTCTTATCAATTACTTAAGATATAAGCTCGTGCATAAATATCTATATAATTATTATTTTTACCTGGCTATCTCTCCTCGGAAACGACTTATCCTGCTCCAGATTCGAGACAATTGCCAGGTTTTAATTTCCTTTTGGTTGCACACAAAAAAAAACTTGTTGTAAATATCCGCTTAGATTTTTCCCAATATCTTAGCAATCCTTCACTATTATACTTTTTTTTCACTTTTTCTTAAATTTTTTTTTTTTTTTTCTTGTTTAAACTTAACTTCACCCAGGCACTAATGATAACTTTCTGTCTTATCTTTTATTCATTTATTTATTTTCTCTTTACTTTCGCTTTTTCCATTTAATTTCATTTGCCATTTTATATATATGTATATATTTATCTGCTCAAGCGTTCCTTTTTTTCTTTTTTTTTTTTTCTTTTTGCATGTATATCTTTTTTTCTCATATAACTAAATATAACTAAAAATTAAGGTTACCTGGCTAATTCTCTCCTATTTTTGGTTTCCAGGACGGTCGTTGGAGAATATAGCCAGCTATAAAAATTTAACACAATTTTATTATGCACTCATTTTTTTATTTCTTCGATTTGCACTTACGTTTATTATTATTTTCTTTTATATTTTAATTTAACTTAATTAATTTAACCATTTAATAAAAATTTTCGTTAAAATATCGCACACACATTTATCACATTTTATTGTTGACACGTCCTTATTGTTACTTCTATAATTTGTTTCTGACCTATATCCTATCATTTGTCTGTTTGCAAAGTTGTAATTTCATATTTAGTAACGGTTTTATTTTTTTATTTATTGGAAAATTACTTGTTGCCACTTTTCTATTTATTTCAAATATATAAATTATATTTATAATCTAAGTTTCTATATAAATTCTCCAGGTGCCGAAACCAAATAAACTTGCTTATTATATTATATATTATTTCTATTTTCCCGAATAATTTATATTTAATTATATTTATTATAAATATTTATTACCTACTCGCTTCGGTTTTAGCTGCTTAAAATTAAAATTAATCCCACCTATAAATGTACCTATATTCAATTTTGCCGATACCAGGCTCTCAGAATTTTTCACACGTATTGTATTTTCATTCATAATTAGTTTTATATTCACTTTTTCAAATTTTCACAATTTTAATATTTTGTATTTATGAATGAAAATACAACACTGTATAGAAAAACTCACTATTGTACGTTGCCAACTTGACGTATATCAAATACAAAACACAACACTGTTTTACTACATTACTACATACAGGCAGACATCCAATATGACTACACAACAGAGGTAAGTACAATTAATTAATTTCTTGTTTTATTTCTATTTCCAGACACATTGGACAATAAAATACCTGCAAAAAGGTAATTCTTTGTATATAATTATATATTTATGTTAATTGATATATATATATTTTTTTAAGCGGACAACACAACAAGGATATGAAGAATGGGACATACCCGCATACATCCAAACACAGAACAAACAAAAACTGGAAAACAAGCAACCAAAAACAATAACAAAATTAAAAAAAGATAACAAACAAGACAAAATATATAATGCATAAAAAAAAATATAAGCAACTTTCATAAAACAAAACAGAATAGAGGCAACATGAAAATAAGAACGACTTATTCCAACAAACAACTCTACATAGAGAACAAACAATATGACAAACCTTAATGCTACAGGGAAAGAAATAAAATTCTAGCCTGAATTTTGCCCGCCCGCAACAAAACTCCGGTTTCGCTGGCGACAGCCAGAGGGAACGGTGTGCGGGTAATATTTTCAATTAAGAGCCCAACGTGGGGAACTCTCACACCCTGAGAACCGAGTCTCATACTCTACTTAATAAGTTAGCCGGGCAATAAAATTATTATTATACTGCAATTTAATACAAGAATCTATTCTGTAAATCCGACTCGATAATATCTGGAGACAAAAGTATATTTCCTACGCAGCTCAAACCTAAGCACTCTTCCGAAATCTTTTGCTTTTGGTAAAAGAAGTCGTAGAGGCAAACCACTTAAACTAAAACAAATTATATATTTTCTTCTTACCGGCATATAGCCAGCAGGGCACAAATTGTGCGAAATTAATTAAATCGAACGCCCATTTGAGGCTAAAAATAATCTTAAAAGCTAAATCTACAAACTAAAACTTGGGTCTCACCTCTATACCTATTTACCTGGACCAGATACCTAAGGTCTAAGTTAAGCCGCTGAATTCTAAAGTCCTTTAAATGATAAAAGACTCAGAATCTCAAAATATTTTCTTTTTATTCCCTCTCGTATCGTACGGAATGTATTCCCGCTAAATCTAGAACAAAACGTTTATTTTGTGAATCTTTTTCTCTGTATATGAAGATTAGATAGTTCAACATAGATACTCAATCTATATTGCACAAATCTTACATCTACATAAAAACACAAAAGGAACATCACAACTTAAACGTCTATATCACAGATTTAATCACAGATCTTACAAATATATCACAGCTTAGCATACTATATTGCAGTAGTGGATTAACCTAACGAATTTGCGCAAGAATTGTTTGCTGGGTAATCACAGATTTTACTATCAGGTACCAAGTATATTGTTGTCACAGATCAAGTGTTTCCATAAACAATATTAAGGACTAAAATAAATTTGTACATAAAACTAATAAATACATAAAATATGTCCTAATATTGCACTACTTCAAAAAAAAAAATTTCTCTTTTTTCTTTTTTTTCTTTTCTGTTATTTACATTTGTATCTTGATATATGATTAATCGTCAATACCTGTAATAAAACTCTTGCTACTTTAACAGCTTTTCGACATCAAAACGACAACAATTAACATATTTCAAATACAGAACCAAAGTAAACGAATAAAATACCACTAAAACTTTTTTCTTAACAGACAAAAGATAAAAATATATCCGAAAAACTTTATGATTTAATAAAAATTATAGGAATGTGTTCTGCAAAAAAAATGTGTGGCAAAAACTTTCGAATAGTGATTCAAAGATACACATTTAAATTTTGGCAATTTTTGTTTTGCAATCGTCAAACATGTACTTTTTTTTTTTTTTTGCAGCATTTTTCAGTTCGAGACAAGAATGGAAATAATAGTTATTGATAAAAAAATAATTTTAAATTAAATTATTATAACTGACTATTTAAATAAAAATCATGCAAATAAATAAATAATAAGAATAATACTAATATAATAAAGTATCATACTCATTAAAAACTTAAAATACGATAAACAAAATTTAAAAAGTTAAAAATACAACATGCAAATGTATAAATAATTAAAATAACAAATTAAATATAGTAAATAAACATAGAAATAGTCAAATATAAATAAAATAAATAGAAATACTTAAATGAATAAATACTAATATAAATAAATATTCAAAATAAATAAATAGTAATTTAAATAAATATGCAAATACTATAAAAATCACAATAAACTAGAAATTTAAAAATAAAATAAATAATATGTCATGATATATAAAAAAAATAAAACATGCATGAAATAATACAAATTATGAGCTAAAACAATAACTATATAAAAAAAATATAAATAAAAGCAAAAATAATTTAACAAATAAATAATAAAAATACAATTGATTATGCAAAAAGATAAAATACGAAATCATAATAACAAATTTTTAATTTGGTTTTGGCAATGATGGACGGACGCGGAGGTCAAAGCGGTAAACCAATTTTTTTTTTTTTTTTTTTATTCTTCATGAGGTATACAAAACAAAACTACTAACAAATACTAAACAATCAATTTTAGGACGAACGTGAATAAAGCTGATACATCACACTTCTCGATACACATGATCGGACAGGCTATCAGGCATTAGACCATATTCACCACTAAAGATCGATCTTAAAACAATTGAATTTTAAAACTAATTAGAACAAAAATGGAAACGAATACAGTACATTTGGGGACACACCAGATCACTCGCAAGCTACTGTATTACAATCCACAGGGAACATTCACCACCGATCACCACATCATCTAGTTACAATCACATACAACATTCCAGATCGTCCTAGAACGGCTACATGACTAACTACCACAACATGATTTACGGTTACATTTGGACTATTGCTAAAATAAATTATTAGACTATTTCTACATGTATAGATGACATCACATGTTCAGATATACATTTGTTTGGGCGCCATTTCTGTTACGAACCTGTTTCTCTTCTCGGAGGTCAATTGCCCTGCTGGCTGTACGGCATCATCTCGTGGGGGGTGTTCTCAACCCATGACCATGGTTCGCAGCAAGAAAAAAAAATCCTGTAACTAAAACACAAAACACACTTACTCTATGCCGGAATTCAGACTGTAGGGAGGAAGATGTTGACCTCCAATCGCCCATTCCCAACCTTGACCATAATATCTCCATTCCTCTTCGTTTATGGTCCCATAAACCCGCCATTCGTCGCCCTGATCTGATTTCAACAATCCCCAAAAATACTAACTTTACTCAGTTTTCATTTTATAGTCTACATTTACTTTACATTACTTTATTAAAATTTTTCTCTAAACTACTGTAACAATTAATAAATACTCTTAATTCTATGTTTATAATTTGTTCTAGTATTATTCTTATTTAGGTTAATTATACTTAAACTTTGAAAGTCGGCCGTTACTTTTTTTTTATCTATTTTCTCCTTTTTTTCTCTTTTAATATCTCATACAAATTAAAAAAAAACACTATTCTTCTATATAGATTGTTCAATAATCTTTTTCTATTATTTTTTCCTCTGTGCTAAGCACTCAAATTATAATCATCCGCATTACCGGATGTCCGCCGAATTTTTTATTTCCTACGTCTGAAGGAGCTCCCTAATGACGCGCGTTGCAAAACAGCAAATATTTCGACAAACAAACGTTCTAATTTGAGCACCTATATTACTCTTATTTTTTTTTTTTTTTTATTTTGAGATATATATGTTTTATTATGTTTTTGTTCTTTTCTTTCTTGAGGTTCTTTTTTTTTCCGGCCTAAGGGATTACTAAACTTACAAATCTAACAAACATATAACACTCTCGAAAGACACAATTTTGTTCACACAATCTCACACCTTATAATTAAATTTATTTACACTAATTATACTAATGTTAATCTTCTTATATCTATATGCGTATTTTTTTTTATATTCTTTTTGATATTTTTTTATGATTTTTAGATTTTTTTTTCTAAAATTACAAATAATCACACCGCTGATTCTTTATTTCTCCTTTTTAGTGCCTAGTGCCGAAATTAGTAATAGATTCTCTATATCCACTGGTTTTTTTCTTATCAATTACTTAAGATATAAGCTCGTGCATAAATATCTATATAATTATTATTTTTACCTGGCTATCTCTCCTCGGAAACGACTTATCCTGCTCCAGATTCGAGACAATTGCCAGGTTTTAATTTCCTTTTGGTTGCACACAAAAAAAAACTTGTTGTAAATATCCGCTTAGATTTTTCCCAATATCTTAGCAATCCTTCACTATTATACTTTTTTTTCACTTTTTCTTAAATTTTTTTTTTTTTTTCTTGTTTAAACTTAACTTCACCCAGGCACTAATGATAACTTTCTGTCTTATCTTTTATTCATTTATTTATTTTCTCTTTACTTTCGCTTTTTCCATTTAATTTCATTTGCCATTTTATATATATGTATATATTTATCTGCTCAAGCGTTCCTTTTTTTCTTTTTTTTTTTTTCTTTTTGCATGTATATCTTTTTTTCTCATATAACTAAATATAACTAAAAATTAAGGTTACCTGGCTAATTCTCTCCTATTTTTGGTTTCCAGGACGGTCGTTGGAGAATATAGCCAGCTATAAAAATTTAACACAATTTTATTATGCACTCATTTTTTTATTTCTTCGATTTGCACTTACGTTTATTATTATTTTCTTTTATATTTTAATTTAACTTAATTAATTTAACCATTTAATAAAAATTTTCGTTAAAATATCGCACACACATTTATCACATTTTATTGTTGACACGTCCTTATTGTTACTTCTATAATTTGTTTCTGACCTATATCCTATCATTTGTCTGTTTGCAAAGTTGTAATTTCATATTTAGTAACGGTTTTATTTTTTTATTTATTGGAAAATTACTTGTTGCCACTTTTCTATTTATTTCAAATATATAAATTATATTTATAATCTAAGTTTCTATATAAATTCTCCAGGTGCCGAAACCAAATAAACTTGCTTATTATATTATATATTATTTCTATTTTCCCGAATAATTTATATTTAATTATATTTATTATAAATATTTATTACCTACTCGCTTCGGTTTTAGCTGCTTAAAATTAAAATTAATCCCACCTATAAATGTACCTATATTCAATTTTGCCGATACCAGGCTCTCAGAATTTTTCACACGTATTGTATTTTCATTCATAATTAGTTTTATATTCACTTTTTCAAATTTTCACAATTTTAATATTTTGTATTTATGAATGAAAATACAACACTGTATAGAAAAACTCACTATTGTACGTTGCCAACTTGACGTATATCAAATACAAAACACAACACTGTTTTACTACATTACTACATACAGGCAGACATCCAATATGACTACACAACAGAGGTAAGTACAATTAATTAATTTCTTGTTTTATTTCTATTTCCAGACACATTGGACAATAAAATACCTGCAAAAAGGTAATTCTTTGTATATAATTATATATTTATGTTAATTGATATATATATATTTTTTTAAGCGGACAACACAACAAGGATATGAAGAATGGGACATACCCGCATACATCCAAACACAGAACAAACAAAAACTGGAAAACAAGCAACCAAAAACAATAACAAAATTAAAAAAAGATAACAAACAAGACAAAATATATAATGCATAAAAAAAAATATAAGCAACTTTCATAAAACAAAACAGAATAGAGGCAACATGAAAATAAGAACGACTTATTCCAACAAACAACTCTACATAGAGAACAAACAATATGACAAACCTTAATGCTACAGGGAAAGAAATAAAATTCTAGCCTGAATTTTGCCCGCCCGCAACAAGGATTTTTCCCTAGATCTCACAGTGATCTATCCCGAGTATTATTAATTAATCTATAAAGCTGTGGAGTGCAGCTTCTTTACAATGTTTCCTTTGACATAGTCATATTGATTTTGAGTGGATTTTAGCTGGGCATAAACATGTTGATTTTGTATGAATTTTAGCTAAATACCACTGATTTACGTCTCTTTTAATACTTATTTTCAAAAAATATATAAAAATAGAATTAAATAAAAAGTTTGTGATTCAATATGTAGTCCAAGGGAATGAAAGAAGAAAATATATCATTCAATTGAATTTAATTTTATAAGGAATTAATTCCACATTTTTTTATGGAATTAATGTCGTACCAGGAGTTCCCTCATCTTAACCCGTAATCATTTAAATGCATCGATCTAAAATTGTATCCAAAAGTTTTGCAATTTGTTGGCACTTTCTCAACACAATTTTTTAATTATTATTAAATTTTTATGTATCTTTTGTTTTAAAGTATAAAAAATAATAAAACCAATTAAATTAAGCAAAAAATATACATGGATCATAACCTATGATTTGCAAAAAAAAAACAGCTTTTGGCGACAACAAATTTTTTGAGAAAAAAAAACAAAATGAACAAAAAAATCACTTACCTTTTTCAAAACACAATATCTGAAGATATTATATAAAATAATATTAATAGCAAACACTTTTTTTTAAATAACACTTTTTAAACACTTTGAACTGCTTTTTTCCTCAAAATTTAAAATTAAAACAAGTGTTAATGTGAGGCTTGCCAGCTAGTTAAAAAACAATGACATGCTCTAACTACGAATTTAAAAAGACTGGGAATTAAAAATACCCTATTAATTTTGTGCAGATTATAAAAATCCGGAAAAATGTCCATCTACACGTAATATAGTGTCTACATTAGAAATTTTTTTATCAACACAAACATCAAACTTAACTCGAATTTGTGAAAGGTGGCAACAGTTGCACAAAAACAACAATATGGCGTATTCATTATTGTTTTTTATATATGCAGTTTGACAACTGTAACAACCAAAATAATAATCAGCTGTTTAACTAAGGTTACCTTGTATATATTCGCACTGATTCTGACGTTTGTTTTGATAAAAATTTGCCTAATGTAGACACTAGATAAAATGTAAAACAAGAAATACTCCAAAAATGGTTATTTTTTACTTTTCGTTTTACTGAAATCCGAGAATTCCCAAAAAAATATTTTATTTACGTTATCTTGACTCACGTCAATTAATGAACACCGCCATTAAAAATATTGTAGAGGTTATATTTATATTTTATTTTTGGGCATGTTATAAATTAAATAGTGTTATAACATTAAATAAAAAAGAAATTAACATAATGCCTTCTTATGAATTATCCTTGGTTTTAAGACAAATGTCGAGAGTAAGTTTAAACTTATTTTATTGTTTTTAATATATATCTAAACGAAACTTTTTATATTTAGCCGGAATTGGTGTCAGCTTTGAAACGTACCGCAGAATCAATTTTGGACAAAGGAGGAGTTATTAGACAGTTACAAAATTTGGGATCTAGAGCGTTGCCTTATAAAATAAGTGAACATGGTTTGGTTCATCGTGAGGGTACATATTTTACCATAAATTTTGATGCAGCACCATCAAAAATAGCCGATATGAGAGAAGAGTTTGGCCGTGATATCGATATTGTGCGAAGACATATTTTCAAAGTGGAAGAACCGGAAAAATATGAATGTACTCTGCATGAGGAGATGTTGCCACCTGCCTATCGTAAGGATGTACAAGAAATGATAGAAATAGCGAAACGTAAACAGAAACCAAAATATAACTATAATTCCGGCATGGATTATTATCCCTTCCAAAAGTAGTTTGTTAAAATTTGTTGATAATATAAAAAAAAATCACAAAAAAGTGGAGTTCAAATTTTTATTAATAAGACTTAACGTAAGTTTTTATAGATCCAAATTACATTGTTTAAATATTCTGCTTAAAATCTTCTTGTTTGACCTGAAGGCGCCGCAGTTGTCTGTTGTTTGGCAGGATCATCTAAAACTCTTACTAACATTGAATTTTTAGGACCTGTGCACCAAGTAATACCCTTTTCATCTATGACATATGTCTCTAGAGTAACTTGCCACTGACCTCCCGATGATATAGGCAAAAGGAAATTTCCTGATAAGAAATCTCTTTGTGGTTTAACTGTTTGTGTTAGGGTAACCGTATCACTTTGTGGCTTCATACATTCACCTGGTGGCCGAGGTGTTAAAAGTTTAGACATCAAACTTAATTGTACCGACTCCACACTACGAAATAGCGAGGGTTTTTTACCATAATGCTGTATAACACCCTCTACTTTTATTACTAAATTGCTACCAGATTGTACATTAACCGGTTTTCCATCACTACGTGGTTGAGGACTAACAGACAATTTAATTTGTGTGGACTGTAATACTTGGAAGAAATATCTTGGCAAACATAATGGAGTCTTAGTAATGATCTCAATTTCTGCCAATATTATATCTAAATGGAAGTTATTGATAGTTTTATTATTGGCCGATTCTTCGGGTATCGATTTGCTTAATTCTTCCATGCGGCGACAACAATTGATTAAATATCTTGTTTCGGGACATTTACCTTCGGCTTGAAAATCTGGAGGGTCTGAGGGAGTAGCAAAACAAATCGTTTCCACTATATGAGCAAACAAAACACATTGATATTGTACGATTTCAAGAAATTCCAAAGTTGTGGGATCAGCATCAAAGGCTGATTTATACAAACGACCAAAGGATTCTTCGCATGATTTCAGTTCCTTTACCAATTTTCTTAATTGATTGGTGACATGACCAAATTTCTGTAAATAGTCTCGTGAATTTTGAGCCAAACTACCTGCTATAGCTGGTGGGGGTACTATAATCTGGGCATTTTTTATGGTTACAGCTGAGTGCAAGGTCTGTAAGAACTGAGCTCTTAACTTCAAAAATTCCAATTGAAATGTAAATGGGTGAGAGGGTGATGAACTGGCCCTTAAGCTAGCCAAGGCTTGCCAACATAAATTAATGGCCATTTCCAAACGTTGCATTAACGGCATTGATTGTTCCAAACTCATGCTACGTACAATATGATTTTCACATAATTCATAGTTTTTGTGCATAAAATCATAGGTTACACCATAATTTAAAATGCACTCAGCTTGAGCCAACTGGGCCAAGCCGGTAAGGAAAAAATGTAACTTGTCTACCACTGTAGAGCGTGATATTTTGATGTAAATATGCGCGGCCAAGTAGTGCTGACCATAGCGACTGGCTGAACGTGCAATACGATATTGAGACCAAGGATTTGATTTTAAGATATTTTTCTCAAAAGTACGCATAACCGAGGTGGGCATAAAACAGCCCATCATGGCCTGTAAAGCCACAGCTGATAGTATCTCTATAGATCTAATGCTTTCCTCAGCAGAACTACGTTCAGTGGTGGTGGTTAGTTTACGCATGATTAACAAAAGGTTTTTGAGCACAGGATTAGTCTAAAAAGAAGTGAATTCTAAAAAATCTCATATGATAGTGTTTTTATAAACACTTACCCTTTGTTGATTAGTTTGATCAGTTTCCATTTCGTTAGTTACCGGAGCAAATTTTCTCAATTGAAAATATGAACATAACGAACCCAAAGCTTCACATATAGCCTCTTCGTTTGCTGCTGGATATTCTATAGAGTCGTTTAAAAGATTGGCCAATGCAGTAACCAACTCTACTCCAAATTCCGATTTCACCGAAGACACTTTTATGCCACAGGCTAAAATTTTACGCAAATCATCAGCATATTTTTGCTTTCGTATGGTACACATAAGCAGGCTTTGTAAATGCAAATCAATAAGTTCCATTAACATGTTAATACGTATTGTTTTATTGCTCACATCAACATAGGTAACAAGGGAGGCCAATACAGTTATAGCCTGACTTGCAGTGCCATAGTCATTAAGGCATAAACAATTTTTGCACAGATCTACAACTGAAGGTGGTTCATCCTCTTGAGCCAATAAAATATGACAAGTTAAAGGGCAATCACTAAGCTTAAGTATAATTCCCAGAAATAAATATTGTTCGGAGGGTTCAGAACAAGCAAAAGCTTTGGCGGTAAGATCTTTGATAGCACTTTTAGGCCAGGCGTGTACACATTGTTTTTCAGCCAATTTATTAAGAGATTTCAAAGCTTGAGCTCTTACCGGCTTACGTAAATCATTAATAAACTCCAACAACAATGTAACCTGATCTGGTACACCCGTTAAAGTTCTAGCTGACAATTCTGTTAATGAAGCCAAGATAGCGACCACAAAACTTTCTCCCGGATATTTAGGCAACAAATTAAGGCATAACTTCTTTACCAAAGCTGCTGTATTAGCATCATGATGCATATGTCTAAGTACGGGTATTAACTGTAATTTCATAGGTACTGGTATTTGTAAAGATTCAATCATATCCGATATTTTGGCACACATGCTTATGGCAAAAGATCTAGATTGTGCGGCAAATTGGCCACTCGCATATATAGCGGCTTCCACTTCTACTGTGTCATGACTATCTAAAGCTCTTCTCAAAGCATGATGCACCTGCTGCTTTTCTGGTATAACTCGTGACACAGCACCCAAAGTCCGCAAAGTCAAAGCTCTAGCCACTGGATCATTTGAATGTATAACCATAAAAATACGCTTTACAAAGGCATCAATATTTAAAATTTTGTCCAAATGATTTTCACTTTGTTGACATACACGCAACACCCAAAAACGCAATAAATTGGAACCATTCAGGAAAAATTCGGCCAATTTTAGAAATGACGAATTTATCAATATGGGAAAGGGATATTTCTCAAAGAGTCGTGGAAAACGCACTATGGCTTCACACTGAACGCCAAGTTTAGTAGAACGAAGTCCCTTGTCCAATTCTGTAAGTACAGAATTGGCATCCTGTTCGGATTCATTGAGAAAGTTCTCATTAAAAAGATTAACGCGTACACCACTCAAGGATGACATTGTTTACTAATTCTTCTTCTTCTGCAATGAAATTTAATATGCATTGAGAAGTGAGAGCTTTGGGGTATCTCACTTCAAACAGTGTTGCCTGAAAAATTTTGCCTCATGTCCCCAAATCAAAGCTTGACGTCCCAAAAAATCCCCAAATTTTAAATTTATACAGAATTTAGTCTCCAAAAATTTTTATAAAAGAATATTATATATTCATTTCGATAATAATAGTTGTATTTTTCCCATTCGGTACGACAAATAGGGAAATGTATTTCTTTTCGCAATTTGTTTATAAACAGTTATTTATTTGAAAGTTATTTTTATTTGAAATAATCGTATGTATAAACGCAATAATAGACACTACGTTATAAATGACGTAAAAAATTTCTGCGATTTTTTGCGCCATTCGCGAAATGGTCACCTTAATCACATGTTATTACATCACAGTAAATGTTTATTAAGAAAGAAGAAG
This sequence comes from Protocalliphora azurea, assembly GCA_932274085.1. Taxonomy (NCBI): domain Eukaryota; kingdom Metazoa; phylum Arthropoda; class Insecta; order Diptera; family Calliphoridae; genus Protocalliphora; species Protocalliphora azurea. The sequence goes on from OW026522.1 coordinate 129,791,029, forward strand.
CAAAATTTTTTGTGTCATATCAATTAATTTGCATTTTTATTTTTTTATAAAATTCCAAGATTTTAACAATCAAAATCAGGCCAAATTAAAAAACAAATTAAACGAAATTTAATAAAGAAAAAACAAACTCCAACATGAGTTTTCTACGTTACATATTAGGGCCGAAGCTCTACATGGAATATGGTCTCGGCACAACACAGGTACGTAACAACCGTTCAATATCATTGGGGAAAAATTATTTCCAAGACAAAAAAGAAATTGTAAGCATAATTAAATTTTCTTTGTAGAAAATGTATGAGCCCGGTGGCTTGGAAAAGTTTGGTGATCAAATTTTGTCAACGGTATGACTAATTCTGTATTTATATATGTGCTTAGTTGTGTTTTCTTAATTTTGATTGATTTTTTTCATAGATCAATTTAATGTGGAGTATTGGTTTTTACACCTCACCTCTATTGGCAACATTTTTATATCGTCGCGGCTATTTTGTTATGGACTCTGTAACAACTCTAGCTAAAATAAGTACCAGTATTGGTATTATAGTCGTTATATCAATGGTTATGCGTGGTTTGGGTCGTACTCAATCTGCTTCATATACCAAACTCATGAAAGCCATGGAACTATTAAAATCACCCAAAACTGAGGTGGAGGGTAAACGAGCTTTGAGACTATTCGATTATGAATTTAAGAGTTGGGCTGTAGATTTTGATGTTAAGTTGTTACAAAGGTAAGTTTTAAACGGGAGATGTTAAAAGAAATAAAATTTATCTATGTGTTTTTAAAAAAGTGATGATAAGAAAAATAAAGCTTTGTTAGCTAAGAACTCCACACGTAGTTTCCGTTTGGCTACTATACCTTGTGAAATTGCCGCCTATGTGGCTATTCATACTTTTGGCATACGCATGATGTATCCCGGTTCGATTAAGCTTTTGCAAAGTTATATGAGTAAGTTTGTTAATAATAAGTGTGATGTTTGAGGAATGTCCTAATGTTGCTTGAGGTATTTCCAGGACCCATGTTAATTTCTGGTCGTGCAAAATTAATCGAAGAAGAAAATGCCAGACGTTATAAAGTACGTACTATTGATTCAAACGACATTGACACGGTATTTGTTGATAATCGTATTAGAAGCAGTAATGGCAAAACATTGGTTATTTGTTCAGAAGGTAGGGTAACAAATGGAAATATTGATTAAATTTGTAAGATTTAAAGAAAACTGATATTCCATAATTTTAAAAATGTATCTCACTTTCTTTCTTTTTTTAGGTAATGCTGGTTTTTATGAGATTGGCATTATGGGCACACCTTTATCTTTAAAATATTCTGTTCTTGGATGGAATCATCCTGGATTTGAGGGTAGTACTGGTAAACCTTACCCAGATCAAGATAAAAATGCCGTTGAGGCAGTTGTACAATTTGCAATATATCATTTGGGTTTTGCTATCGAAGACATCATATTCTATGGTTGGAGTATTGGTGGTTTTAGCTCGCTTTGGGCTGCCTCTTGTTTTCCAGATGCAAAAGGCGTGGTAAGTATTAAATTGTCCACCAAATAGCTTTATATTGTCTTCAAATTTTATATAATTTTTTAGATTTTGGATGCTACATTCGATGATGTTTTATATTTGGCCCAACCTCGCATGCCAGCTAGTTTATCTGGTATTGTTCGTATAGCTATACGTGAATTTTGCAATTTAAATAACGTCGAATTGGCTCAACACTATCATGGTCCCATTAGCTTGATAAGACGTACCGAAGATGAAGTTATTGCAGAGTATGTTCACTTTCTTGTACAATAGAAGAAAATGTAAATATTTTTCTTTTGTTTTCAGAGATAATCAACTTGATACAAATCGTGGCAACTTTTTAGCTTTGAGTATTTTAAAATATCGTTATCCTCATATTTTTAAAACGGCTCAACTTAATCGTTGTAAACAAACTTTGGCCAAACCCATAGAAACAAGAAATTTAACAAGTAAGTTATTTTTTTCTTTTTTAATAAAATAATTACCCAATTCACAACTTCGTTATTTTGTTATTTGTTAAAGGATTATTTGAAGGAAAATAACATTTTTGAAAAAATACAGTTTGTGAATAAATGTGTTATTTATTTATTTGTTTTTGTCTTTGTTTAAAATTAAATTTAAATTTCTAGTAAAAATTAGATTTCTATTTTTAGTGAAAAATCGAATTTTTGTGAAAATTTGGATTTTTAGTAAATATTTGTTTTTTTTTTTTAGTGAAAAGTTGTATTTTTAATAAAAAATTTAAATTTTTAGTAAAAAAAGTAAGTTTTAATGAAAATTTGGATTTTGAGTGGAAATTTAGCTTAGTAAAAATTTTTGATGAAAATTTGATTTTTTTTGTGAAAATTTGGATTTTTAGTGAAAATTTAGATTTTTAGTGAAAATTTGGATTTATACTGAAAAATCTGTTTTTAGTAAAAATTTGGATTTTTATTGAAAATTTGGATTTTTATTGAAAATTTGGATTTTTATATAAAAATATTAATTTTTGGTAAAAATTTGGATTTTTAGTAAAAATTTTAATTTTTTAATTTTTTGTGGAAATCTGATTTTTAGTGAAAAATAAATTTTTAGTGGAAAAACGTTAGATTTTTAGTGAAAATTCGATTTTTTGGTGAAAATTTGTATTTTTTGTATTTTTAGTGAATAATTTAATTTTTATTGAAAAAGTGGTTTTTAGTGAATATCTGGATTTTTAGAGAGTAGTTGAATTTTCATGAAAAATTTTGCAAAAAAAAAAATCTGGAATAAAAAACTTTTTTGTTAGAAATTAGCAAATTTTTAAACAAAATAATTTGTTGAAATAATAAATAAATAATAAATTTCGAAATATTAGACATTAAAGGCACAAAGAACGTTGTAGACGTTTCTTGTTGAAACATTATCCTCGGCCGACCAAACGGACTATGTTGGTACTATAATTGACTTCGAGGCTATTTCCTTTTTTGACATCCCTAGTAGGGACCTCTGGATTGGAACGGAGAAGCTCCACGAAGGGTGTGCTCGAAGATGGAAGTAGGCACAGGGGCGGGTATTTACTTCATGGGAACAGATATCAAACGATCTTTTAGATTGTCTGATAGTTGCAGCGTTTTCCAGGCAGAAAATCTAGGCATTTGCAAGGTCCTAGGATTACTGAAGGAGAATGTTGAGAGGGATACTGAGGTAACTATCTATGTGGATAGTCAGGCAGCACTGATGGCAATGGCAAGTTACTGTGTCAGGTCCAGGTTAGTTCTGGAGTGTAGAAAGTTTGCTTCCTAGTCACTGCGACATTCATGGTAATGAAATAGCCAATGAGCTAGCTCGTAAGGGCTCGGAGTTGGACAGGTCTTTTATGGAGTTATCGGTTAGGATTCCGATTGGGTCATTTTCATGGCCATAAGGGAATGGATTATAGGTAGAACGAATGATGCTTGGGGGAGTAGATCGGACTGCAGGGTATCTAGAGCGTTATGGCATAGCAGATTTCAAGCATCTTCTGGGCATGAATCGTGCGAATCTAAGGATCATTGTTGGTATGATTACTGGTCACCTCGCAATAGGAAATATGACCAGTAAGTGGGACATTGGCGCGTCAGATTTTTGAAGCACGTACGATAATGTGGAGGAGCTAGAGACAGTGGAGCATATACTCTGTTACTGTGTAGGGCTTCAGCGAAGTAGACTGAGGTGGTTTGGGAGCCATATTCTGCCCGAACTGGATGAGGTTGCGGGTGAAAAACTCGGCAACCTTATAGGGTACGTAATGGGAATAAAGTGGCTTAGAGGTAGGCGGGGATGATTTTATGGATCTTAGGTTCAATATCTTTCTTATTTTTCTTATATTTATCTTTCTTTTCAATCTTTTGTTATATTCTACTAGGATTTTTCTCTTTCTTCATCTATCAGTTTTCTATATTATTTATAAAGGGACCACAATGAACCGAATGGTCTCTGGGTAGAGGAGTGAAGACGCCGCCCTTTTTAATCTAACCTAACATAGCGGGCCAGAAAATGCATTCCTTTCTCCTAGAGTCGAATATATATATATATATATATATATATATATTTTTTTTTTTTTTTTTTCATTGTATTCTTCAATAATTATATTAATTTGATCTCGAGCCTGAATAAAATTAAATAATAAAGCTAATGTAATTGTTATGGGAGATTTCAACTACAATCTCTTTAATGAATCTTTATCTAATAATTTTCATCTGATGTGTCTTAGAGTTGGTTTGAGTTCATAACTCAGCCCCCACGCGTTTGGACATGGCACATAATAGTATCTCACTTATTGACTATTTTCTTGTAAGCAATATATCTTCGGTTGTGGATTCTGGTCAGTTTACTTGTCTCTTTACTAATTCCTATCACAATTTTATATATATTTACTGGTTAAGTTTAAAGACTGTAATAAAATTGATTATGTTTGATATGACTAATATCTATGGTACAAATGATGTTGATGTGCAATTAGATACCCTTTCTGTATTGTTGAATAAACTACATGATATGATTGCTCTGTCCAGAAATAATAGAAGACGTGATGCTTTTGACTTTATGAGGTTAAGTAGTGTTTCTTTCACAAGCAAGCTCCTTAAGACACTTAGCTTTTCTGGTTTATCGGGAAAATCTAATTGACATAAATTGGAAAATATATTGCAAATATAGGAACAGAGTTAAGACAACCATAAGAAAAGAAAGGAGAAAATTTGGGATACGTTTTTTGATAATGTTGTTTGTAAACTTATTTGGACAAGATTAAGAACACTCCGATGTTCTGGTGGTGATAACTCTTTAGGTGAAATGGATGTCGATTTTTTGAATAACAAATTTTTAGATAATTTTGGGTATAGCAGAGTAAATAGTTTTAATTTCTTAGATTTTGATAACAATATAAATTCCTTTTCTTTTCGAAATGTCACTGAAAATGAATTGATTCTTGCTATGCAGCAAATTAAGTCAAATGCTCTTGGTATATTTATATGTTGTTGATATATTTGTATGTTGTTAATACTATTTTTACTGTTTCATTTTTCCTAAATTGTGGAAATGAGGAAGAATTGCACCCATTCCAAAGGATTCTAATTGTAGTATTGACAATTTGAGACCAATAAGTATATTACCTTCGTTGTCAGTAATTGTTGAAAACCTAATGAAAACGCAGATTTTATTGTATTTAAATCAGACATCTTTACTATATCAAAATCAGTTTGCATTTTGTAAGAACCATAATACTAACACACTATTGATCACTATGACTGACTCCATAAGAAAAAATTTAAATGAACATAAGCCATGCGTAATGGTTTCGCTGGACTTAAGTAAAGCGTTTGATTGTATTTATCATTATCTTTTATTATGTAAGTTGAGAGATAAGTATAATTTTTATGTAACAGCTAGTAAACTTATTTGTTCCTACGGTTCTGATCGATTTCAATATACTTCAGTTAATAAGGTTAATTCTAATATTGGGCCTGTTACTTCAGGTGTGCCCCAAGGCTTAGTCATGGGTCCCTTGCTATTTATAATTTTTTTCAATGACTGCATTGAATTAATGTGAAATCAATTCTGCAAGTCATTTGTATTTGCAGATGATGTGCATTTATTGTTTTCTGGTGGAAATCTTTTTAGCTCATTTGAGACCTCTATTAATGATCATTTATGTGAAATATCAGATTGGATCTTAGCTAATAATCTTTCCATTAATCCTACTAAGATTAAGGCTATACGATTTTTCTTGGGTAACCATGTGTTATCACACCCTAATATTTATATTTCTGGTGTATCTATTCAATACGTTGATCATTTGAAGTACCTTGGATTATATTTAGATCAAAAACGGAATTTTGATAGTCATGTTAGTCATATTTCTAGTAAAGTTTTCATTATCTTGAGAAAGTTATATTCAATTAGTTCTTATATACCTAAATTTGTTAAAAGACGGGTAGCTTATGTATTTCTTATGTCGAATATCAATTATTGTATTGAAATTATTGCGGGTTCTAACAATAATGCTCTGACTAGACTTGAGAGAATATTTAATAGAATCTTGTTGTGGTTTGTGTATAACTTGAAAATTCGTGATCATGTTACTAATTCTGCTATTGACTTCCTAGGATGTACCAATAATAAATACGTTGTGTTACGAACTTTATTGTGTTTTTTTAAGATCTTAAAATGTGGTGTCCCGTGAAATTATATAGAGAATTTAATTTTCTTCATTCATCACGGAGTCTACAAATTGATATACCGCTCATTCGTTATCAAATTTATTCGTTTTCATTTTTAGTCAGAGTTGCTAGAATATGGAATAATCTACCTTTAGAGCTTAAATATTTTTCCTGTTCTGTTCCTAATTATAAGAAAAAACGTTTCATTTTTCTAAATCTTTAGCCGAGAATACATTTTTCACTTTAGTCTCACATATTATATTTTTTCTGTTAAAGAGATATTGTTTGTTTGTGGAAAACTTTGTATTTGAACATTTTAATAGATTTAATTGGCCAAAAGTGGCTTTTGTATTAACCGTTGAATTAAAAATGAAATAAATTTTATATAAATTTTTTATTTTCTTTAAATTCAGCTGCTGATGACGAGCTGTGCTTGTCTCGTTTAATTACCTACGCCTCAGATCAAGGTAAAAAGTATCCCATGGATATTGGCGAAGATTATAGTGAAGATGTACGCCATCAAATGGCAGACTTTTTGGTAAGTTTTTTTTTTTTTTTTTTGTTTTTTATTAGGCTAACTTATTTGTCAATTTTTTTTCTTCCAGCTCCGTAAACATTTCCGTGATTTTAAGTCTACTCATTGTACCCAATTACCAGCTGAATATTTTAACATTCCATTCGATATACCAGTGGAACATGGCTTTGTATTTACCTAAACAACAACAGCGAAAAGAAGACAATTTAAGAAGAGTCAAATACGAAATTACGTTTTTAAGAAAAATGTTTTATTTTTTTTCCAATTTAAAACCTTTTCTAGCAAGGACTCTATATTATTAAAAAATAATTAAGCATTTTTTTATTAAATCAATTAAATTCTGTATTAAAATAAAAAGGGGTACAAAAGAAATTAAAAAAATCTTGCAACGGTGTGGCACGTGTATTTTTGTAAGAGTGTTTCGAATACTTAGGATTTTAAAAGCGCAAAATTTAAAGCTGTAGTATAACAGTTATTTGAACAAAAATAATTAAACAATAAACATATATATTTGGTTAAGGATAATCAATTTAGAAATATACCTATAATTTAATTTTCAAAAGAAAAGTATACAAAATAAATGTCTTTAAAACCAAAAAAATCTATATTGATTCAACAAAATGTTTCAGATTATTTTAATAATTTATTGTTTTAGCTTTTTGGTAATGAAATGTGAAGCATTTTGGAATTTACAACAGTTGTCAGAGTTTTTACATAAATTTGTAATATTTTCCCCGAAAGACAATGCGGAAAATGTAAGAAAAAAAAGGTAAAAAAAATCATAATTTTTTAATGGTTTTTCTTATTTGTTTAGAAATCTCCAAATATTAAAGAACTTAAAGAAGTTTGTGACGAAAATCAATTAATTTTACAATTGGCTCATTTATACATCACTAGTCCGGAACGTATTATACTTTTATTATCATCCGACTCTATTAGTACAACTTGTCAAGATGTTGGGAATGTTTTACATCATATAAATGTTACTGTTTCGGAGAGTAAACCCTTACCATCAGATAATCTTTATATGAAGCTATATAATGGTTTAGATTATTTCAATTCATATATATGTCTTTATAATCCAAGTACTAAAAGTCAGCGTAAGTTTGAGGAAATCTTTAACGGTTATTAATGTCCTAAAACTTATTTGAAATTAAAGAAATTACAGCATTAAAAAACTAATTGTTTGAACAAACTAATTTGTAGTATTCTAAAAAATTTAATCAATTCAAATTAAAGTGAAATATATTTGATTTTCGTTTTCTAGATCTTAACAATTATCACGAATGTTTAACTGAACTTAGAGAAGATTTACTAGATTGTGAAGGTCCACCAGATTGGTTTGAAAAATCCCATGAAGCCATAGTTTGCCAGTAATTTATTTATAGCTAAAACTTTAAATTCCCTTTTTTAACTTTTCAACCTTTTAGGTATTACAATGATATAATTAATTGTAATTATATAAAAGCTGCGTTATTGTGTGGTCTAAAACCAGCTCTTATGTTGCGTTCATTTTCTCAAGAAATAATGAAAAAAATAGTAAAGGTAAAACTTTAATTATTTAAACTCTTTTCCTTTTTTTATTCACTATAATGCAAATACAATTGGTTCGTTAGTTTTTGTGGTAATTAGAAAATAGTTTCTTCTTTTAGCTTTAATATATATTTATAAATATGATTTTAATTCTTTTTTCGTTTAGTTTAAATGTAAAATTTCAAGATCACTGCCTTATATCGATGATCCAATGCCGGCCTCAGGATGCCCTTTGAAATATAATTTAAATTTCTTTTTACTCACATACTTTCTAGTATTCATAGATGTGTGTGTTTTTTTATAAATTTGTCTTAATTTTATTTTCTTTTTATAATAATATTGATCCTGTTTCATATTTTGTAATAAATATTTTTCTTTTTGCATTTATCTTTTATATTATAACCTGAGAAATTGAAAACCTTTTAAGTTATGCATGCTTTTTTGAACCACCAAAACCCGAGAAACCCATTATAGCCGCCATATCGGCCATATCATCTGTTAAAGCCATGCCATCAAGATCTTCTTCTGCCTTACGTTTACGATCCTTTCGTTTTTCTTTACGATGTTCTTTATAACGTTCTTCTTCCTCTTTGGCTTCTCTGAGGCGTCTTTCCAATTCATAATCTTTTTGTTTTTCTTCCATTTTCTTTTTATTCGCCTGAAAACGTTCTTTCACCTGATCCACTGTGCTGCGTTCCACCTTCATGGACATGCCCAGATTTCTTTGATGTTTTTTGCCATTAATATGATCCAAAAAGTTTATAGAATCTTTAACCACACAATCACAAACGTTGCAATAATAGCCTCCCGACTGCGAACTGGGGGTATTTTTATTTATCACAACACTCTTGCCCAATTTACTGTCCAAATCAACTTTATAGTCACGACGTTTGAGACTTTCTCTTTGAACGGGTTCTTTAAATTAAAAAATTTATTTAATTTTTAATTGTTTATTTGAAAAAGTTTGAAGTTACCTTCATCATTTCTTTCATTGCCCTTAGCTTGACTTAATAAACGTTCCTGGGCTTTTTTCTGATATTCTGTTTTGTCCCATTTACGACGATGATCATCCGGGCGCATCGACATGTTGGTGATGTTTTTGGCAAGTTTTGTTTTATTTATAAATACAAATAAATTTATTTGTTTGGAAAATGCTAAAAATATGTAAATAATTCAACAATTTTTCACAGGTCTTGTTTTTTATTTATTTATTTTTTTGTTACTATATGTTAGAGTTGTATAAAAAGGTACTAGTTTAGGTTAACACTAATACTACCGCTGTTTTGAGAGAAAGGTAAATTTACTTTTTTTTAATAACGATAACAATATTAATAATTTAAAAAGAAAAAGATAAGAATTTCTAATTCCGAGACCTATTCGTATCAAAAAGGGTCTATAGATTAAGGACTTTAAAAATATGAAGAAAAACAAAGGTCCATACAAATGCTTAGTACCGAAATCGATTATTATGGTTAAATAATTTTTTTCCTAATTTTTTTTAAGTCAAGAACTTTAACTGTATTGTCGGTTCAGAATCTATTACGAACATAAGATTCTTTTGGCAGTATAAGAAAACAATTGAAGGATCATTTTAGATCATTCTACAGTTCACTGTTGCTGAGATATCGACCTGACAATTTTCTACAACACTAACTTACCCCGCTATATTATCAACACTGTTATGCTTAGTTGTACAGGGGGTATGAGATGCTCCCAATTCTGTATATTTTTTTAAATCATCATTATTAAATCATTATTATCAAAATGATTTAATATTGTGCATTTGATGGATTAAAGGTATAAAATGGGTGCCAAATGAAAGCTTGAAATGTTCTTTACAGAAAATATTGACAAATTTTTGAGATGACATATTATTTTATCAAATGAAAGTAATTTCAAATGATTCACATATTATTCATATTGATTAATTAGAAGAGGAGAAAATGCATTTTCTGTTTGACAGTTTTTACAAATTCTTTTTCCAAAATATTTCTATGTACTTACGTAGATGAATTTTTGTCAAGACAAAATCAGTGCGAATTCATACAAAATAACTTCAGTTAAACAGTTGACAGCTGTAACAACCAAAAATAATAATCAGCTGTTCAACTGAAGTTACTTGTATACATTAGCACTGATTTTGACATTAGTCTTGATAAAAATTTGTCTAATATAGACACTACGCTACAGCTACTTACAGAGCAAATATTTCTTATTTTTTAACAAAATTTCTTTTGCTAAAATTTTCTTATATTAATAAAAAAAATTGAAAAATAAACTGTTGTTATTATGATTTATGCCAGGAAGATATTTTTTATAAACATTTTTTCAAATAACTATTATTTTCACAAAAAAATGGAAAATTACAAACAAACTTTCCCGTCCCTGCCAATTAATTATTATTTTTAATACCTTACAGCCCGTCTAGACGTAACATAATATGTAAGATTTTTGTGTCAGAGAGTGTCAAATTCTCTCTCTGAGAGAATTATTTCACGTGTAGATTCAAATATTAGTATTATAAGATGTATTATGAGACTGTTGTGATGAGATTTCTCTACACAACTATCTTATAAGATGAACTGTCAAAAAAATACACATATACGAAATTTTGTTTGTGTGTGTGCATGCGTATTTTTGAAATTACTGAAAAACAACGTTTTTTTTTTTGTAAAATTGTTTCCTTTAATGTTTATTTTACATGTTAAAAAACATTTTTATAAAAATTGTGTTAAAAAGTGCGAATTGCTTAAATAAAAAGGAGATGTTCTCTCTGCGACTGATTAAAAATAATGATATCTTATACGATTTATTAGAATACGTCTACCCCTTATTTAAGATTTAACATAATATAAACAAAATGGTTACTCTCCTCTGCCGGCGTTATCTCACATATTATATCAGCGTTAATCTCAGTTGTAGACCTGGGGTTAATCATACAACTCCGACAATGTTGTCAAAAATAGTGAAAATATTACAGACGCTCAGAGAATTAAGTCGATCGGCTCAAATCCGCTTAATTCTTTCAAGCCGTCAACCGCCGCAACCTTTAACGGCTAAACCGATTCAAGGTAAGCCGCTGATACAATCGGCGAATTCATTAATTTTTTTTTTTATACTTGGAGTATGACACTTCAGCGGGTAAGCAAAAATTATGTTTATATGGAGTTTAACAGTTCGAAGTCACCAGTATTAAAACGGAGCTATTAGTTTATTTAATTTTTTCCTATTTTTAATATATGTTATTTAATACAACGTTTACACTAAACTAAAACTAGTAGTTTTTGGCTTCATTCGGTTTTTGATTGATCTTATTCATATTATGTTCTCACACATTTTTTTTTTTTTTTGAGAATAAAAATAAAACACATTTTAATTCAAAAAGTACAATTTTTAAACATATAAAATTTATGAACAAATATAAATTTCATTCATAATGTTTAATTTATTTGTTTATAAACTGTTTGACAGTTTTTACAAATTCTTTTTCCAACATATTTCTATGTACTAAAAATATTAAAAATTTCTTTCCTGTATGGAAATTTAGTAATTATTAATTATTTAACACACAATAAATAATTAAACAATTAGAATCGAGATGTTTTTTTGACTTTGAAATACATGAAAAAACAAATTTGTTTGTGTTTTTTTTAGAAAACGAATCGTTTTTCAAAAACGTCTCTATGTGAACATAGCATTAGATTTTCTATACAAATCAGAAACTATTTTCATTATGAAAACCAAGTAAAAACTATTACAGCAACTATTTACGATATAAAATGTTCAGTTGAATTTAGAATACTGAGCATTTATATATAATGAACGAAATTAAATTGTTAAATTTCTTGAATTCTTTTACTAGTTTTGTATATTTTGTGAATAAATTATGTTTAAATTGTTGTAAAAAACATTATTTACAACAAAACTAAATCAATTTGTATATCAATAGGAATTAAAAAAAAGTATATTTGTCAACAAAAACCACATCGAGAGAAAAAGAGGTATGTAAACGGTGTAGTTCTTGAAATTTGATTTTCACAAAAACCAATTAGTTTTAGTTTGGTGTGAATGGTATATAAAGAAATTCACGAGCCGCCACCGATACGTTCTTGTGAAAGCCGCCACCGTTGACAAATACGACTCTGCTTATATATCAGCATACGCCTTGTAAGATTTGTGAAAATTTATGAAAATTTACGAAGAATTGTGAAAAAGTTTAATAAAACATAAGGAAAATAGTAAAAATATAGAAATAAATGAATTTCTTAAACTTGGTAACATAAATTTTCCTCAAGTGTAGGAAAAAATTATTAGAAAATAAAGAAAAACAAACAAATTTACAGAAAAGTGTATAGAGAAACATAAAATGATGGCTAGACGTGGTGGGAAACGTATAAGGATGGATGATCCACCTCCCGATTACGAAGAACAAGGGTAATGTAAAATTAATTATGCAGCAAGATAAAATCTATACATTTTTTTTATGTTCCATCTTTTTAGAGAAAATCTCAATGACTCCATATCGGATGGAGATAGTCCCACTAAGCGCATGACTCGTTTAAGAGCGCGCGGTGGTGTTCGCGATAAACCTCCTATCATAGATGAAGACGAAGATGATTTCTTTGCGCCCGTTGTACGTAAACGTAAAGCTCAGGCACCTCGTAAACCTCCTGGTGAGGGTACTGGACGCCGGGAAAAAATTGAACGACCCCGTAAAGAACATGTTGATAAAGAGCAAGAACGTATTGATATGGAACGTGATGTTACAACCGATGAAAATAGTTTATATTTTATAGTACGACATTCAAAATCACCCATTGCCAGCATAGTAGACGATTGGATAGAACAATATAAAATAAATCGGGATACGGCCCTTATTGCTCTGTTGCAGTTTTTTATTAATGCTAGTGGTTGTAAAGGTAAAATACCAGAAGATACCGAACATCCCATGGATCATACGGCTGTCATTAGGAAAATGACCGAAGAATTTGATGAGGTATAAAAAATAATTATTTAGATAAAAATATACGTAATTAAAACGGTTTTATTTTAAATTAGGAAAGTGGTGAATATCCTTTAATTATTCCCGGTCAACAATGGAAAAAATTCAAAATGAATTTTTGTGATTTTGTACAAACTTTGGTGAAACAATGTCAATATTCTATAATATATGATCAGTTTTTAATGGATAATGTTATATCACTATTGACGGGTTTGTCTGATTCTCAAGTAAGAGCTTTTAGACATACTGCCACTTTAGCTGGTAAGGTTAAAATATTATTTTATAAAAAAATAAAAGATTTTTTTTTATTTTTTATTTGTTTTTAGCTATGAAACTTATGACTGCTTTAGTGGATGTAGCTTTATTGGTTTCAAATAATTTTGAAAATGCTGCCAAGCAATATGAAGCAGAACGTCTTAAGGTATTTTATAAAAATAATAGAAATTTTATTTAATTTTCAACATCAACATCAAATATATGTTTTCCAGTCCCGCGATCGCCGTGCTTCGGATCGTTTAGAATCCTTAATGGCAAAACGTGCTGAGCTAGAGGAAAATATGGATGAAATTAAGAATATGTTGACCTATATGTTTAAATCTGTATTTGTTCATCGTTATCGGTAATTGTTAATTTTATTGGTATTTTATTTTTTATACATATTTATTTTGTTATATTTTTTTAGAGATACTCTTCCCGATATTAGAGCTATTTGTATGGCTGAGATAGGTGTCTGGATGGAAAATTATCCTCAAAACTTTTTAGATGATTCCTATCTTAAGTATATTGGTTGGACTTTGCACGATAAAGTGGGTGAAGTGCGTTTACGTTGTCTACAAGCTTTATTGCCTTTATATGACAAGGAAGAACTTAAAGGCAAATTGGAATTGTTCACCTCGAAATTTAAAGATCGCATTGTGGCCATGACATTGGATAAAGAATTTGAAGTTGCTGTACATGCAGTTAAATTGGTTATAAGTATATTAAAGTAAGTGAAAATAATTTTTTGCTAAATTTTTAATATAAAATTTATAATTTAACTTTCTGTTTTCATTAGAATTCATCCGGACATATTAGCCGATAAAGATTGCGAAATTGTTTATGAATTAGTTTATTCCTCACATCGTGGTGTGGCTCAGGCTGCTGCTGATTTTCTTAATGTACGTCTATTTCATTTAACCGCCGATATGGAAGAAACTAAAACCAAAAGAGGCAAACTGCGTCTACCCAACACTCCTCTTATACGTGATTTAGTACAATTCATGATTGAATCAGAATTGCATGAACATGGTGCCTATTTAGTCGATTCATTCATGGATAATAATCCCATGGTTAAAGATTGGGAATGTATGACAGATTTATTGCTAGAAGAGCCTGGTCCTAATGAAGAAGTTCTAGATAATAAACAAGAATCTACATTAATCGAAATTATGGTTAGTAGTGTAAAACAGGCGGCTACCGGAGAAGCTCCTGTTGGCCGTGCCAGTAATCGTAAAATATCTTTAAGTGCTAAAGAACTTAAAGCCATACAAGATGAAAAAGTTCGTTTAACAGAACATTTCATAGTAACTTTGCCCTCATTACTGGAGAAATATCAAGCGGATAGTGAGAAATTAACAAATCTATTATCTGTACCACAATATTTCGAATTAGACATTTACACTACAAATCGTCAGGAAGCAAACTTACAAGCTTTACTAGATAAAATGGGCTATATAATGTCGGTGCACAATGATCGCGATGTTTTAGAGACTTGTGCCAAAACTTTGGAGTATTTGTGTAGAGAGGGCAGTGCCACTTATACCAGATGTGATGTGGCACGTTCAAATATTATAGATAATGCTGTAAATAAATATAAAGATTCCATAGAAGATTGGCGTAATTTAATTGCAGGCGAAGAATTACCCAATGAAGATGAAATTTATAATATTATAAGTTCTTTAAAAGTGGTTTCTATACTATATTCTTCACACAATTTAAATCCTTGGAATCTATTTGATTCGATTTATCAAGATGTAGATGAGTGTCAATCTAAAGAAAATCCCGGACGCAATTTACCTAATGAAGCTTTAGTGTATTGCATAGAAGCTTGTTATTTTTCTATAAGTTGGGGTTTATATTACATAGAAAATCAATGTGAAACTTCCCAAATACCCGAGGCTGTGGCAGAATTAAGAAAGAATTTGGATAAATATATGTTTGCCTGTTATGAACTGACACGTGATGGTCCCACAGAACAAATACAAGAAGCGGTTTGTATACAGTTTAAGATTTTCAATAAAATGTTTATGTTTTAATTGTAATTTTCTTTGATATCCTTAGGCCTATCAATCCATTTGCGATTTATTGATAACTTTTTCCGATCAATTATCACGTAATGAAAATCTTAATGTTCGCACTTTAGAATATAAATCCACATTGGATGAACAATTGGTTTTAAATAATTTTGTACAACACTATGTGTTTTCTTTGAAACAAGAAGGTATTTATAAATCCCATTAAATCTTTAAATTTTTTAAGGTGAAATTTTTTTAAAACAAAGATCTTCAAGATGAAATTCGTATTATGGAGCTGCATAAAAAACGCAACTTTTTGGCTTCGTATTGCAAACTGGTGGTCTACAATATCATTCCCACAAAAAGTGCTGCTGGGATGTTTAAATATTATGTTAAGGTAAGTTTAGCCTTTATTTTTATACAACTTTCATAAAATTAAAGATTATTTCTATTTTGTAGTGCTATAATGAATATGGTGATATTATCAAGGCCACCTTGGG
This sequence comes from Protocalliphora azurea, assembly GCA_932274085.1. Lineage (NCBI taxonomy): Eukaryota > Metazoa > Arthropoda > Insecta > Diptera > Calliphoridae > Protocalliphora > Protocalliphora azurea. The sequence continues at coordinate 129,807,054 of OW026522.1, forward strand.
CAAGGCTCGTGAAATCAATAAAGTTAACTTTGCCTTAACTTTACTTTTGAGTTTAATAGCCGTATTCAAAGATCTACAAAGTCAATCAGAAAACGAAATTGTCTCCAAAAATTCTCATGAATTTAGTGAACTCAAAGAATTAGCAAAACGTTTTGCTTTAACATTTGGTTTTGATGCCATTAAAAATCGTGAACCTATTATTGCTCTTCATCGCGCTGGCATTTTATTTGCTGTGGGTGATGTTCCCGAAGATCCTGTGGCTGCGCCAAAACGTTTACTTTTCCTTGAAGTGCTTAATGAATTTAATCATAAATTATTGAAACAGGATAAGAAAGTTATATTGAACTTTTTGGATCGTCGTATTTCACCGGGTATGCCTTCCAGTAAACCAGAGGAATATCAACCTTTAACATTGTATCGTAATTCATTGGTACATGGAGAAACTGATCAGGCACCAGTGAGTTCAAAACGGGCATATGCTCGTAAGAGACGTGAACATGGTAAGTTGGGTGTTTATTTGATTTTAAAATTTTAAAATTTTGTAACTATAATAAAAATTAAAGTTACGTATTCCAATTCTAAAAACTTGTAAGTTAAAGGGATGATAAGTACTTAAAGTGGACTTAAAGTTACGAAGATTGCAGAAAATGCTTTCCATTCTACTAATGTCTGGTATTATTTTTTCACTGTATTCTTCAATAACATTAATTGTTCGGCAAAAGATGTTTGTTTTCCTCCTTAAAAAAAAAAAACTATATAATTAATAATAGACAAACACATTTACCCTTTTCACGCTCACAGTATACATTCGATTTTAATAAAAATATACCATTTGAAAGGTATTTGCTCATAGAGGTGCAAAATATAAAATTCATTTAGTATTTTGAAAGTTGTAATAAAAATTGCTACTAACACATAAAAAACTGTGTATAAGCCTAAAAAAAGAGCCATTCAAATCATTAGACTCTCTACTATTTTATTTATTTATTTATAAAAAACTACCAAGCCATTAAACACATATTACAAAAGAAACATCCTGAGTATAATTATAAATTACAGTAAAATTTTTTATAATAAAAATAAAAACACATAATAATAATAATAATATTATTATTATTATGATTATTATTAAATATAGCTTTTACAGTATTTAATAAATTATAAATAAGTTATAAAAAAAACTAATGGCTCCCCAGCAGAAAAAGTAGAACAGAATAAAGAATACAAATAAGAATGAAATATCCCTAAGTTGTAGCTATAAGAATGTGGTAACTCTGAAAATCGTTGCACATAAAAGTAACGGTTGCTAAGATTAAAAAGTGAAAAAAAAGTAATGGAATAATAATAGCGAGTTAGAAGTTTTTTTCCACATTCAATTGAAAAATTTGTAAGAGCGGTGTGATAAACAAAATAGAAAAGGGTTCAATGCTCTGAATTGCTTTGTTTATTTTTGTTTGAGTCATGTATAATAAAAAACAAGTAAACAATTTGAGATGCTTTTTTAAAAGGTGTTTTGTTTTTACACCGTTCTTTGTTAAAATGTCCAAAATTACAAAAAAAAATTCAAATTAAACAACCAACATAAAAATAAAAAGAAAATCGTTTACGACAATACATTTTATGTTCATAATATATCATATCAGGGCCCATATTTTTAATATAATTTCAAAATTTCAAATTTTATAAGCGCTTCAAGAGAAAAAATAAAATTGTTTAAACGGAAAAAAATCACAAAGCGCCAAAATTGCCAAAAGATTTTTAATTTTGGCGTTTTTTATCGTTTTGGGAATTTTTTGTTCGTTTAACGTTTTTTCCGATTGAGGTGTTTGTCCAATTTGCTTTGGAGAGAATTACAGTTATTCATATTCGCTGTTTAAAGAATTTTAGAGGGAAAAAATAGAGAGGGAAAAGAATCGTTAAAAGTAAAAAAAAGCTAAAATAAAAATAAGAAAAACGCCAAAAAGAAAAAAATCGCATAAATGAAAATATCGACAAAATGGAAAAAATGTTTAGACGAAAAAATAGGTTTTATGCTCATTGAAAAGTTTGTCAAATTCCTATTGAAGGGACTCACAATGGACCGGGATCGGTCTCTGGGTGGAGATGTGGTACTATCTGGTATCACATCTACCTTCTCTATCTATCTATCTATCTATCTATCTAAATTCCTATTTCTTAAGGATTTCTTAGAAAAAAAATTATTACATAAATATGAATTCGAGTCTAAATAAAATTTCTATGGAAAATTACCAAAACCTTTATAATGTATGTATGTATTTTTTTATTTTCTTTTTATTTAAGATGATGACGAAGATGAGGAGGAATACGAAGAGGAACATAATGATCCTGACTATCGTGGTTGAGTAATAAAATAAAAATTACAATAATTTAGTTGTAAGTAAATTATTATTTTGTAGATTACAATTAAGCTCATAATATGTAAAAAAAAACAAAACTGTAAATTGTGTTAAAAAGACAAAAAAAAAAATCTATTAAAACTTCACATGAACAAGAAATAAACTTTTTTTTCTGCAATAATTTATTAAAATCAAGATTTTGTTTAAAATATATAATTACAAATAAGTTGTTAAACGAAATATACTTAATAAAATTAAATTTCTCTTTAAAATACTAAATAACAAAGTCTTATTACTTTAAATATTTTACAGCATACTCTTGGGCTTTACACATGGCAATTTCTAATTGTTCTTCAAATTGTGTTGATGTCTTTTTACCCTTCATATTACAGACTTCAAGAGGATTTAGTTCCTTCGGAGCGGCTACTTGAGATTTGAAGACTGAAGCAAATTCTTTTAACCATTTTTCGGCATTGAAATTTTCCGTTTGGAGTTGCTAAATTCAAAAATGATAAATTAATAATTTTAAAATTTTTTAAATTTTAAATACCTTGGGAACACAACATCTGGCCTTAACAATATTATCACTCTTACTAACAACTAATATAGGGCGATCAGTACAAAGTTTTGTGGCTTTTTGTAGGGGTACCTCTTCCATTAAAGCCGAACTTGAGATGTAGTGTAATATAAACGGATGTGTTTCTAAGGGTTTTTCCTGTAAAACATTGCGCATTTCAACTTCTACAAATTCTCTAAAAAATTGGAATAATTTGTTAAATAGGATTTTAATTTGGTTTTGGTTTTTCTTCTGAACAATTCCAAACTTACTTAATATTTGTTCTTGCCGCTTCCTTAAGCTTTTTTAAAATATCATTTATACGTTCCAGAGTATCCATTTTGAAAATATATGGCAACTGAATATCTAGATGAAAAATATTGTGTCGTATTTTTTGTAATTCTATTTCTGTGGCATTTGAGAGTTTGTCAGTCTTAAATTCTTTTTCCAACATATCGATACGATGCTTTAATAAGGCAGCTACTTTAAAAACCTTTAAATAAATTTTAAAATTAAAGTTATTCTCTAAACAATTCCAAGCAATTACTTTTTCAGCTGCTTCTCCGGCCACTGCTGTAAAGGCATAACGTGCTCGATTTGTTTGCTTAAGATTTGTTATACAAAAATATTTTAATTCCTGAGTATTTGTGACGTGTGTACCACAGCACAATTCTTTTGAGAGTAGTTCTAAATTATCACATTTTATGCTAATTAAACGTAAACCAGTTTCAGGATAAATTTCACCCGGTACCATTGTAACATCATTTTGTTGTAAAATATCAACAGCGTTACAAAGTTGAACTTGGACTGGAGTGGAGGAGGAGATAACTCGGCTAAATATGAATTAAAATAAAAAAAAAAAATACCCGGGTAAAATAATCTGTAATGAACAGTACAAAAAATGCTTTTCTTACTTTATAAGTTCCTCTATTTTAATCACATCCTCTTTAGTTATGCGTTTGCCAATTAAACCCACTTCAAGCTTACAATAATCACTTGTAACCGCACTAGACACCTGATAAGTGACTTTATTAAATAAAGATCTAATAGCACCATTAAGTAAATGAGTGGCTAGAAGTAAACAAAATTAAATAAATAAATTGAAAAATAAATAAATTTAAAAATAAACAGTAACCGTAACTGTTAAAACTTTTATTATAAAAGTCAGAAAATAACAGTTATTTTTTTACTTTTTCGAGCTGAAATAAAAGTTATATTATTTTTACGCCAAAACGGAAAAAATCGGCAAAATTAAAAAATTAGCTTTATTTAGTTTTGGCGTTTTTTTCATTTTGACGATTTTTTTCATTATGATTATTTTTTTCGTTTTAAGGATATTTTTTTATATTTTGAGGATTTTTTTCATTTTGTGGATTTGTTTTTATTTGGGGATTTTTTCCATATTAGTGATTTTTTTAATTTAGATTTTTCGTTTTAGAGTTTTTTGCACTAGATGATTTTTTCATTTTGACCGCTGTTTTTTATTTTGCCGATTTTTTACATTTAATCTTGGCTTTTTAACTTTGAACATTTTTTTCGCTTTGGGTTTTTTCGTTTTGGCGTTTCTATTCATTTTGTCGATTTTTTTTTAATTTGGTGTTTTTCAATTTTGGCATTTTTTCATTTTTTTTTTAGCAATTTTTTCATTTTAGCAAATTTTTCCTGTCGAGGATTTTTTGTTTTTTCCTTTTTTCGATTTCTTTTTTTTTATAAATTTGTGTATTTTGTTCTGTTTTGGCGATTTTTTTTTAATTTTAGTCAAAATTGAAGAAATTGTCTTTTTCTTCACTTTTTTATTTAGGCTATTTTTTGTTTTGTAAACTTTTTTCGTTTTGGCGGTATTTTTCCGTTTAGGTGATATCTTTCGATTTGACTTTTTTTAATTTTGGGTGTTTTTTCGTTTTGACGTTTTTTTTCATTACGGCGTTTTTTCGATTTGGCGATTTTTTCCATCTTTGCGGTTTTTTTTGGTTTTGACTTTTTTTTTCAACAAAAATATTAGAAAATAATTTTTATTTCTGCTCGAAAAAAAATAAAAATCACAAAATAACTCATTTTTCGCTCAAAAAAATAAAAAAACAGCATTTTATGAAAGCTGTATTCATAACAATGAAGTTTATGTATTTAAATCAGTTTTCCGACATTTGCATACATCCTTTTTATAACAATAAATAAAACTTGTCCACTCTAAAAATAAAAGATACCTGTATGATGACAAATATTTCTCTGACGATGACAATTATCTACCCGTAACACCACCTCATCTCCTACGCCCAAAGTAAAATGAACTTTTTCAGCCGGCAATTCACAAGTGTGAACTACACAATCATTAATAAAACGTACATTGGAAACTTTTAGTTCTTGCCAATCATCCGCTAAAGTTTTTATAACAATAACTCCTTTGTCAGATTCCTGGCCTCCAGATTTGTAATAAAAATTACTAGTTTCCGTAAAAATCGATACTATATCTTGTGTATTAGTCATGCCATTGCATACTACTTCCTGAACACTAACATCATTATATAAAATACCCAATACTTTAGTTTTCAGATCAGGTATTATATATTTTTTCTCCTGCGTATCATAACTATAATTGTATTTGTATTGATTATCAGTAGCTGGTAATTTTTTAGTTAATTCCACTAAGGATTCTTTAATACTTTGCAGTAATTTGTCAGAATATTGTTTAGAATTCAAAGAGCCTTTAGCTTTTTCTTTAGCCCTTGCCAAAGCCTCCTGATAGTCAGCCACATTATAGGTCATTTCTTCTAGTTGACTTAATTTTTGGAAATGTTCTTCAGTTAAACCATAAGTATCAGTTAATTTGTGTAAAAAATCGCCTGGAATATTGTTATTTTTAAAAGTATGCTTTATGGTCTGAAATTCTCTATAAGCTGGTACAAAACCAGGACATTCCATTAAATCAATATCCTCTAAATTGGGAAATTCACTAAGAACTTCTGTAAAAGCCTTAGAAGAACTTTCACGCAAGGCTTTAAATACTTCTTGTTCATAGGCTATTAATTCCAAAATTGCAGATTGTTTGTTAGGTATTTCCGGATAAGCGGAACCCAAAGAATCTACTACTACAGGTATTAATTGTGTTAACAATTTCTCATTGGCAAATATATTTTCGGATACAGTTAAGGCTTTGCGCAAAACACGTCTAAGTTTTTGGCTGAAATAAAATGATATAAAATTAAAATAATTTATACTATTGTTTTTTATTTTGAACACTACTTACTTTTGATCGGGTAACATACCATCTGCTAAACATACAGTAACCATACGAGAATGATCAGCCATAATTCTATAGCCTGTATCTAATGTGGCGGCATCTGTGTTAGAGGGAAATGTTCCACTATATTCGGGTGCTTTGGATATCTATTATAAAAAGTGGTATTGTTTTGGGAATTATTCGTATTTTTTCTTTCAAAAAAAAAAAAAAAAAAAAAAAAAAAAAAAAAAAAAAAATACCTTTTGTATGGCATTAAATAGAGGCACAAATAAATCGGTATCATAATTGGAAGATATATTTTGTAAAATAGCTGTTAGCCTTTCAAAACCCATACCAGTATCAACATGTTTGGCTGGCAATTGAGTAATGGTACCATCTTCATTCCTGGAAAAGAAACAAATTAAAATTATATCTTATTTTGAATTTTGGTATCCAACTTACCGATTATATTGTATAAATACCAAATTCCATAATTCAGTTAAATCTGCACCACCAGCATTCACTAGCTTTGCTCGCTCCTCTGGAGAAGCCAAATCTGGACGATGATCTATATGAATTTCTGTACAAGGACCACAGGGTCCGGAAGCACCCATTTCCCAAAAATTATCTTTACTACCAAAAGGCAAAATGCGTGACGACGGAAAACTAGAATAAGACATAGAATTTAAATTTAAAATAAAAAAAGTATAACAAAATCTTATGTCACCCCAAACTTCTCCATATTTCAAAACATTCTAAATCGGCGGGTAAACCCAAAACTTTATCGCCAGCAAAATACGTGACATAAAGGCGAGAAGTATCAATATTGTAAGGACCCCTTAATAATTCCAAAGCCATGGAACAAGCCTCTCTCTGAAAAACTTAAATAAAAATTAACTTAAAAACAGTTTCCAAACCTAAATACCTTGAAATAATCCCCAAAAGACCAATTTCCTAACATTTCGAAAAACGTATGATGATAACTGTCCTCTCCCACCACCGACAAATCATTGTGTTTACCACCAACTCTTACACATTTCTGAGAATTGGCCACTCTTTTGTAGGGCGCTTGAGTGGTGCCCAAAAATACCGATTTAAACTTGTAAATAAAGGAATTAAATATATAATACTAAGTAAATTAAGATTGATCTCACCTGGTTCATGCCTGCATTAACAAATGCCACTGTTGGATCACAAAATGGTACCACTGGACTAGAACGTACAAATTTGTGATCATGTTGTTTGGTAAAATAATCTATAAATGTTTTTCGTATTTCCCTTGAGGATAATATTCTTTGCAGTTTTTTAGCCGATGAATACATGTTTTATTTATTTTTATTTTTTCTTATTGTTAAAGAGTAATTATCACCAAATTTTACCGGTATTACAATGCAATTGTTGTTTTTTATGTAACAGATGTTTTGTTGTAGTTTGTTTGACAATAACATACGGCAAATTATCTTTAAAGTATGGGAAGGGAATTCCCAAAAACGCTAAATTTCTGAGGGTTTTTAGTAAATTTTCTTTTTACAGAAAATTTTGATATTTTTTTCAGAATATTTTGGATATATTAAGAAAATAACATAAATTAAATAAAATAATGTGGTTAAATACTTTTCGCTATATTCGAAAATTTTAATCTGATTTCGAATATTCTAAATTTTTGAAAATATCTCAAATTTGGTAGGAATATTCTAAATCTTTATAATTATTGTCATAATTTTTAGCCTGTAAAAATCCAGTTAAAATTTTCAAATTTTAATTTCAATAAACTTTGAAAGTAATTCGCATAAATATTTTTTAATCATCTTTAGATATGTTCGCAAATTTTGTATCAATTTCGAAATTTTACAAATTATTTTAAATTTTGAAAAAATAAATTAAAAGTAATGATAAAATGATATAAATCAATTATTCTTTATACTATTAAAATGGATTTTCGAACAACAAAAATAAATGAATATATAAAAATTAATAAATAAATTTCAATAAGCAATAGAAAAATAATATAATTTTTTTTAATAACCAGATTTTCGCTTGAAAAGAAAGCTTTGCATATTTCTCAAGTATTTTTCAAAAATGCTTTTTTCATTTCTTCATTGAGAAATTTTCATAAATGTTTAAACAAAAATACACACAAAATTCGAAATATTTTATTTAAATTATTTATTTATTTTTTTAATTTTTTTCTTTTTTTAAGTATTATTTTCATAAAATAACAATTTAATAAAAAAAAAAAACATTAAAATGAACAAACAATCCTAAAACATTTTATTGTATCTTTTATTATTTATTTTGTGATTGTCAAAAATTCATTTGTCATAAATTTGCTATCGTTGGGTAGACACTCTTCGTACATAATTGTAAAGTAAAAAATCCAGAAGTAGCAAAAGTGACTATTTTATTTTTTTTATAAAAAATCGAAAACTATCAGAATTTTAAAGTTGCGAAAATGCTCATAATGCATATTTAAATAAAAATCTTTATTTTTCTATGCATGTTTCTGTGAATATTATCCCATTTTCACGAGTATCTTCACTTTTTTCATGCATATTTAAACTTGCCCTTTTAATAACTTTAGACATGTTCGAAAATTTCTTTATAATTTTCAAGACTTCAGCTTAAATTCCTAAAAGTATTGTAATCAATTAAAACAAAAGCTATAAAATTTTTAGAAATAAATTCCAAAAATAAAATATTTCGAAAGCCAATTAAAAAATAAAAAATTAATTGATTTTTTTTGTGTTACAGCCACGTTCGAAAATTTTAAAGAGATTTTCGAATTTTCGAAATTTTAAAAACAGGTATTACAATAACATAAATAAATTAAAATCTTCTTTTAATAAATTTTTCACAGTTTTCTTTAAATTAATTTTGAATTTTCGAACTATAATAAACATTTTTTAAATTAAAGAGAAATATGAATATGATTTTTAAACTTAATAAAAAATGTAATTTTCATAGAATGTAATTTTTTATAGAAAATATTGGATATATTTTCTTTTTGTAGAAAATTTTCCATAAATTTACTTTTTATATAAAATTTTTTATAATTTTACTTTTTATAGGAATTTTCAATAAATTTTATATTTCGAGATAATTTTTGGTGAACGAGAAATTTTTTTAATTTTTTTTACAGGATATTTATCAAAAATTTTTATTATTAATAGAAAATTTCAGCAAATGTACTTTTTTTTTTGAACATTTTTAATAAAATATTTGTAGAAACTTTTCGATTATTTCTCTTTTTATAGAAAATTTACGTTAATTTTTTCCATTTTTAGAAAATGTTCTACCATTTTTCTTTTTAAATAACTTTTTTAATAGCTGACTATTGATCTTTTTTTTATTTTTCGAAGATGTCAATAAATTTTATTTTTATATAAAATTTTCGGTAAATTTTCTTTTAGAGCGTGTGCCAAACGGTGGCACACACTCTTTATATAAAATTTTCCATAAGTTTGAATTTAATGGAAAATTTATTTCTATAGGAACTTTTCTTTTTAGAACAAATTTTCGAATAATTTTCCTTTTTATTGGATGGAAACTTTTGATAAATTTTATTACTAAAAGAAATTGCCCATTAATTCGTTTATAAAATTTTTGTAAAATATCTTAAATTAATTAAAATGAGGGTTTGTGAGTATATCGAGCTTCAGTTTGTCTACATGAGACCAAGGTTTTCTGACAACACAAATCGATTATTTACCCTTATAACAATTTAAAATATAAACAATAAGTATTAGCTGTTCACGAAATTACATCAAATGTCATCTAGCCAGTATGAACACTCTAGATTTCAATCGTAATTTCGGCCGGTCTGAAGAAGGCTTAAAAGTTTGACAAAAATCGGTAACTAAGGCGGCTGCTCTACTTAGCCACTTCTAGGCGCCAGCGGCTAGGAGCAGCGTTTTTGACAATTCAGTTTGAACACATCACTGCAAAAATTCTCCAAAACGTAATTGCGTCACCAACTAATTATTTGTTTACATTTTTTGGCTTCCACCAGCTGTTCAAAGAAATCATGTGTGACGCCGCGAACACTACCAAGGAAGTTTCTGCTGAAGAAGCCACTTTGGAGGAATCCAACGATAAGAGACCTAAATTTGGAAATCGTTTTTTAACCAACGAAGATGATGTCTTTACGCATAATGCTTGGTAAATATAGAAAACAAATGGGAATTTTCATAACAAACACCTCCCTAAAAGCTAACGCATTACAACGAAACTGTTCTGCAACTAAAAACTGGGAATTTACCAGACATCGTAAGAAACCTAAGGGAGGTGGACGCTTATTAACAAAACCCCAAGACTTATATGAATTTAATGCCTGGTGCGTGTAATGTGAACTAAAGTTTTGTTATATTTTTCTTATTTTTTTAATTTTAGGGACAATGTTGAATGGGGCGAGGAACAGGAAAAGCAAGCTTTACAGGCGGTAGTTAAAAATTCCAGCATAAAAATGACCGAACCCGACAACGTCAAGTTTAAAAATGAAGCCGATCGATTTTGGGATTCATTTTATGGTGTTCATCAAAATAGATTTTTCAAAGATCGCCATTGGCTTTTCACAGAATTCCCTGAATTAGCTCCCAATAAGGACATACCACAAGCTAGAAGTATCTTCGAACTTGGCTGTGGTGTGGGTAATACAATTTTACCCATTTTAAAATATAGCCAAGAACCTGAACTTAAAGTATATGGCTGTGATTTTTCCTCTAAAGCTATAGAAATTTTTAAAGCTGATCCTTTATATGATAGCAAACGCTGTGAAGTGTTTGTTATGGATGTCACTTTGGATGAATGGCAGGTGCCCTTTGAATTAGAGTCACAAGATATTATTGTATTGATATTTGTTTTGTCGGCCATAGAACCTCAAAATATGCAACGTGTGGCTGAAAATTGTTATCGTTACTTAAAACCGGGAGGTTTGGTGCTATTTCGTGATTATGGACGTTATGATTTGGCTCAGCTTCGTTTTAAGAGTGGCAAATGTTTAGAGGATAATTTATATGTACGCGGCGATGGTACAATGGTGTATTTCTTTACTCAGGAGGAAGTGAGGGATCTGTTTACCAAGGCAGGTTTTGTGGAGGAACAAAATGTTATAGATAGACGTTTGCAGGTCAATCGGGGACGTATGCTCAAAATGTATCGTGTTTGGATACAAACAAAATATCGAAAACCACTGAATGAGAAGTGAGGAGTTAAATGGGATTTTAATAATTTTATATTTCAAAGGAAATTTATTTAAGTTTGACCAAGCATAGCGTATTTTACTATAATTTCTTGTGTTCTTTTTTTTACAAATATCACACGAATATTGACAAATTTGTAAATTATTACAAATTCTTTAAAAATCGCAATAAAAGTTGAAACATAATTTTTAAAAGTTTTGTAAAATATATTTTATAGCTACTAATAAACTATAACTTTTACTGTAATGAATTTAATGGAATATTTTGATGAAATCTTGGTTAGATTAATGAAAAAGATTCCAATAATTAACCCATTGCGGGATATTTCAAAAATGCTTATTTAAAAAAGACCTTTTAAAAATATTATGATTTTAAAAGTTCGAAATTAAAAATGTAGATTAAATTATAATACTATAATATATAATGGATTGAATAAAAATACCTGTTATCACCTCATATACTTTAAAAAAATTAGAAAACATTTTTTGTTTGCAATTTTATAGAATATCAAGTGTTGCCAACTACTTGAAACATAGTTGCCAATGTTTTTAAATTTCCCCTTTTACACAGTTGTATTTTCCCGTATTACAGATAAAACAACCATGCTCAAATGAAAGATAAAATTTACAACAAAAATTAGTTTATTGAGCGAATTACAAGGAAAAACACCTTGTTACGGAGATAACGCCCTTTGCGAAACGAGTCATTTTTTGTGTGAATTTATTATAAAAAATTTCCACACACATACAAAAAATTGTGTTTGTTTATTTTTAAATTATAAAAAATATTGCGAAAATAAAATTATACTTAAGCAGCCCACAATAAAAATGTGAGTTTTCCATAATACATATTAAAAAAGAAATAAATGCGAAAAAATATATAAAAAAGTGGTACTGAAAAAACGGTGTCGTCTGCAGTTATTTATTATTTCTATTCCACAAAGTGAACTTTTTTTTGCTACATCTTTGTGCAAGTAGACCAGCATAGAGGGCACCTACAAAATAATACAAATAAAGAAAAAGAGAATGAGGAATAAATATTAATAAATCTTGCAAAAACAAAAGATTATAGAAAAGTTAATTTTATAGATGATGCGAAAAAATTGTGGAAAAAATAGTGCAAATTATTTAAAGAAAAAATAGAAGTGAAACATAGTTAATAACATACATATAGGAGAATAACAAATATAGTGTTAATTATACAACAAAAATTAAAAAAATTATAAACACAAACAAACAACAGTAAACAAAACGTTTTTGCTTCAATATTAAAGAAAAAAAGGAATAAACATCAATTAAAATTACTGAAAGAAAAAAGAATATTAGTATGGAAAATAGTTTTATGAGAATTGTGCAATTTTAATGGTTGCAACTAGATTTTTTGTTGTATTAAAACTAATCCTTTAATAAATCATCTTTACATACACATAAACATAGAAGATAATTAAAAATTGGCAACGCCATTATGCTATTGACGTCAGCAGAGACAGAATTTTAGCTGGAGAGAGAGAACAAGAATTTTACCTACTCTTCCTCAGTTATGATTATTTTATATTAAACGAAGACATGCCAGAATTTACTTTTTTAATATAAAAAATATAAATTTTTACTAAATTGTTTAACAATTTAATAGTTTATTTAAAAAGCAATAAAGGTTAAATTTATATTAAGAAAACCTTGAAAATAAGTGCAATATTACTTATAAACACCTTTTTATTTATGACAAGAAATTACATATTTCTTATCTGGTAACCTTGTTTTTCTCTAACAAAATTCATTTGTACCGGTTTTTACTGCAATTGATTTATTTGTCTTAATGATTCTAAATCCTTTTTTTATTAAAACACATTTGTTCAATTTTAAATCGTTTCTATATCCTAATTACTTGCCTCTAAAAACGAGTTATTTAAATCCTTAAGTTACTTTTTACCTGTTTCTTTTTTCTTGCGTTTATCTCTCACCTACCTGTGTTGTTTTTTTCTTTCTTCCTTTTGTTATTTTTTTATATTACTCAATTGTTTGTAATCTGGTTTCTGTGTGAGTTGAAAATATTAATGATTCATTTCATTTTTTATTTTGAAAATCTTCTGTCTCTGTTTTTTGGCGTTTCTAAGTATTATTTGACCAGTTTTTATATAAAGTTAGTGTTTTTATTATTTTTAAAAATTGTGTATTTTAAATGCATTCATAGTGTTTTATGTTTGTTATTAGTTTTGCGTGTTGTCAATTAAATATTTTTTAATAAAATAAACTTAAAAAATATAGTGAAGAAAAGAAAGCAATCTTGTGGATTAATTAAGCTTCATCATCCTTGCTAAACTTTTATTTGGATATTACAATTCATTTTAAATATTCTTAAAACTGGCGGAAGAAACAACTGAAAATTCCAACATGAGTTGGGGTACTGAATTATGGGTGAGTTTTATTAATTAATTAAAATTTATTAATTTAAGTGTTAATTTAAGTACAATATTTATGTAATGGAAAATGCGTTTTTAGGGATAATAGCGATACTGATGAATTATTTATCTTAAATATATTTTTTTTAGCTTCATAGTTTTTACTTTTGAAATCAAATAACGCTGACCGTTCATCTGTCTTTTGAAATCAACTTCCCATGATTTCCGATAACAGCCTAAAATGTTGCCTTTATTCAGACATTTGCTATAGCTTTAAAAGAAAAAAGCAGAATAAAGGCATCATTTTATCCAGAAAAGAAAACGCTATTAGATGCATATTTTATTTATAAATATATCGATTAGGATCCAGATAATTTTTCTGTTGAAAATAATCAATCGAATCCTATATGTTGCAATTCTAAAGCATTTTTTACACATTATTTTTTGAATTCTAATAATTATACAAAGACTTCATACAGATCCAAGAAATTAGCAATTTTTAAGAATATACCAAGTAAAAAAATATTTTCATAACACTGATTTTTCTTTTAATTTTTAAAATTTTTTGAAAATTAGAACTTTTCTTACAAATTTTTGCTATTTTTGAAAATTGGTAGAAATATTATTTTAGATGTTATTTATAAAATAAATATTTGTATTATTAAAAATTAATTCTGTTGAAAACTGGTAAACTTTTGTAAATTACAACAAGAATTGAAAGTTAGACTTCTTTTGAAAATTGTTCTTATTTTTTTTTTAATTTTTTCTTTAAGAAATTTTTTATTATTTTGAAAATTTGAATAATTATTAATATATTCAGAATATACACTGGTGTATATTCATGTAAATGCATTTTCTTTGAGGTATATTCGTTGCTCTTAAACAAAAGCAATGTTGTGTAGTTACAATAACTCGCGATATAGCGGTACTTTTTAATGTAAGAAATATTTGTTTCTTGCTTTTGTTGTTTTTAATTTAATTGTTATATAATAATTGTTGTTAATTTATCAATCAGAACATATTAGTGATCATTTCGAGAAAAATTTGTCTAAAAAGTTATTGATATATATATATATATATATATATATATATTTATTAGTTGTTTGTTTCACTTAAGGTAAATTAACCGTTAGGAAGAAGTTATTCGAGGCTTCTTAAGAAAGGTCAGAAATACAGAGTGCGGAAACCAAGAAAAGGTAATATAAAATTAACAAAAAATCAAATTAATAAAATAAAAGAAGTCCCCCGCAATATATGCTACACATATAAAAAGTTTACTTGAACTTCCTGTCACTTCCAAACATGTTGCACACATTTTGCGAACAGATGGTAAAATAAAATGGAAGAAACCAAAATGTAAACTAGTGTTAAAATGGACAGATGAGTGGAATAAAGTAATCTTTTATGATGAAAAAAAAAAAAAATCTATTTGGATGGTCCCGATTGCTATTGGTATGATTTGAGGTCGTACGAAATTCCTATGCTGAAACGTAATTCCGGAGGAGGCAGTTTGTGGTTTGGACAGCCTTTTCTGCTGCAGGAAAATCAAAAATATGTTTTGTTCCAACTAAAATGAGCAATTCACAATAAACTGTTGAAAGATGCTCTTTTCTCATTTATGGATGAAAAAAAAAGGATGAAGTTTGCATATTCCAATAACGCTAACGCTGCAATCTAAATCGTGGTGTAATGAACATAGCATCCCACTATTAGACTGGCCGGCTGGCAGTCCGGATTTAAATCCAATGGAGAATCTGTGGGGGTACATGGCCCGTACAGTTTACGTAAGAAATACACAAACTGAAACCAACTCACACTGTTAAAGGATATGAAAAATGGAGGACATAGTGGGATGCCTTATCTATCATCTCCCAAAAAGTTTTGTCCGCTCACGTTGCCTTGTTTTCCTGGAAACTGAATTCATCCCACTCAGAAAAACAAATTTTGAATGATCATCAAATTCATGTTTTAAAGCCAATTCTGGGGTGAAACTGGCATCAGATGCAATGGTGTATGTGATAAAATATACCATTGCACTAAAAAATGATCGGGAATAGACCAATACTTTATCGGAGTGTTGGAGGCTAACAATTTTGTGCGTTTTATACGTGAGGACTGCATGCAATATATAAGAAATGTGGATTTAGCTTTAGGTGAAATCCAAGATGTATGAAGTAAAAAGCAAAATTTTAAAGAATATAAAAGGGAATTTGAAACATCACTATAACAAAACGAAAACGAAATAAAACAATTACTTGAGGCAATTGAAAAACGTTACGAAAAAAGACTTAGGATTTTAGATGATACTCAAAAAACATGTGAAAAGAACTTTAATGAAATAAAAAAAATATTTGGAAATGTTAAAGACTATGAAAACAAAAATAAAGAAATGGTGTTGCCAGAATTAAAAAATCAAGTGCCATTAGTAATAAAACCGAAAGTAATACAACAAATTGAAAAACAAAAGAAGAGTTAAACCGAAAAGTGGACCAATAAACTTTAAAATACTAAACATTGAAAATAAAAAAAGGAACTTTAGTCATACAAAGTGAGAATGTTGATGAGAGAGAGAAAATAAAGTATGCAATTGAAAGTGAAATGAGCGAAGAGTACGAAATTAAAGTTTCAAATAAGATTGAATTGTCAATAATTGTAACGAACAAAAAATTTAAAGATAACGAGATTATTGAAAAACTTAAAAAACAGAATCAGAATCTAGGTGATAATATAATTATATGAAACGAGGAGAAATAAAGGATTAATATTTAATGCAAAGTTAAATATTGTAATGAATCATATACAAGAGTAATATCGGCTCAGAAATGAAATATCTGTTGGGAGAAATGTCCTGTATTTAATGGTATACAAATATTACGTTGCTATAAATGTGAAGGATTTAATCATAAATCAGTAGAAGAAATATGTTTGAAATGCCACGGATAACATTATACAAACCAATGTAATAAGGGTATTATAAATAAATGTATTATTTGCATTAGGACAAACAAAAAACTAAATTTGGGCCTTGATGAAATTTTAAAATTTATCTTCACACACATAAATGAATATGCCTAACCTAACTTAAATATACTTAAATACAATTGAAGAAAAAAGTTATATAGTTTAATAGAGAGAATCCTTGTGTTCATTTTCCATATGGTCCATATGAGTGACAAGGAAGAAAGTGGCCAAATATGACCAAAATCTCTCAGAGACCAAAATTTTTTAAAAATCTCCCAAATACAATTGAAGAATGGGAGTTATATGGTTTAATATAGGGAATCCTTGTGTTCATTTTCCATATGAACCATATGAGTGTCAAGGAAGGAGTTGACCAAATATGACCAAAATCACTCAGAGAGCAAGCACCAGAAACTATTAAGTGTAAATTTCAAAATTTTTTAAAAATCTTTCAAATACCACTGAAGAATGGAAGTTATATGGTTTACTAGATAGAATCCTTGCGTAAATTTTCTATATAGTCCATATGAGTGACAACGCAGGAGGTGGCTAAATATGACCACTTTTTTTAAATTTTAATGAGGAGTTTGAGTTATATGGTTTAATAGAGGAAATCCTTGTGATCATTTTCCATATGAGTGAAGAGGAAGGAGGTGGAAAAATATGATCAAAATCTTTCAGGGAACACCAGAGTCAAGTTTAGTTAAATATGTTTTAATTTATTGAATATTAGTTAAGTATGTTTTTGACGCTTCGGCATATTTAAAAGTACATATTTAATTTAAAAATTTTCATATTTAATTAAAAAATTAAATATGTTTCGACCTTACGTCAAAGCATATTTAACTTATGATATTTATCTTTACAAACATTTTTTCGATTGGTATTTGAAAAAAAGTATTAATTTTCAGTCGAGATTTTCTTGTAGTTTTAAAAATTTTTTTGTGATGAAATTTTTATGCATTTTGTACCTTGTTTTTTTGCGTGTGGCGATTTCTTTTACATTTTGGAGTTTTTGCATTTAGACGATTTTTTGGAATTTTAAATTTTTTGTAGGTTTAGAGATCTTATGCATTTTGTCAAGTTTTTAGCGTTTTGGTGATTTGTATAAAATTTTGGAGTTATATTCCGTTTTTACGTGCCTTGGGAATTTTTTTCGTTTTGGTGAAAGGCTTTAAGTTTTGTAGATTTTCTTTTCTTGTGTTATTTCATTTTTTCGATTTTTTTTTGTTTTGGTGTTTTTATTTGCAATTAGTCGATCCTTTTTCGCATTTTACCGATTTATTTGCAAATTTGCTGTTTGTTCAGTTTGGCGTATATTTTTTGCGATTTATTTGTGTTTTTGAAGACATTTTGCGTTTTGTTATTTTTTCTCGCTATTTGGATACTTTTTTAACTTTTGCGATTCTTTTTTTCATTTTGGTGAGATTTTTTTCGGTTTTTGGTGATTTATTTACGTTTTTTAAGATTTTTGCATTTTGGTAATTTAACGAATTTTTTGATTTTTGGTTCCCTTTTCCGATTTTTGCGTTTTAGATTTTTTTCTATTTGGCGTTTTAACGACTTTTGAAGTTTTGACGTTTTTTGAATTTTGGTGTTTTTCGTTTTATGCCGCGAAAGAAATATATACTGGGTGATATAAAAAGTATCCACGATTTTTGTCACTAGATGGTGTTGTTACCCATATATTGGGTAAAACTAATTCTATTGTGTCAAGCGGACACAAGTTTGAAAGGTGACATTTCAATTAAGACAGTTCTTTTATTCGTCGCTTGTATAAAAACTTAAAATGAATTGAAAACGTGTATATATGCTGTTGGCGAACGCCGGGGTGGTTTGCTTGATTCTGTTCCGGAAATTTCGATGTCAAATATGCACATTGCTCTAGCCAGTCAGTAAATTAATGCAATAAATTTCCAAAAAACTTCGGGTGCTTTTAATATGATTTATTTCTCATAGATTTGTGGTTCAAAATGTTAATAACACCGCAAAAAATATCGATATTGATGATTTTTCTGTAGAAAAATTCTGCTATTTTGATGTTTTATAAAAAAAAAAAAATTAAAGTTACCGAGGACATTATAAACGCCATTTCAAACGACAGGTGAACTGATAGACGTTCATTATTTTTTCGACTTCCCAGGATACATAATATATCAGATTAATTAAAAAATTAATTAAAAAAAAATTAAGTCATTTTTAAATTTTATGTTAAAACAATTCTTGCATAAATTGAAAGAATTTGAAATATTTTTTACTTTAATTTTCCTATAATTATGTATTTTCAAATTCCCTGAATATTTTATTATTTACAAAGTTTTATCTTAACTTTAAGATAAAACTATTTTTAACTCAAGCTTTATCTTCAAATTGTTTTATTTACAAAGTTTATTCATAAAATAAAAGATTTTATTAACTGGACAAGATTTGTATTATTTTTCTTACAATTCTAAAAGACGTTTGTTTTCTTTTTTCACATTTAATACAAAAACGTGGTGGTCAATATACTTTAAAACCACTTTTTTCAGCTTCTATCAATTCTGAATTTTACAAGAAAAAAGTAATTTTAACGTATATAAAATGTGTTAAAGCTTATTTAATTTGTATTTTTTTTTTGCTTTCAACCAACTTTGTCGTTGTTGAACTGGTTTTACGAGTTTTATGTAAATTTTTTTCACCGTCTGTATTTCTTAACGTTTGATTTTTTTTGTATTTTCTTACCAAAGCAACCAGTTAAAGCAAACAACCTAACAACCAACTCATAAGCTGTGAAAGATTTATAAATGGAAAAAGAATATTTTTAAAAGTAAAAAATAAATAAACACGTTTTTTTTAAAGCTTAATACAAAAAAAAAAAAAAAAAAAAAAAAAAATGTTTGGTGTTTTCCAAAAAAAGCATCTGTTTTGGAAGTATTAAACAATATATTGACAACACCTACTATAAATATTGCTATTTGTTGTTATTAGTTTAATCTCTCTTTCTTCATTTCTGAGTTGTTATCCCTACTAAATATAAATCCATGTGTTTTTTGTTTAAACCCCTGTATTCCTGATAAAAATCATGTGTTAGATAAAAGGAGATACATATTTTAAAATTTAAATTATTCTTTTGTTTCTTTTGGTTTTTAGATAAATTTCTTTTATTATACATATTTACTCTTTATAAAATTAGAATCTCTTTATTTTCTCTTTTTTAAGGGTAATTTAAATTTTTCATTCCTCTTTTCCTTTCCGTTTCCTTTTTGGCGGATGCTCTCTTTTATTGAATTCATGTTTAAATGTTTGTTTTATTTTCACTGTCTAGACTTTTTTGATTTTTTCTTTTTCATATAAAATTTTTTATAAAAAAAAAAATATATTTTTTCATACTTGAATTATTTGACTTTTGAGGTTAAATTTGTATTTTAATGCTTGAAGATTTTTGTGTTTGTGTATTTTTTTGACGGCTTGTTATTTAATTTAATTTAGATATTTTTTTATATTTTTGATGACTTATATTATATTTCGTTTTTGTTAAGTGTTAACTTTTTTAATGTGGTTTTTTAAAAATGAAATCCCCCAACACAGTCTAATAAATTTGTAGGTAAATACAAATGTTATTAACAAATTAAATTGATTTTAAAAATGTTTTAGTTTATGTTACTTAGTAATTTCACAAAACCGGGTTTTTAAATTTTTATATAAAATTTCTTATAATATCCAACCCTTGCTTATTTGTTTTATTAACGAAAATTGAAATAGTTATCTATTTTGCTTTTTTTACTTAAATTTTAGATCAAGGTGAAAAACTATTAAGATTTTCCTTATATTTATTTTATTTTTTATATAAACAAAACAAATCCCCTCAGGATCATTGACACAAACCAATGATAATGATGCATTTT
Source organism: Protocalliphora azurea (assembly GCA_932274085.1). Lineage (NCBI taxonomy): Eukaryota > Metazoa > Arthropoda > Insecta > Diptera > Calliphoridae > Protocalliphora > Protocalliphora azurea. Next base: position 129,827,625 of record OW026522.1, read on the forward strand.
TTTCTTTAACGCATTACAAAATAAAAAAAGTTGAAAAAGAAAAGCATACTTAAATACACCAACACTGAAAATAAATTAATGACACTGTGGAAGATATTAAACAGTTGAATAATTAGAGAAAATAAAATACACACAAACACATACATTAATGATAATAATGTGCACAGCGGTTTTAAAACTCTTTTCTTAAGGGAAATAATTTGGTAACTTAAAAAACAAAATATATATTAAAATAAAATTTTACAAACTTAAAACTAAATTAGAGATCGAGTTAAGTTCATCATAAATTTGTTACAGTACACGCTCGGAAATTCGAACCACCTTGTTTTTAGTGCGATTCGAATTTTCGAATTATTCGAATTTCTGGACGGTTTTTTTATACAAAAATTTAGGAAAATTTTACCATAAAGATATAAAACACTATGTTTTTTTTTTTTTCATTTTAGTTCATTTAACATAAAAACTATAAACTTAACGAAATATAACAAAAAATAGCAATTCAGTTCATTTGTCTAGTATGTATGTATAATATAAATACATACATATACAAACACCAAAAAAACTAACTTTAAACTCTAACAAAATCAACAAGATCTGTAAATCATCTTTTAAAATGGGATTCCCCTTTTTACTTTGTATTTGGTTAAACTAAATTGTCAAAATTTTAGTATTTAAAATAAAAAAGATTTTGGATTCTAATTTTAGAGCGATAAATGTAATGAAATTACCGATTCGAATTTCTGAGACTTTTTGTGAGAAAACTTTTTATCATTTTTTATGGACACAATTTAGGTGCTAAAGTTTTTTTTTTAAAGATTCCAATGAATTTTTTATAAAATTCTAAAAAAAAATTAATAAAAACCATTAAAATGAATGCTCCCGATAATATGTTATGCTCTTCAAAATAAGAGAAATATTTGGTCCACAAATTTGTTCCCCATTATTTGGTTGAGATGAATTTAATCTTTTAAACTCGGAGAACATAATTTAGGTCTAAAAAATTTCTAAAGTATTCTCTGGAATCTTTACAAAATTCTAAATAATGTTGTTTTAAAAAGTTATACTCTTCGGAAGTTTGAGAAATATTTTTAAATATTCCTGGTGCAAATAAGGATCTAAAAAATGCACAGGATTCGTAACAAAATTTCAAAATAATGGTCTCTCAAGAATCGTAAAAATATAGGGTCCCGATAAAAAGTTATATTGATTAGGAGAGGATCGATATTTTTCTCTTTTTCGGCAGAATTTCAGTGACTTTTAAATTAGCGGGTTCCATTAAAGTGTTAATATTTTTTTAAAATCTCTAGATTAAAAAAAATCCAAATAATATGATAGAAACAATTCTTCAACATTTGAAGGAGTAAGTTATGTCCCTAATTTTTTTAAAATATCCATCAAGTTCTATACTAATTTTAAAAAATATAGAAACAAGAATCATCTGAAAATATAGTCCCAATATGTAGAAAATATATTTTTTTCATCTTTGGAAGAGATTAATTTGATTCCTGGTGCAAATAAGGACTTATATTTTTTTAAAAAATGTGCGAGGGAGTTGTAACAAAATTTTAAATAACATAAAATGTTAGACTCATATGAAATATAATCTGCATATAATTTTTACTCTCTTGATCCAGAGTTTCATTAAGTTTTATAAAGTTGGAAAGTGCAATTTTGATCCTAAAATATTTAGTTCTTTTGTTACAAAATTCTTAATAATATTTTAACAAAATTATTAAAAATAAATGGTCTTGATAAAAAGTTCCACGTTGTTAAAATAACAGAAATATTGATTGGAATTCTTTCAAATTTTGGAGTTTCTTTTAATTTAGTTTCTTTTTTCAGCTTGGCAGGCTCTATTTAGCTGCTAAAAGTTTACTAAAATATCCTCAACATTCGTTATAATATTTTAAATAATAATATATACCTCTACGGTCTTGATACAAACTTATGTAAATTTTGACTCGTTTAAGGCCGAGTTGCATACAGTTTTTTTCTAAAGAGAGCAAATTTTGTGTCCTAATATTTGTTTAAAATATTCAATAGATTCGTTAAAAAATTGGTATCCTGACAGATCCCGAAACAATATTATACTCAGAAATATTTTGATCGAATTTTTGTTCATCTTTCATTGAGTAATTCAGTTCGTTTTTTAATTGGATATTGAAAATAAATTATTAATTGGAATTTTTAAAATCCCGATATCAAAGTTAAATAAAAAATCTTGTTCTGATGTTTTTAGGGATATTAAATTTATTTTTAAACAAAAAGCCCTTCGAAACCACTGTTCTACGTGGTGGTTTGATATTGCGGATGTTTGGGGAAAAAAGCAATAATACTCATCTTGTGACTATATGTAGTGTATTTAAATACAATACAACAATGATTTAAGCTCTAAATAAAATGAACAAAAACATTAAATATATCTAAAATTTTCTAAGCGTTAAACAATTAACACCCTAGAATTTATTGGGTGTTTGAGTACACGGCTTTCATGTTGTTTTTCTTCATTATTATTGTTTAGTTTATTGAAGAGGAATTGATTGTCTGTCATCATCTACAGCGAATGTTTATTGTTACAGCAGCCTTTTATAATTGACATGACAAACGTATGCTACTACTGCTGACGATCATGTTTTTTACGGTGTTAATACACAAAATTAAAGAGGGTGGTGGGAGAAATTTAGTAAAGAATAGAATATTTATAAAGAAAAATATAATTCAGTTGTTGTTTCAATCTAATACCTTATGTAGGTTGCAAAGACAAGAACAACTTTAATTTCTTTCTTTTTTTTAATTTTATTTAAAATTTTCTAATTAAAATATTTAAAAATTTAAATTTAAAATATTTAACAATTTCCGCTTTGTAATAATAGAAAAATTACAATAAAAACATTTAAAAGTCAAATTTCTTTTAAAAACAAAAGCCGCATGCATGGCTTTTACCACACACACACACTCACCATAGAACACTTTTCTTAACTCGTACTTGACTTATTACGGGAAAATAATAAAATCGTTGAAATTTGTGTAGACCAACAAACTATCTAACACCTTTTTTACATTTTATATTAAAAAGACAAACATACCTATACTTTAAACAAAAACACTAATACTCACCTTTTCTATTTAAAATGACATTAAAACAACAAACATTTTTCGTGTTTTTCATATAAAAACGTAAACAAAATTATTTGCGCTTGCTTGCAGAGAAGCAATCCGATAAAAAATAACGGCGGTGGCTTAAGGGCAGAAATTATCGGCAGCGACTTAAGGGCAGAAATTTTCGGCGGCGGCGGCCTTTTGGCTATAAGCAGAATTTTTACTTTTCTTTTCTGATGATCCAATATATCCAATAGATCTAGTGTGGAGTAGAAAAATTTTAAATTTTAATTACTGCTACTCGTAAACGGTTTAAAACATGATAGTATTGACCAATTAAAAGGTTTTTTTAAACTTCCTTTTTATTAATTAACTCATTTCAACCCAATGACTTTTCATTTGCATACAAAATTTAAATTTGGAAATGTAAACTTCTTTCTTAATAAAAGAACTTGCAACTACATGAGTTACTCGTACCAAAGTTTTTAACATTAGAAGTGCAATATGTACTTCATATGAGTACTTAATACCGAATTTTTAATTTATGCCAAATAACATAAAAACGACTTAGCTGAACTAAAAGTCTAACAAGTAAATCGCCGATAAGCCGAAAATTTCGGCGGGTATATATACGTCAGCCGCGCCGTTACGGCTTGCCTCTTTGAATGGTAGTTGAATAAGTAAAAGAAAAACAACAACAACAATTGTTCTTGTTTATTTTATGCATAGTACTATTTACTACACTACTCTTATAAACAACTGGGATTACACTAGCAATATTACTAACGTCGAGTCTATACTAGACAAATTTTTATCAAGACAAACATCAAAATTAGTGCGTTCAATAGTTGATTATTACTTTTGGTTGTTACAGCTGTCAAACTGCATATATATAAAACATAAATGAATTCGGCATATAGTTGTTTTTGTGCAACTGTTGCCACCTTCCATAAATTCTCCTTAATTTTGACTTTTGTCTTGTTAAAAATTTTTTCTAATATAGATACTACGTAATGTCATCAAGTATGAATAAATATTTGTCAATCCATTTTTTAGTCATGAGTTGCGGAGTACACGCAAAGAAAATACTCTCGTTTTTTTTCTTTATTTGTTTTTATAATTATTTACGGTAAATTCGCTTTTCTTTATACTAACAGATGAATGTATTGTGTGTGTACTTTGCTTTTGTTTTGCTTTTTTATTTATTATTATGTTTTTTGATTTGGTATTGACGTGTTGTTAAAGTCTTTGACTACTTAACGCCATAAAGCAAAATGTGTATTACAAAATTTAATAAAAATTTAATTCTTTAAAAAAAAAACGCATATTAAAGTGAAATTTTTATATTTTTTTGGTTTTCAAATTTTTTTCATATAAAGAAAGTTTTTAAATCTGTCTGACAGATAGTTTAAGTGTGTTGTGTATGTTTGTGTAGTATGTTTTATATTATTTAAATGAAGACAAGCTCTACCTTTCATTTTTTTTTAATATTTATTAAATATTAAAATATTAACGCATATTACGATATTAACTAGCTTGTGTGAATTGCTTATAAAGCACCTTAAGTTTTTTTTTTTTTTTTTTGATTTACACTTAAAATTTGTTTATTAAATTTGGCAAATAAATCACTTTTTTGTTTATAATCTTCTTATTTTAAAAAAGTATGGCATCATGATTTTCACTTTGACATGAATAAAAAGGAATAGGAGGCATAAAAATAAAATTTGCGCTATACTATACGAGAAAATTAGCCTAGTTCAGACTTTATTTTAAAAATAAAAAAAAAAAAATTAAATTTTTGTAAAAATTCCTTAAAACATCTATTTTAAAATAATGTAAATATTGAGCTAGAGTAATGTTTGGAAATAATTTCTTTGGAAAAGTGTAAATTTTCTTTATTAAAAAGAAGTACCAAAATTTATAAAAAATACGCCTTTTTGCAAAGTAATTATTTCTACTTACTCTTTAGAAGCTAAAAAAAATTTATCTAACTCATGAATATAAGAAAAGTATGTCAGTTATAATTAAAATAAAAAGAAAACCAACAACAAAATTATTAGTTACCGGCTACAAAAAGCACCAAAGAAATGTTTTGTCTCTAAAAAAAATTTCTCATACAATCTAGTTAAATATATATATATATATATATATATATATATATATATATATATATATATATATATATATATATATATATATATTCATTTCTATTAAAATCTTGAAAATTATTTTATTTATAGAATATGTATACAAAAAAAAAAAAAAAAAAAAAAAATATATATATCACTAACACGACTAAAATGAAGATGATGGATATTTAACATTCTAAAGAAAATTCTTTTGTGATTAATTTACATACGGAGATCAAATTTAAAAAAATGTATAACTATTTTTATATTTCAGCTTGTTTCAAAAAAATAATAATAATTAAAAATAATTTCTTTTAGGTTTCTTAATTTATATTGGTTATGGGCCACTTAGAAAATAAAATATGTTACAAAAAAAAAAAAAAAAAAGGATTTTTGTGTAATTAAGAGAATTTGAAATACGAAATTTCCTTGAAATTTGCAATTTTTTTTATTAAGTTGAGAATTTTTTCATATTTAGCAATTTTTTTTAATTTTTATACTATTTCTTTGTATGTATTTGGTGAATTTTGGATTTTCGCGAGTTTTTTTTAATTCTTTGTTTTTTTTGGTGATTTGGCGATTTTTTTTGTTTATGATAAATTTTAAAAATGTTTTAATATGTACATTTTTCGTAATGTTTCTACATTTTTATTTTAGCGATTTTTTAAAATCATTTATTTATTTTTTTTTTGAACTATAGCTTTTTTCCGTATTTTACCGATTTTTAAATTTTAATATTAGTATTAATGTGTATTTTTTTTAATTAATGATAATTTAGTATTTTCGTAGTCCATAGATTTTTCTGGGTAATTTATTGGTTTTCACTATTTCAGCGTTTTTTCATAATTTGACCATAATTTTGTATTTTAGCGAGTTTTGTTTTTAATTTTAATTAATTTTTTTTATTTTATTATTATTATTATTTTTTTTTCGTAATTTAATGTTTTTTTTAATTGATATATTTTTAATTTATAACTATAATCAATTTTATTTTAAATGGATTTTTTTATTTTATGGATTTTTTTAGATTTCTTTCTATTTTATCGATTTTACCACAATTTGGCAACTTTTGGTTTATTTGTTTTCATAATTTCACCATTTTTTTAATTGGGCGATTTTTTTTTTAATTTTAGCTACTTCTTGCATTGCGATTACATATTTTTATTTTAGAGATTTTTTTCTGTATAAGCGATTTCTTATTATTATTTATTTTAGTAATTTGTAATTTTTTTACAATTTAAAGATTTTTAATTTTTTTTTTAATTTTATTTTTCTATAAATTTTTTTGTATTTTTGCGATTATTTGCTTTTTAGAGATACGATATATTGATGTGTTAAACATGTCCCTTAGATATTAGGCTTCTACAGAAATTTAATTTTAGCCTACACGTGGTCAGAGATCATCAGTAAAACTCATCAAATTTTTAGTCTTAATATTAAATTTAAAAAAAAAACTTTTATTTAAGGATGTACGTTGAAATCAATTTAATCCAAAAGCTGGAGATAATATATCAGTATGTCCTATAAATTTATAAGAATTTTGCTTTTGATAATCCATAAATAATGAAGATGTGAAGCAAAAATCTTAAAATGGACCAGATTTTCTCCAAAAACTATACTATTTTCATAAAATTTTCGTTCAAATTTAAACATAAAGTAATAACATCTGTCAACTAATTTCTTTACTTCCTTCCTTACTTTTTCTTTAAAAGAACTTTTTTTATTTCATTTTGGCATTTCTTGGCTTTTTTCTTGTAATTACACTTGAAGTGTTAAAATTTCTAATTTCAACACACTTGTCAAACACTTGGCTCGGTTAAGTGAACTTTATTGTAAATGTCAATTTTTTTCTTACTTCTTTTTAACTTCCCCTTAAAAAAAAAAAATGCCAATACTTTTAGAAAATCATTGACAAACATCAACTCTGTTTTACTTCTACATTTTATAATAATTAAGCAAAAAAAAAAATTGAAATCTAAAGAAGAAAACATTTGAGAACTTATTGTTATAAGTAAAAAAAAAACTTTAGCTGCACTGACTGCACTCTAAGCGCTCAAGGCCAAAGACACAAAGGCAAGTAAATAATATTACTACAATTTCAACCAACCAACCACTCAGACTTTATATTAAAAACACCTACCTACCCACCACTATCAATAGCTTCCCCTGTTTTATAAAAGCAAATTCTCAAAGGTTCTTTTTGCCCAAGATTATTCTTTTATTTATTTTCGTCTCTGCTTGTTATATATGGCTAGAAATTTTTATTTTTCTTATATGGAAAATTCAATATATATTATTACTATTGTGCCTGTTTTATTATTATTTTCTAGCCAACATTGTCTGGACCACACCCTATCGCAATCATCGATTTTCTTCTTTTTTTTTAATTCAAACAACAGCGTTTGCAATTTCATGTACTTACTCACGTGGTTATGAAGTTTGTTTAGTCTGTTATATACAGATTTTTTATGGATCTTATGTTTACATAACTATGTGTGTGTATTGGATGTTTATAATTCCACCTCATGTTTAAATAGTTTATTTTAGATATTTAAGTTTTTCCTTAGGGAATTTAAGGAAAATATGTATGAGGTTGAATTGTTAAGAAATTTAAATAAATAATTTTTCCAAATTTTGGAAACAAACCAACATGAGGCAACACTTTTAATATTTTTAGTTAATATAAAAACTGAGATGTTACTTTTAGTAATCAAATCGCCTTTTCAGTAAATTTTATATATATAAAAAAAACAAAAAACATTTGAAATAACTCTCGAAAATCGTTTATAAAACTATACTTCTTAAGCGAATTTCGCTGAATTACAATACCAATATTCTCGTGATTATAGGCAATACATATGTATAAAAATAGATATAATTATTGTAAACTGGGCTCGAAAAAATCTGTTTCAACATACAAACGGAAATTTCTCAAATTAGTTTTTTTTACTTTTTATATTTTTAATCATAAATTTTATATACAAGTGAAGAATATAAAAATATATTTTAAATGCCAATAGTAATCTAAAATAAAAATTATATGTAAATGTTTTAATACTTTTCAATTCATTTACTTTATTAAAATGCCTTGCAATATTTAAAACTTTTTCATTACTTACTATAATATCGATTTTCAATTTTATTTACTTCGAGAGTTGAAAACAATTTACTAAAAATACGGTCTGGATAAATATTTAAGGAAAAATACGTATATACGAAATAAAATAATTTTTAGTTTTAGGTTTAATCTAGCATAAATCAAATCTGTCATCTCATCGAATTTAGTTGACAATGTTCTCTTTTACAAAACACTAGCAAGATTACGCAATTTTGTTTAAACATTTGTCTAGTGTAACCAGTGCTTTAGAACATCATGATGAAAAAATATATAAAATGAAATAATGTAAAATACACCCTTTTTTCATGTACACTTTGCTTTCAAACTTAATTGTCTTTATACAAAATTTTGGACACACACATACTATTTAAACATTGCAGATTAAAGCCAATGACTTGAAAGTACTTGATTTCCTTTTTAAGTCACTGTGAATAAATAAAAAATAAAAAGGAAATTACCATAAAAACGGAAATTCAATATTGACACATCTTATTACTTTTTAAATAAACGAAAAAAAAAAAAATCTTAATAAAATTTTCAATAAAGTTATTTCAATTTTAAAAATAATGTCTAGTTAATGACAAAATGAATTTTAGACGGCTGCTGGTATTACTCACTTTTTTAATAAGTTATACCTTAATTTATTTTAGGAAAGGTATTCCTATTTAAATAATCTATTTTGTTTGTTTATCATCTTAATTAGGATTCTAGTCATTCACTGTGAAGTGTGTGTGTGTTTTTTTTTTTTTTTTGTTTATACAGTAGATCTTACCTTCAACCAATTTGTGCAACGTGAATATTAAATATATATATATTTTTTATAGATTTTTATATAAAAAACTTGTTGCAAAAATCAATGACACATGAAGAAAAACATGCTTTATTTGTACTCTGGTTTTTGCATATTTTTCAAAATGACATTGAAAGAATGCATTCAATTTTATACTTTTATATTTAAATAAGGAATTTTAATGACTTTTAGATATTTTTGGAAGTTAAATAATATTATATAGGAAACATGATTATAGTTTTAATGATGATATTTTTAATAACAAAAACCTTGGAAGTTAATAAAATTCTCCCCAAATATTAATATCTTTTGGCAGCCTTGTATCAAAACAAGAACAACATGAAAACAGTGTCGAAAATTTTTTTAAGTAAACAAACTGATTATGTTAAGAACACAAGACCAAATTACAAAAACGAACTGGGGATAGTCTGGACTATAGTCTAGCCTTTAGTCAGAACTATAGTCTAGCTTTTAGTTAGAACCATAGTATAGCCTTTAGTCAGAACTCTAAACTCTAGTTTATAGCCTGGATTATAGCCTAAACTATAGTCTGGACTATAGTCTAGTCTATATCTGGACTATAGTACAGTCTGTAGTCTGGACTATAGTACAGTCTGTAGTCTGGACTACAGTACAGTCTGTAGACTGGACTATAGTCTAGTCTATAGTCTGGACTATAGTGTAGTCTATAGTCTGGACTGTAGTCTATTCTATAGTGTGGGCTATAGTGTAGTCTATAGTCTGGACTATAGTGTAGTCTATAGTCTGGACTATAGTCTGGTCTATAGTCTGGACTATAGTCTGGTCTATAGTCTGGACTATAGTCTGGTCTATAGTCTGGACTATAGTCTGGTCTATAGTCTGGACTATAGTCTGGTCTATAGTCTGGACTATAGTCTGGTCTATAGTCTGGACTATAGTCTGGTCTATAGTCTGGACTATAGTCTAGTCTATAGTCTGGACTATAGTCTAGTCTATAGTCTGGACTATAGTCTAGTCTATAGTCTGGACTATAGTCTAGTCTATAGTCTGGACTATAGTCTAGTCTATAGTCTGGACTATAGTCTAGTCTATAGTCTGGACTATAGTCTAGTCTATAGTCTGGACTATAGTCTAGTCTATAGTCTGGACTATAGTCTAGTCTATAGTCTGGACTATAGTCTAGTCTATAGTCTGGACTATAGTCTAGTCTATAGTCTGGACTATAGTCTAGTCTATAGTCTGGACTATAGTCTAGTCTATAGTCTGGACTATAGTCTAGTCTATAGTCTGGACTATAGTCTAGTCTATAGTCTGGACTATAGTCTAGTCTATAGTCTGGACTATAGTCTAGTCTATAGTCTGGACTGTAGTCTATTCTATAGTGTGGGCTATAGTGTAGTCTATAGTCTGGACTATAGTCTGGTCTATAGTCTGGACTATAGTCTGGTCTATAGTCTGGACTATAGTCTGGTCTATAGTCTGGACTATAGTCTGGTCTATAGTCTGGACTATAGTCTGGTCTATAGTCTGGACTATAGTCTAGTCTATAGTCTGGACTATAGTCTAGTCTATAGTCTGGACTATAGTCTAGTCTATAGTCTGGACTATAGTCTAGTCTATAGTCTGGACTATAGTCTAGTCTATAGTCTGGACTATAGTCTAGTCTATAGTCTGGACTATAGTCTAGTCTATAGTCTGGACTATAGTCTAGTCTATAGTCTGGACTATAGTCTAGTCTATAGTCTGGACTATAGTCTAGTCTATAGTCTGGACTATAGTCTAGTCTATAGTCTGGACTATAGTCTAGTCTATAGTCTGGACTATAGTCTAGTCTATAGTCTGGACTATAGTCTAGTCTATAGTCTGGACTATAGTCTAGTCTATAGTCTGGACTATAGTCTAGTCTATAGTCTGGACTATAGTCTAGTCTATAGTCTGGACTATAGTCTAGTCTATAGTCTGGACTATAGTCTAGTCTATAGTCTGGACTATAGGCTGAACTATAGTCTAGTCTATAGTCTGTACTATAGTCTTGTCTATAGTGTGTACTATAGTCTAGTCTATAGACTGGACTATAGTCTAGTCTATAGTCTGGGCTATAATCTAGTCCATAGTCTAGACTATAGTCCATAGTATGGACTATAGTCTAGTCTATAGTGCAGCCCACAGTCTGGATTATAGTCTAGTATATAGTCTGTACTATAGTCTAGTCTATAGTCTGAACTATAGTCTAGTCTATAGACTGAACTATAGTCTAGTCTATAGACTGGACTATACTGTAGTCCATAGTCTGGGTTATAGTTTAGTCTACAGTCTGGACTGTAGTCTAGTCTATAGTATAGGTTGTAGCCTATAGTTTTTGACTATAGTCTATTATATAGTCTTTTCTACAGTCGGGAATATAGTTTTGTCTATAATCAGGACTATAGTTTTTTTGAATTCGAACGCAATTTGTAAAAGTTACAAGCTTTTACATCTTTTTCATGTCCGCCGAAATTATTTCATAAAGAAAATATTTTTTTAATATCTGTAATACTTAGGCCAAAATCCAAATTGTTTCGTATGTAATAATGCTGTTAACCTTGAAAAGTTGTTTGCAATAAAATTTCAGCCATAAACTTTTTTAATGGGTTTATTATCCTTTTTTTTTTTCTTAATTTAAAATAAAATATTTTTTCTTTCTTTACAGGTAAGCAATTTCGAATTTACTTTAAAAATGGAAATATTTGTAAGTTATTATATTCAAAAATTTAAATAAAATTTATTTAAATTAAGCTATTTAAAAAACAAAACACTTAATTGTTATTTACATTTTTTAATAGCATGAATATTAAATTATATTAGTTTATTTTAAAGAAAACTTTCACTGAATTTTAGACAACATTATTGAGTTTAATTAAAAATAAATATTTGTATATAAGGGCCACCTGCAGCAAAACTATTTGAAATAAATTATTAAAAATATAAAATTAAATAAAACCAGTTTATTTTTAAGAAAACATATGTTTGCTTTTTTAAGAAATATTGCTCTATGTAATTAATTTCTGATTTAGTTTTAAATTGCAAAAAAATCCTATTTTTCAATTAAATTTGAACAAAGAGGCCACCAACTTTTTTGTATAACAGACTTTTATTTACATCTATGCCATATTTAGCTAATTTGCGAAAAAAATATTTTTTTTTTGTTCGATAAATTTGCACATATTTAAAATGTGATTCATTTCTTATTGCTACTTGTTTATTCAAATTGAAGATTGTGAATATGTTTTACTTTTTATTTCCACTTATGACACATTTTAATATTCCATAGAAAATTGTAAATTCATTAATTTGTTATTGCGTTTATTGTTGGTTAGAGTCACCTGTAGATTAAAAATCATTTGTTTTCTTTATCAGTTAAAGATAAAATTTGTTTGTTTTTTTGTTAATGTTGATATTCTAACAAAATTTCATATATAATGAAATTACTTTAAATTGCAAAAATGATTATTAGTAATTAAATACTGTGTAACAGTTTGGCTGTTTGGCAGAAAAAATGGTAATAAATTTGAACCTTCTAAACTATTAGTCGGATCGTATTCAAATATATAAGAAAATCGTAGGACAGAATCTAGTCTTATAGACAGACTGTTATGAGGGATGAATTACAGGGTGGTAAATTTGACCAAATCGAACATGAATAACTTATAATGTGCTCAACTTTGACGGCCTGTAGTATAATAGGGTGACTACAATATCATTTTTCTATAAGCTATACAATTTTTTTTAATGCTTAGGTCATCCTATAACACTTTCATAAAATTTTCAATTCAATACGACCAGTAGTTTAGTAGTCCCATATTACCAATTTTTTTGTCATCGCCTCCTTTGTGCACTGTATTTTCACAACTTAAAATTTTTTTTATAGTCTTCACCCAAGCAGTCAACCATATTCATCTAAGTATATTTAATCTAACATTTCATCATAATAAAACACTATAATAAAAAATCACCAAATCAACTAAGTAACCAAAAATACTGAATATCGCCAATATATATCAAATAAAAAAAATATTGCCAACGTACGAAATAATAGCTAAAATATAAAAAAATCTTAAAAAAAGATCTAAATATGAAAAAAATCACAATAAAATTAAAATGGTCAAATTATAAAGATAAAATCTACGAATACAAAAAAAAAAAAAAAAAAAAAAAAAAAAAATGAAAAACTCCAAAAAATTTTCGAATATAAGTAGTCGCCAAAATTAGAAAAAATCAAAATATGAAATAACCCCCGAAACATGAAAATAATTCGCCATAATACAAAAATTTGCAAAAAAAAAAAAATAATAAATAAACGCCAAATTACAAAAAAGTCGTCAAAATACGAAAAATCATCTAAGTAAAAAAATATATACGAGAAAATATAAATACATTGCAGAAAAAAAATGATCAAAATACAAATTATCACCAAAGAATGAAAATATTGCTAAAATAAAAAGCGCTGAAATACAAAAATTGAAAAAAATTCGTTATAATACGAAAGAATTGCGAAACAATTTAAATCGTCAAATTATACATAAAGAGTAGGAAAAAATAATTTTTTTGCAATATATGTAGCCAAAATATTAAATAACCGCTAAAGTATTAAAAAATCGCTAAAATACATAAAGTGAAAAAAACGCTAAATTACAAAAAGTCGTCAAAATAAAATATCGCCAAAATACGAAAAAATCGCCAAAAATTTACAAAATAAAAAAAATAAAATATAAAAAAAAACGCCAAATTATAAAAAAGTCATCGTAATAAAAAAAATATTAAAAATTCTACAATACAAAAGTTGCAAAGAAAAAATCTAAATTTAAAAAGTCAAAAGAAGAAAAAATGAACAATATAAAAACACATTAGGGAAAAATCGTTAAATCGCAAAAAATATCGCTAAAATATGAAATAATCAATAAAAATTTCGAAGCACTCACTTAAATACCGAAAAAAAAAATGCAAGTTAAAAAACAAAAAAAGAAAAAAAATCATATATCTTAACAGCATATAAGATTAGATTAGACGATTTAACGATGTCCGTCCAATTTTGAAGATGTCTTAATGGAATTTTGCACGAATTATTATTTTGGCACAAGGGCAAAGTTTAGAGAAATTGTTCATGATCGCTCCATTCGAGAATATGCGTGGATCGCTATAGATATTAAAATAAAATTTCACGAGATCCCAGCTGAGAATTTTTTGAGTTGATTTGGAGGATTACAGATCTTTAACGGTTTGAGATGGGATGGGTAGTGTGCACTTCCAAAGTTGATTAGCTCGTGTACATATTTTTTTTTTTAATCGCTAAAAATTCATTTTACATTCTATTAAAAAAAATATTTGTATATATCGACACCTAAAATGCAAACTTAAGGAATTTTCCTCAAATGCCACTAATTTTACGGCTGTTTTGTTTATGAAGTTAATGTTACGACATTTTAACTTTTTTTTATATATATATTTACTGGATTTATTACAAAAATCTTTTAACATATGGTTTCTTTCAAATGTTAAAAAAATGTTTGGTTTATAAGCCCTTCTACCTGTCATTATGTATAAATACATTAAAAATAAAATACATTTTTTTCTATAATTTATTTCCTTATTTACATTATGTTACGTTTTTTATAGCTGTTTGCGGTTTATCAATAAAAGCCATCAATCAAAAAATTAAACAATAATAATGATCTTGAAAATTTCATTTAAATCAATTCATAAGTAGGTTTTTCAGATAATGTAGAACACACATAAAAAAATCATAATAATATTAATAAAAATAAAATATAAAATAAAAAAATAATACTTTATTAATAGAGAATTTAAAAAAAAGTAACAATAACAATAAAAACCTAAGTAGTTTTTAGAAAAAAAAAATACTAATTATTAGTAATTTAACTACGTGATAAAATGCTTTAATTTGCAATTTCCAATAAGTTCAAATCGAAATAATAGAAAATACTATTTTGTTTTGCAAACTCATACCTTACGCCATTTATTCATAGTTGCAAATTTTAGTACCTACTTTATCTTTATACCTTTCAGTCATCAAAAAAAGTTGCCAGATTGTTATTAATTTTTGAACAACCTTTTAGTGTTAATTACTATTTACTCGAAGTTCTTAACTAATCTGTTAAATAGTGGCTATTTATTAAGGAATTTATTTCACATATATTTTTAAGGTGTGGATTTACTAAATATTTAAATCCAGCTTCCTTTATGTATTTAAATTATTATATAACTTTTTTATAGTACAGCAAGACATATTTATGTTAACTTGTTGTTTCTATTGTTTTTTTTTTTTATCTTTAACTATATCCATAACATAAAATTAATTTTAATTAATTAAAGCGGATACATATACCAAAGTAATTTATATAGTACATATATAAATTTATATTTACATTAGACTGCACCAAAATTTACCGACTTTTGAATTTTCAACGTAATTCCTCCTAGAATCGTTCATTAGGTTGTAAAAATATATTGTGTAAAATATAAGTGAAATCGGATATCGTTAATCCGTGCCGAATCAGAAATAAACGGTTAAAAACTGTTTAAGTTACTACGAATTCCCGAAACCATTAATGTGTGTATAGAGTGTAAAATTTTTTTTTAATGTTTAAACAAATTTTTTTTAGAAGTGTTTAATTGAATTGTTATGTCTAATTAAATTTGAATCATAATTACTGAAAAATACGTTTTTGTTTCTACGGGATAATTCAAAACCCTTTCCATTTTTGGTTAAAAAATTTTATTTTTTTAAAACTTTTTGAAAACTCTAAATTCAAACTAATAATTTTGTTAAACAAATTTTAAAAAAGTTGGAATAAAACTATGCAGTTTTATAGGCAATACTATAGGAAATAAAATTAAAAAGAATTAATTGTATGACTAAGCCGTACCTGTGTTTTGAATTTGGCAGATTTCGGCAAAAAAGTCATTTTTTTGCAGTTTTTTAGTTATAAAGTCAATTTTGACTTTATAACTGATATTCCGACTAACCAAATGATTATACAATAAGATGAACTATATCTCAGAGAATACATTCTGAAGTTCTTAAGAAAATTGGACAAAGATTATCTTTAAAATAAGGTCAAAGATAAAAATTTTAAATATTTCACGAAAAAAAGTTTTCTTTATCTGGATTTGGATGTAATGATTTGTGTGTGGAATTCTGATACTTGTCAGAATGAGGTAATTATGCTTTAATTATCCGTTATATTAAATATTAAAATTTACTTTATAAATATTTAAGAAAAGGTGCGCTTAAAAAATGCTGACTCCAAGCTCACTTGAGGGTTAAATTTGCCTTTTTTACTACACATATTAATGAAAACTTTCAGTTACATTTTTATAAAATTTTATCGAAATCCAGATAAAACTAAAAAATGTTTCAAATACTTTCAAATATTCCAAATGGTTTATCTTATTCTGTAATAATTCTGTTTGGTCTGAAGTATCAGTTCCATAAAATTGACTTTATAACTAAAAAACCGCAAAAAATGCCTTTTTGCCGAAATTCGCAAAATTTAAATAGCAGGTTTTTTTTTTTTTAATTTGCTTTCTATAGTGTTGCCTATAAATCTGCATAGATTTATTCCAATTTTTTTGAAGTTTGTTTAACAAAAATTTTAAAAGTTTGAAATTTGAGTATTAAAAAAATCAAAATTTTTTAATCAAGCAAGGAAATGGGTTTGAATTATCCTAGAGAAACAAAATCGTATTTTCAGTAATTATGGTCCAAATTTCATTAAAAATAGCAATTCATTTAAATACTTCTCAAAAAATTAAAAATTTGTTTGTACACTCCTTACACAAGTCATATAAAACACATTAATAGTCTGGGGAATTCATTATAATATAACAATTTTTTAACAGATTTTTTTCTTGTATCCTTTGCTGCAAAGCAAAGTACATAATATCTGAATTTTTCTAAAAACTGTAAAACAGTCATATTTTTCCCATATAAACGTACCATACAGACCCGATGCGGCACGGGTTAATGATAATATTTCACACAATATATTTTCACAACCCAGTGAAGGATTCTAGGAGTTACGGTAAAAGTTCAAAAGTCGATAAATTTTAGTGTAGTCTAATGTACATACATGTATAAGACAACATTATTGTCCATTAAAAAAAAGTAGATATAACAATGCACAATAAACTAAATAAATATGTGCAGCTGCAATCATGTTTATAATTTATTGAAATTACCACAATGACTTGGTTTTTTGTAGAATTTTTTATTACTCTTTAAACAATAAAAATAGTTTAAAATTTTTTCATATTTAAAGTAAATGGCTTTTATTCGAAGGTTACTACTTTTTACAGAAGTTTATAAAAATGTTTAAGAAATCTTTTAAAGATATTTAAAATTATAGTACTTTTTTCATTAAAAATCGAGAAAATATAGCTTCGACTTTGATTTTTTATAGGAAATATTTTAATTACTTTTAAAATTTATCTGGCAACCTTGAAGGCAATTCGGAGAGGAGAGGCTTTTGTTTAGTAAATAGGGATGCCATATAAAATGGTATAGTCTCTAAAAATGAGCTTAGATTAAATTTTTTAGATTTTTAGGAAAAAAAAAAAATGAAATTAATTCTCTCTTCTGACAAGAAAAAAGCGATTTTGGGAATTTTAAATAATTTTTTTTTTCAAATAAAAACTACTTTTCGTTATGCATTTTTTTGTATTATATTAAGGGTTGTAATTATAAATACAAGTAACTCACCAAAGTATGTAATTGCATTCCCTAATCATTACAAAATAATTTTATAACTTAACGATATATTCTTAAAAAATATGTAAATAATTCTTATGTCACATTTCAAGGATTTAATTTTTCAAATTAACCCCCCCATAAAATCTCTTATTTTATCACACCCTTTTGCTTTAAGCTCATCTCAACCCAACCTTCTCACTCCATTCCACTCACTTAAATGTCAATTTGCTTGTGATTTTCAACTTCAAACTTGACAAATCTCTTAAAAATTTTAAATAAATTTAAATATTACCGACAATTATCTTTAAAAAAAAATCCTATAAAAATATCCTTAAAGCTTAAAGAACAGTTCAAGGAGCAAGAGCAACAGAAAACGGAAATAAATAAGGAAAATAAAAAACACCCACGTTTTTCTTTTCGAAATAGCAACAAAGGAATTTCTCTATAAAAATAAAAAAAAAACAACCCACAATCATCATTAAACCCCCCCACACAAAGATGAGTGAGTCATCATCATTTTAATATGCAGAAAATACAGAAAACATAAATGTTTACGTATGACTAACACATGATGGAGAAAAAGAAATATTATGGAATTGTGGGTGTTTAACATCCCTTAGCAAAGCAAAAATTAAGGAAACAATACATTAAACAAAGACAACAAATATGTAATAAAATACAGAATTTTTGCATATAATTTAAAATGCATTATGAAAAATAAATATTTTCTATATTTAAACTGAAAAAAATATCCTTGACAAAATTTATTTTTAACTTTTTTTAAGGAGAGAAAAATAATAAGAAAAGTCACCCTTTTAATGAAATGCTTGCAAGTGGCAAACTAATTAATGATTTTAAAGAATGGCAAAGAATAATATTTGCTTTTCTTAAAAGAAAAAAATTTAATTTATTAGAGTTTCCCGAAAATTTTATCAATAACATGGTACAAGCTTTATTAAACTGTTTTCAGCGTTTGCAAACTATAAAGTCTGGTAACTTCCTTTTACTGATCTCAACAATAGCAAAGTTGCTAGATGAGAGGATTTGTCCCCAAATTGGGGATCTTAATATTTATTTAGGAACAGACTTTTATGGAGAGGAATATGAGGAAAATTTGGATAACTTATACGTATTTTTATGGGAATTTTACTATAAATTTTCTTTTTATACAAAATTTTCGATCTTTCTTTTATAGAAAAATTTCGACAAATTTTCTTTTTATAGGAAAATGTTATTAAATATTAGATTTAATAAAAAAAATTCAACAGGTTTTATCTTTACAGAAACATTTTTTTCAAAAGAAATTTTCCATAAATTTCCTTTTTCATAGGGATATTTTTAATTAATATTCTTTTTTAAGTAAATTTTCTGTAAATTTTATTTTCACAGTAAATTTTGCTTAAAATATTTTTATATTAAATTTTCAAGAAATTTTCTTTTAACATAAAATACTTGATAAATATATATTTTCATAGAAAACAACAGACAAATTTAATTTTATAGAAACACATTTTTTCCTATAGAAAAATTTTGACAAATTCTATTTTTGTTGGAAAATTGTGATTAATTTAATTTTATAAACAATTTTCGTTAAATATTCTTTTTATAAGATTTTTTTAAAGGAAATTTTTAATGTTCCTTTTACAAAAGAAATTTTCAATCAATTATAGCAAATTTTCATAAAATTTTCTGTGTATAGGAAATTTGCGTTAAAACTTCTTTTATAACAAATTTTTGATAAGTTTAATTTGTATAAGAAATTATCGATAAAATTTATTTTTTATAAGAAATTTCCATAAAATTTTCTCTGTATAGTAATTTTTCATTAAATTTTCTTTTATATGAAAATTTTCGATAAATTTTTTTTAAAGAAATTTTTATAGAAAATTTTAATAGAAAAAAATTTTCTTTTATAAAAAATTTTTAATTTTATTATTTTTTTTTTTTAATAAAAAATTAAAAAATTTCCTTTTAATCAAAAATTTTAATAAATTTTCTTATATTTTCGGTAAATTTTCTATATATAGAGAATTTTCGATAAATTTTCTCTATATAGAAAAATATCGATGTTTTCTTTTATAGTAAATTTACCATAAATTTTCTTTATATCGGATATTTACGATAAATTTTCTTTTTATGGAAAATTTTCGATAAATGTTTTCTTTATAGAAAGTTTTTTGATACATTTTCTTTTTATAGAAAATTTTTGATAAATTTTCTCTATAGCAAATTTTCGACAAATTTTCTTTATAAAAAAATTTCGAAAAATTTTCTTAATATAGAAATGTTCGATAAATTTTCTCTATACAAAATGTTCGATAAATTTTTTCTATAGAAAATGTTCGATAAATTTTTTCTATAGAAAATGTTCGATAAATTTTCTCTATAGAAAATGTTCGATAAATTTTCTCTATAGAAAATGTTCAATAAATTTTCTCTATAGAAAATGTTCGATAAATTTTCTCTATAGAAAATGTTCGATAAATTTTCTCTATAAAAAATGTTCGATAAATTTTCTCTATAGAAAATGTTCGATAAATTTTCTCTATAGAAAGTGTTCGATAAATTTATTTTTATAGGAAATTTTCGATAATTTCTTTTTATAAAAAAATTTTAGATAAATTTTTTTTATAAAAAATTGTTGATAATTTTTTATACAACAAATTTACGATAAATTTTCTGTTTATAAAATTTTTCGATAAATTTTTGTTTTTATCGGAAATTTTCGATAATCTTTCTTATTATCGGAAATTTTTGATAAGTTTTCTTAATATCGGAAATTTTCCATAAATTTTCTTTTTTCGGAAATTTTCGATACATTTTTTATCGGAAATTTTATAAATTTTATTTTTATAGACAATTTTCGATCAATTTTCTTTTTATAAAAATTATTGGATAAATTTTCTTTTTATCTAAAATCTTCGATAAATTTTCTTGTCACAAATTTGCGATAAATTTTCTTATCCAAAATTTTCTATAAATTTTCTTTTTATCGGAATTTTTCGAGTATTTTTTTTACGGAAATTTTCTTTATATCGCAATTTTTCGAGAAATTTTCTTTTTATAGAAAATTTTCAATATTTTCTTGTTATCGAAATTTTTGAAAAATTTTCTTTTTTTTTCGTCACTTCCTTTGCATAGAAAATTTTTGTTAAATTTTATTCAAAAATATATCGTTATTTCTTCTGGAAATGTAAAGAAACCCTACCTTATATAAAATCCTTATTTTGATAACCTGCATTCAATAAAATCTCCATTTTCTCTTCACCCTAACACCCACCCTGACAGCTGAAAATAACTGCATAATCATCATATAATTTTAAGAGGATTTAATAAGATTACAAAAAGATATACTCTTTAGACAAACGCATCATGCATGAAATGTAATGCAAGAGCAATTTAACCAACAAGAATGTAATTTTATACACATACTCACACTAACAGCAACCAACACACCCTTGCTGACGTGTGCAAACTAAAAATGTTTGCAAAAAAAACTAAGGGTTAATGCAACAACAAAAAAGCTAAATGTTAACTATTTCCCAGGCAACACAACAACAAGTGATTTGTGTAAAATTTATTATATGCAAAAGGGGGAAAAAATATAGGGATTTTATAGAAAACACACATGTTACCTTAATGGCACATAAAGATAGGCTTCATTCAAAAGGAAAGGGAACATATCAAATCAGTTGTCAAACTAATGTTCTATAAAATGACATATATATAGAAACATTTTTTCTCTCTCTCTCTCTCTCTCTTATTTTTATAGATTTTTAAGCAAATGTTGCATTAAATTTTATGACTGTTTAGGTTGACACTTTAATAAAAATGGTATTGCCAATTTTTGACAATGTATGGTTCGAAAAAAAAAAATAATAAGCTGCTTTACATTTAGTTCAAATTTTTTTTTTTGATTTTTAATTTAAAATTTTTTCATTTATTTTCCTAAACAATTTAAACCGCCCAATTTTCTATATTTTACATTTTATAACTCTCAGTCAACAAATTTGTTTTCTTAAATTTTCTTTTTTAATTTATAGCTTCTTTCTATTCTGTTTTCCTTAAACGCCCAAAAATACAATAAACTGTAACTTAAAAACCACATGCACTCTGGTCACAAAATTTCCCTAATCAATTTTTTCTCGTTTGTTGTCTTTATACAAAGTTTTTAAAATTATTGTCAACTATAAATTTTAAATGTTGTTTTATTTTTTTTTTATTTCTTTTTTATTTAAACACTCCCAAATAGTGACAAATTACCACAGTTTCCTGTGTCACAGGCAGTGGTCCCTTATTTTATATATTTCTTCAGTTTTTCTATATTTTTTATTTTTGCACTTAAAACAAAACTTAACCTCAGTTTTAAGTTGCAATTTTTTTTTTTTTTTTAGTTGCGTGGGTATTGAAATACGACAAATAAAGAAAACACTTCCAGCTAAAAAATATATATATTTTTGTCTATAGAAAAAAACATATTATGTTAAAATGAAAAAAAAAAAAAAATGTTCCCAATAAAAAAATATTGCAACAAAGGCAACATTAAAATTTGAAAACGAGAAGAGCACAGCAGCAGCTTAAGTAAAATAAACATATTTTTTTCGAAATTATATATTCCTTTTATTTAGGTTTTTGTTTATTTTTTTTTTCTTTCCAACATATGGAGGAAGATTTTTTGGGTAATTATTATTTTTTAAGGCAATGATGAGATGTGCTTTTTTTTAATTATAAAATGCTCTACATAAGGGGAGATATGTTAAGTTTTTTTGTAACATATGTAAGTATTAAATATTTTAAAATTAAAAATATTATATTTACAACATTTTTATTGCAAATTATGAAATTTACCTTCAGAATCATCTGTGAGCTCTGGTTATGTCAAGTTAGAAGCTACCTGATTATTTTATTACAATTATTTGAAAGTCGCTAGAATTTTCCTTGCGCTAGATTAATCATCTGGTAGTTCTGGATAAATGTTCACAGTGTTACCAGTGCAAACAAATTTATAGAATATTTTCGATAAATTTTCTTTTTATAGAAAATGTTCATAAATTTTTTTATAAAAAAAATTCGTTTTTGTTCTTTTTTAAGAAAAAAATTCATTAATTTCTTTTTTATTTTTTTAAGAAAAAATTCGTTAATTTTTTTTAAAGCAAAAATTTTTGAATTTTGTATAATTTTCCTTTTATAAAAAATTTTCGCTAAAATTTCTTTTTACAAAAAGAATTTATATAAAATTTTCTTTTTATAGAAAATTTTTGTTAAATTTTAGTTGAATTTTCTTTTTACATTAAATTTGCGATAAATTTTCTTTTAAAAAAATATTTGATAAAATTTTCTCTTATAGAACATTTTCCTTAAATTTTGTTTTTAAAGAAAGTTTTGGTTAAATTTTATTTTTCTAGAAAATTTTCGTTAAATTTTTTTATATCGCAAAAATTTCTTTTTATTTAAAATTTTCGATTTTCCTTTTTTTTATAGGAAATTTTTGATAAATTTTATTTTTATACAAAATTTCAATACATTTTTTTTATATATAAAATTTTTATTAAATTTTCTTTCGTAGAAAATTTTCGTTAAATTTTCATTGTATAGAATATTTTCGTTAAATTTTCTTTCTGTAGAATACTTTTCTTAAATTTTCTTTTTTTTTTAGAAAATTTTCGTAAAATTTTCTTTTTGTAGAAAATTTTCGATAAATTCCCTTTTTATTAAATATTTTTGTTTAATTTTTCTTTTTTAAGAAAACTGTATTAGATATAAAATATTTTTCGTCGAATTTGTTAAAATTTATTTTTATAGAGGTTTTTGTAAAATTTAAACATGTGCTTTAATTTTCCCTTTATAAAAAATTTCGTTAAATTTTTTTCTCATGGAAAATTTTTGTCAAATTTTTGTTTTTTTTTTTATAGAAACACTCGATAAACTATGTAATTAAGCAACATTTAAAATTTTCTTTTAGAATTTTTTAATAAATTTAATTTTTACAGAAATTTCTCGATAAATTTCCTATTTATTAAAGGTTTTCGTAAAATTTTCTTTTTATAGAAACTCTTTGATAAATTTTCTTTTTGTATAAATCTTTCATTAAATTTTATTTTTATAGAAATCTTTCTTTAAATTTTATTTTTATACAAAATTTTCTTAACATTTTTTTATACAAAAATTTTGTTAAATTTTATTTTTATAGAAAATTCTTGTTAAAACCCAGCAAAAACTTTTTGGTTATCGGTAATGGCAACTACTTATTAAAGTAGTTTCTTGGTAATGAGGCGTCATTATTATTTGCCTACTCTGTATTACATTAATATATAAATAGCACAGTAATACTGCAATCACGTGGATGAGTTGGCTAGAGCGCCGGATTAACAATCAGAAGGTTGTTGGTTCAACCCCATTTTGAAGCTGTTAGTTTTTTATAACAAAATGTCTAAAAATATATTTTAAACTAAATAGAGTTTTTGTCGCTTAGGATGCTATGTGGTGTACTGAGTATGACGTTAATTAGTAAAACCGAATGGTTAGCGTGTGTCCAAGTTCGAGTCTCACTGACGGCAAAATTTTTTTGTTTTTTTTTTTTATTTTTGTTTTCGTTTAGGTACATATTTTTGAGTACCCCTAGAGTCAAAAAATAACTACATGAATTTGTGGACAAGTCGCACAAAAATGAATAAGTTTTTGCTGAGAATTTCTTTTTATAAAAATTTTTTGCTAAATTTTCTTTTTAAAGCAAATGTTCGTTAAATTTGATTTTTATATAAATTTTTCGATGTTTATTTTTTATAGGAATTTTTCATTGAATTTGATTTTATTAAAATTTTTCGTTAAATTTTATTTTTATAGCAAATTTTCGTTAAATTTTCTATTACAGAAAATTTTCGATATATTTCGTTTTTACAAAAATTTTAAATTTTCAATAATTTTTTTTTTGTAGAATTTTTTAATATATTTTCTTTTATCGAAAATTTATGGAAAATTTTTCATAAATTTTCTTTTTACAGAAAAGTTTATATAAATTTCTTTATCGAAAATTTTCGCTAAATTTTAAAATGTAAAAAAAAATGTTTATATTTTTTTTATATATAAATTGTACTCCCTTTTAATAAAAAGATTTATTTTTTTATAAAAAAGCTTTTGCTACATTTTCTTTTGATAGGAATTTTTCATAAAATTTTGTCTTTATAAGTACTTTTTGTTCTTTTCTTAATTTTCTATTTATAAAAAATTTTTATTAAATTCTTCACAAATGTGTTAAACACGTACATAATAAGTATGTATATTTGCACATTAAGTAGTTGTTTAAATATAAGAGAAAAAGTTTTAAAAAACATGATATATTTTTGGATTTTATTACTTTCATAATATTTATACCAACTAAATTTTAAAGTAAAAAATCTTTATCAAATTTAAATCAAAAAGTTGGGTAAAAAATAAATATTTAGAATCAGTTTTTAATTTGTACCTAATTTTTATAAATTATCATTTTCTAACAATCATCAATTGTTAAGTTGCTTATCCTTTTCTTCCCCTATAGTTCTGTTTTCAAAACAAATGTATCAAAATGTTTTTTCCCTTTTTTATTATTTTTAAATATTATTTATTATACATATGGTGTTGTTTATGTTTTGCTATGGTCTAATTAATACTTAGAGTGAAGAGGGAGTGTAAGAGGGAGGCTGGTTTCTCCCTTTATTACAAAATATAAAACGTGATATTTTGTTTATATTTACTTTATAATTGTTATTAGTATGAGAAAATAATACATAAAAATAATCGTTTTATGATTGTTTTAAGACAAAATAAAAAATAAAAATTTATCTTGCTCATTATCATCTTTACCTAGTGTCTACATTAGGCAAATTTTTATCAAAACAAACGTCAAAATCAGTGCGAATATATACAAGATCACCTTAGTTAAACA
Organism: Protocalliphora azurea; assembly: GCA_932274085.1. Classification (NCBI taxonomy): domain Eukaryota; kingdom Metazoa; phylum Arthropoda; class Insecta; order Diptera; family Calliphoridae; genus Protocalliphora; species Protocalliphora azurea. The sequence goes on from OW026522.1 coordinate 129,853,413, forward strand.
GCTGATTATTATTTTGGTTGTTACAGTTGTCAAACTTCATATTTAAAAAACAATAATGAATACGCCATATTGTTGTTTTTGTGCAACTGTTGCCACCTTCCACAAATTCGCGTTAAGTTTGACGTTTGTCTTGATAAAAAAATCTCTAATGTAGACACTTATTTAACAATATGTCAATGGTTTTGTTTTGACATCGAAAATGTTAGTGTGGGCAATTGTTTTACAGTTAGCAGAAAAATTTAAATTTTTAAAACTAATAAAAATAACTTTAGCGATTTATTAAAATAGGGAGGTTGCAATATTATTGTTTGTTCTCTCTCTCTCTCTCTGTCTCTCTCTCTCCCTCTGTAAATTAAATTTGTTTAACGATATAAATAATTTCGCATGGCGGCACTGTTTTGTCGTGACTATACAAGAGAAATTTGTATTCTTTACCTCTATCAATTATATCCCCTATTAAAAATAATCAAAATGGCAACGTCAAGGTAAAGTTGTCAGAGCTCGAGCGTTGACAATTTTGTTTTAACGCTGCATTAATGCGGAATAGAATTCGGTCTATATTATACAAATTTGACGTTTGTCTTGATAAAAATTTGTCTAGTATAGACTCGACGTTATTCTCTTCTCCCCAACAAACACAGTCATCATATTTCAAACGTTTGAAAAATGATGTCTTTTTTGCTTTGATATCAAAGATTAATTCAAACCTTAATTCAAATCTGCATCAAAATTGGAGAAAAAATCGTCTTTTTTAGAATGCTATTATTTTCAAATCATTATCAAATCTTCAAACATTTACATTTGAGAAAAAAAAAAAAAAATATTTCAAATCACTCTCAAATTTTAAATCAAACCTTTGATTTGCTGGTCTCATTGAAGTATTTTAAATTTAGGGCTGTCATATTAACATCATTGTTATTTTAAGTGTAATGTTGCTGAAATAATGTTCAAAGTGACAATATTTTAAAGAAAAATTATATTACAAATAAAAATTACTTAAAATTATGAAGATGTTTTTATACTTTAAATATATATAATAAATTAAATTATTATTAAAAAATAAAACAATAGTTTAATTAAAAATAATTTAATAGCGTTTTTTTTTTCTGATAAAAATGATTGACTTCACCATCATAAAATGGTACCCAATTTATGATTACAATAAAACAAATAAAATTTTTTGTGAAATTTAAAATGTTTGGTAAAATTTTTAATATGTAGTGAAATTTAGAATTTTTGTCGAAATTTCGAATTTTCAGGGTTTTTCTTTTTTGAAATTTCGGACTATTTGTGAAATTATTAATTTTTGGTAAAATTTAAAATTTTTGGTGAAATTTAAAATTAAATATGAAATTTAACATTTAAATTTAATTTATGGATGAAATTTTAAATTTTTGGTAAAATTTCGAAATTTTTGGTGAAATTTCAAATATTTGCTACTTTGATTTCAGATTATTGGTGAAATTTCGATTTTTTTCAGAAATTTGAATTTTTTAGTGAATTTTCTGATTTTTGGTGAATTTTAGAATTTTTTTTTTTTTTTGAAATTTGAATTTGTTTTCAATGAATTCTATAAAATATTTAGTGAAATTTGGTATTTTTGGTGAAATTTCGGATTTTTTTTTTCAGTGAATTTTAAAATTTTTGATAAATTTTATATATTTGGTAAAATTATTGGTGCAATTTAGATTTGTTTGTGAAATTAGAATCTTTGGTCAAATTTGGACTTTTTTGTGAATTTTCTGATTTTTTTGGTGTAATTTCTAGTTTTTGGTAACATTCTAAATAATTGATAAAATTTAAAATTTTTGATGAATTTTCGGATTTTTGGTAAATTTTCGGCCTTTTGGTGAAATTTGGTATTTTTTGTGAAATTTGGAATTCGCACAAAAAGTTTCGAGTTCGCTGTTGATAAAGTGCAGCATGTTCACCCAGTATTTAATTTGAGGGTAAAACATGTAACATATTTTTTAAAATTATGGGCAACAACACTATTACATTTTTTCAGAATAGAACACAAAAAACTGTAAAGATCAGAATAAAGACAGCATTTTAGCCAAAAAAGGAAACTCCATAATTAGATGCAAATATTTTTTATTAACTAATTTTTAAAATTAATAAAAGTAGTTAAAGAAAAGAAAAAAAACTGTAGTTTGGCATTATTGTGAATAATATAAGACTTTTCTTTGTTAACTTTTAAAATATAAACAAATTTTGAGTCATTTTAAAATAAAAAAAAACAATTAAAATTTTTATTCCTGAGTCATCGTTATATTTTTTATTTACCTACCTACATTTAAATAAATATGAATAAAAGAAATATACAATGTATATTTGTCATATTTTTTTTTTCTAAGGAGAGAAAAAAATCATGTACAATTGTAAATTCTTATTTCAGAGGGTGCCCTGGTATATCATTGTTAAGAGGTTGCAATTTGTTTCACTTCCTTTGTTAATTTTGATTAAAATTTAAAATCTCTGAAGTAATATTTAGAAATAATTATACCTTACATTTGGCAACATCGTATTACCAGCTACTGAATTACAATTTAAATCTCTCAGCATTAAATCGTGCCGGCGCCTAACTATTTGATTTCTTACCTCATTATACGCCCACTCTGTCTTCTCAAATATCTCAACATTATTTTTCTACTATTAACTACATATTAGTTTTTTTTTTCAATTATTCATTTAGTATTTAATAAAAATTCTCTCATGTTATTCTATTGTTTTTGCACCCAAGTTGTGTATTATTTAATATTTAACTCAAGTTGTTTGTTAAAGTACTTTTTGCAACTTGTAGTCCAGTTGGAATAGTAGAAATATGTAAATAGTACTACAGACCTAATTGTTTTATGCAAAACTTTTTTAATTTTCAAACAGGCAGAGATAGATAGACAAAAATTTAAATATTTGCTAAACAATAAGATAAAGTGCAACTTTTTTTTAATTCATAGTTGTCGTTCGTACTTTGTATTGTAATGTTGCGGATGTAGAATGTGGTAACAATTGTTGGTTTTTGTCTAAATGCAACGAAGCGTCAGTCAATCTTGCCATGAATTTTATATCCACATCAGAGAGACAAATAAAGATGTTGCCGGCAGAAGTGATGAAGTTTTGTGGCAAAAGGCGAAAAAATAATATGTGCAGTGTTCACACTAGGAACGAAAAATTTAAGAGATTTAAAATTTTATAAAATTTCCTTTAAAATGTATTAAAATGCTTAGTATGGCAACTCTATATAAAATACAGACAATGATTCAAGAAGTAAGGGAACGAAACCTCTACAACAACTACAACACCAAAAAAAAATCCATGTATTTTGTTTTTGCATTGAAATCTTTTTTATGTCCATTTTAATTTGTTGTACAAAAAAACAAAAGCACATTTGCCATTTCAAGAAATAAAAAAAGTAATAAGTCGCTATAACACAAAAGTAAACAAAAAATGTAAATAAAGATTGTAAACATAAACAACAATTTGACACTTCAAATTTTAGAACGCAAGCCGCCATGTTGCTGCCAAAAAGAAAAAAATTCTCAACTGTTTAAATGTCGTTACCTCATTAATCTACATTGATACAGACATTTTTCTACTCTCTTCTACTCTCTAAATTAATCATAAAGTGTTGCTATATAATAAGAAAGATCTTATATTAGTGTTGCCAGAAAAATCTAAACGCATATTTTATATGAAAATAAATTTAATCCAAATAAAAAGAAAACTGAACGAAAATTTTCTATAAAAAGAAAATTTAACGAACATTTTCTACAAAAAGAAAAACTAATCTTAAATTTTCTATAAAAAAAATTGATCGAAAATTTTCTATAAAAGAAAATTTTTCAAAATTTTTTTTAAAAGAAAATTTTTCAAAATTTTCTATAAAAGAAAATTTTTCAAAATTTTCTATAAAAGAAAATTTTTCAAAATTTTTTTTAAAAGAAAATTTTTCAAAATTTTTTTTAAAAGAAAATTTTTCAAAATTTTCTATAAAAGAAAATTTTTCAAAATTTTTTTTAAAAGAAAATTTTTCAAAATTTTTTTATAAAAGAAAATTTATCAACCAATTTTTTATAAAGAAACTTTATTAAAAATTTCTCATAAAATGAAATATATTAAAAATTTTTTATAAAAGAAAATTTATCAAAAATTTTTCATAAAAGAAAATTTATCCAAACATTTTTTATAAAACAAAATTTATGAAACATTTTTCATAAAAGAAAGTTTTTTAAAAATTTTTTATAAAACAAACATGAAAAATTTTTCATAAAAGAAAATTTAACGAAAATTTTCTATAAAAAAGAACAAAGAAATTTTTCTATAAAAAGAGAATTTAACGAAAATTTTCTATAAAAGAGAAGAACGAAATTTTTCTATAAAAAGACAATTTAACGAAAATTTAATAAAAGAATATAAACAATTTTTCCTATAAATAAAATATAACGAACATTTTCTATAAAGAAAATGTAACGAACATTTTCTATAAAGAAACTAATAAAAATGTTTTACAAAAATAAAATTTAACGAAAATTTCTATAGAAAAAAATTTAACGAACATTTTCTATCAAAGGAAAATTTTCTGTAAAAAAAAATAATATTTTATAAAAAGAAAATTTTTATAAAAATAAAATTTAAAATTTTCTAGGAAAAGAAAATTTAAAGAAAATTTAATGAACATTTTTTATAAAAGAAAACAGTGAAAATTTTTTATAAAAAAAATTGAAAGAAAATTTTCCATGAAATGAAAATTTAACAAAAAAAAATTTCAGTAAAAAGTAGATTTAACGAAAATTTTTGTTTAAAAAGATAATTTTAATGAAAATTTTTTTATAAAAAGAAAATTTTGAATTGTTTATTAAAATATATTTTATCGACAGTTTTCTGTTGAAATAAAATTTATCGTAAATTTTATATTAGCCTAGAATTTATGGTGTCTTCTATTAAATGAAAATTGTTGTAAATTATAAAGAAGAAAATTTATCGTAAATTTACTATAAAAAGAATTTTAATCGTAAATTTTCATAAAAATAAATTTTAGGCAACTTTCTATAAAAAGAAAATGTTTCGAAAATGTTCAAAAAAAGAAAATTTATCATAAATTTTCAAAAAAAAAAAAAAAAAAAAAGAAAGCATTTTATAATAAAATTTCTACGGAAACAAAATTTATCGTAAATTTTCTATAAAAAGAAAATTTATCGCAAATTTTCTATAAAAAGAAAATTTATCGCAAATTTTCTATAAAAAGAAAATTTATCGCAAATTTTCTATAAAAAGAAAATTTATCGCAAATTTTCTATAAAAAGAAAATTTATCGCAAATTTTCTATAAAAAGAAAATTTATCGCAAATTTTCTATAAAAAGAAAATTTATCGCAAATTTTCTATAAAAAGAAAATTTATCGCAAATTTTCTATAAAAAGAAAATTTATCGCAAATTTTCTATAAAAAGAAAATTTATCGCAAATTGTCTATAAAAAGAAAATTTATCGAAAATTTTCTATAAAAAGAAAATTTATCCAAAATTTCTTATAAAAAGAAAATTTATCCAAAATTTCCTATAAAAGAAAATGTATCTAAAATTTTAAATAAAAAGAAAACTTAACCCAATTTCTATAAAAAATGTGAGAAAATTAAAAAAAAAAAAAATCATTGGAGTTTTCATTATGGTCCTGCCATATCAAAACAAATACATCATTTAAGTGCAGGGCTACAATTTTACTACGGGTTTGTCATTTTAAGCAATAAATTGCTAAAAAAAATTAACTTTTACCATCATGTATTAAGACAGATCAGTTTAAAAAATATTACATTTATTTTTATTTCTTCATCGAAACAAGTGTTAGCGACCTTTAGTTATATAAATGATCTTTTTCAAACGAGAGGAGTAATAAACTTTTTAGTCATCATCAAACTTTATTTAAATGAATTTGCATATATTTTTTTTTTCAAAAATAAATACAGGGTGTTAAATAAATTTATGTGAACAATTCAAACTTGTTTTCAGAAATATGTAAATTATTAAAATTTTAATGACCTTGTTAACTACAAGCAATTAATTATTTTTAAACGTTTAAAAAAATATGTAAAGCACATAAATATGACAGCTTTTTTTTTCTATATTCTATTCTAGGCCTATTATTTCAATGCCTAAAGGCTTATAAGTATTTATTTATTTATTTTTTTACATTATATTGTTGCTGTTTGCTGCTACTGCAGTTGTTTGCAACTAGAGCATTGACACTTGGTTGGGCTTGTCTTCCTTAAAGGTTGTTTTTTTTTATTTTTTTACTTTTCTATTCATTCTAATTCTTTTTTTTTTCTTTTTTGTTTTTTGCTAAATCGTTTGTTTGCCTATTTTCTTTTATGCAATGAAGTAACATTTAAAATTTTGATGCGCTTTTACACATGTTTGCCTTTTGCTTTTTTTTATTATTTTATTATAAAAACTTGAGGAAAATTCTCTACTTTACATAGGAGATGACAACAATATAAAGTTGCAAAAATATAAAGATGTCTTTGGCATGAAGAATATATAAAGACTTACTTATTTTTCTATTATTTATGTATAAATAATATGTGTGAATATATGTTTTTATCATGGTTGTTGTTGGTGGTATTGTATGATGCCTTTTCTTCACTCCAGTTGAACTTAATTACAATCTTAAGTTTCTGACACTTTTTGCTTCCTTTTCTTTTCTCTACTACTTAAAAGTGTTTCTGAAGTTCTCTTTCTCTCATTGTTGCATATTGTATGCTTGTTGTTTATAGTTATTGAAAGCTATAATAATAGCAACAACAAAAAATATTTATTTAAACTTGTCTTATGTTCAATAACAAACTTCTAGTTGACTGACTTGTCTTTTTTTTTTTTTTTTTTTCTTTTTTTTTTGTTCAAGAAAAAGTATATTTTTAATAAGTTGTCATTTATTGTTTAAGTTGGAGAAAAGTTTTTACTTAAATAGTTACAGTTTTATCTTCTTTTTTCATTTTGTATTATGTAATATTTTATCGTTCTAGTAGGGTTTTTGTCTTTGACGGATGTCATCTAACATTTGTGAAATTAAAACAGGTGTTGAATTTTAAACTCTTGAGAGTTAAAAAAAAATATTGGAGTTATTGGGAAGATGGTGGAAAATTTATAGTTTTAAATTGCTATAAAATTTTAAAATCTTTATTATTTTTAGTACAAAAAATTTATTAGAAATGTTAGAAATGTTAAAAGAAAATTTATTAAAAATTTGCTTTAAAAGATTTATTAAAATGAAAATGGATCAAAAATGTTTTATAAAAAGAAAATTTATCGAAAATATTCTATAAGAAGAAAATTTCTATAAAAAGAAAATTTATTGAAATATTTTTTGAAAAGTATATTTATCGAAATTTTTCTGTCAAAAGAAAATATATCGAGAATTTTCTATAAAAAGCAAATATAAATTTTCTATAAAAGAAAATTTATTAAAATTTTTTCTATATTAAAAAAATTTCCATAAATTTTTTTTTGAAAAATTTCTATAAAAAGAAAATTTAGCGAAAATTTTCTATAAAAAAAGTGAATGTAATTTTCTATAAAAAGAAAATTTATTGAAAAATTTATATAAAAAGAAAATCTAACGAAAATTTTCTATAAAAAAATTTAACGAATATTTTTTAGTGAAAGAAAATTTAACAAAAATTTTTTATTAAAAGAAAATTTTATGAAAAATGTCTGTAAAAAGAAAATTTGACGAAAATATTCTACTAACAAGAAAATTTAACGAAATATTTCTTCTAAAAATAAAATTTATAAATAATTTTGTATGAAAAAAAAAATTAATCAAAATTTTCTATAAAGGAAAATTTATTAAAATTTTCTATAAAAAGAAAATTTAACGAAACATTTCTGTAAAAAAGAAAATTGAACGAAAAAGTTCTATTAAAAAGAAAATTAACGAAACATTTCTTCTAAAAAAAAATGTTCTACTAAAAAGAAAATTTAACGAAAAATTTCTTCTAAAAATAAAATTTATGAATAATTTTGTATGAAAAAAAAAAAAAAATTATTAAAAATTTTCTATAATGGAAAATTTATTATAATTTTCTATAAAAAGAAAATTTATCGAAAATTTTGTGTAAAAAGAAAATTTAACGAAAATTTCTATAAAAAGAAAATTTAGCGAAACATGTTTATACAGAAAATTTACTGATTATTTTTCAAATTCTTAATAAAATGAATATTATTCAAACATTTTATGTAAAAAGAAATTTTATTGAAATATTTTTAGAAAAGTGTATTTATCGATTTTTTAAAATTTCTATTAAAAGAAACTAACCAAAATTTTCTAAAAAAAAAAAATTAACGAAAAATTTCTCTAACGAAAATTTTCTATAAGAAAATTTAAGAAAATTTTTTATTGAAAGAAAATTTAACGGAAATTTTTTATTAAAAGAAAATTTAACGAAAATTTTTTATTAAAAGTAAAAAGATAATTTACGAAAATTTTTCTACTAAAAAGAAAATTTAAGGAAAAATTCCTTCTGAAAATAAAATTTGTAAATAATTTTGTATAAAATAAAAAATTATTAAAAATTTTCTGTAAAAAAAAAAAAAAAATTATTAAGAATTTTCTATAAAAGAAAATTTATTAAGTTTTATATAAAAAAAAAATTTATCGAAAATTTTCTATAAAAGGAAAATTTATGAAAAATTTCTTAAAAAGAAAATTTATCGAAATTTTTCTACAAAAAGAAGATTTATCGACATTTTCCTATAAAAAAATTTTAATAAAATATATTATACATTTTTTATAATTTTCATTATGAAACAAAATCATTATAAATTTTCTATAAAAGAAAATTTATTAAAATTTTTCTATAAAAGAAAATTTATTAAAAATTGTCTACAAAAGACAAGTTTCTTAAGAATTGTCTATAAGAAAAAATTTAACGAAAATTTTCCATGACAAAATTTAACGAAAATTTTCTATAAGAAAAAATTTAACGAAAATTTTCTATGAAAGAAAATTTAACAAAACTTCTATAAGAGAAAATTTGAAGAAAATTTTCTATAAAAAAAATTTTAACAAAACTTTTCTATAAAAGAAAATTTAACGGAAATTTTCTATAAAAAGAAAATTTAACGGAAATTTTCTATAAAAAGAAAATTTTTGATTTTTTTTTTATAAAACTAAATGTATTATAAATTTTCTATAAAAAGAAATTGTATCAAAAATTTTCTATATAAAATTTTGAATAAAAAGAAGTATATTTAAAATGTTCTGGGGAGAGAAAGTTTATCGAAAATATTTATTAACAATTTTTTATAAAAATCTAAATTTTTTCATAAAATGCGTTTAAAAACATGAATTTAAAATCTCAAGCTAACAAGTAACAACTCCCTGCCCTGACCATTTGCCTCATTGATTTTTTTTATTTTGTTTTTGTGAAATAATCGTCAATAAACAAATACTCTAAATACACCCTCACAAAATACTCGTATTAAGCACGTGCTACTTTTATTTCTATTTTCTGTAATAACATTTATTACAAAATACAAAAAATGAAGCAAAAAACAAAAAAATACATCAAATAATCACACATAGATTTAAATTTTCAATTCGTGTATTTATTTCCTCGTTTTGCTAACTGACAGAGAGACAGATAAAACAGAAGACAAATCCAACCGACACTCGCCTCAGGTCTATTACAAACGATGGCTATAATTTTGTTGTTGTTGTTTTTCTTTAAATTTTGCACAAAAAACAAACGACGTTCTCTATTGTCTAGTTTAAGTTTAAAAAAATGATCTGCATTATTTTCCATGGAACACTCACTCACCTCTCTTATTTACATATAACATACACACCAACTTACCCACGTATTTACAAATAAAAATAATAATCTAAGCAAAAAATAATAAACAAGCATCTTGTTAATGTTTGCATGTGTGATTATTTGTGCAAAAAAAATGTATATGTATACATGATTTTCATTATTATTATTCTCTTTATTATTGTGTTGTTGCTGGTGTTCGATGAAAACAAATTTTCGTTTAAACTTAAAAATACACTGAAACAATTTTTAATGGTTTAACCTTAAGCTGGCTGTTAAACAAACATTTTCTTTTTTTTTTTTTTTACTATTTAAACAATTGTTTGTATATTTAAAATTTTTCTTTTTCACAATGAAAGACTTTCTTGTTGTTTTTATGTTTGTTTAATGGCCGGCTATTCAAAAACAATGTACGAAAAAACAAATTTAAATTAAATCGTGCAATTTTTCAATTTTATACTATTTGACTGTAAGGGCAGGCCAAGAATGGAAACGATTATTTTAGTTAAAGAGAGGAGGTTTGAGTATCTATTACATTTTGACTTCTTGATGTTTTGCTGTTTGTGACCAATGAGAGTTTTAAATTTAAAAGGAGAATCAAAATTAATTTGACACGTGCAGGTTGATTTTTTAATGTGCATTGTTGCAAAAATAAAATGATTATTAAGAATTATGAGGATTAAAATAAAAAATAGACAATTTAGCAGGTGGAGATTTTTAAGGCAATTAAAAATGTATTCGTGATTTAAAAAAAACAAAAAGTAGATGGTAATGGGTGTAGTATTAGATACAGTATAAGGTGTAGTATTAGTAAACCTGTAATTAAATTAATTAGAATAATATTTTTAATAAAAAATGTTCGATTAGTTTTGATTTTATAAAAATTTTTCGAGTTTTTTCTATTTATTTTGTTACATTTTTTTTTTTTAGAAAATTTTCTCTTCGTGAAAAATTCCGCTATGCAGTAATGTGCAGAACAAAAGCAACAAAATTTGGGTAAACCTAAGAATTGTTTTATTTTTTGCAATATTAACTTTACAACAAAGTTTTAAAGATTAACAAAAACAAACTTTTAAAGGGCTATAACTTTGTCTATTAATAAAAACAGAAATAAAACACTACAATTTTCATATAAGAGTGTGCACAACAATAGTAACATATTAAAATTTTCTTTTCTCTTCTTTTATATTTTATATTTTCTGTAAAATTTAACAGTATTGAGGCGATTAAAATATTAATTGTTCTTTCTAGAATAGTTTCCATTTAAATTTTTTTATTATACAACACCTTGTACTACAGTAATTTTCAAGACGCAAAAAAAAATATTTTAGAAGATTTTGTGTCTGAGAATTAGACCTCATAATTAAAAAATTTGAAGCAATTATGTCCTTTAAAGTTTTTGAAACATATTTCGCATTTTACCTTTGTTAAAACATTGAATTAAACAAGATATTCCTTTATGTATGATGAAATTTGTGTGTTTCTTAAAAGCCTATTAACCTAAAATATCAAAATCTTCTTAGACTTTTTTTAAGAAAAACACATAGTTTTTTAGCTAGAATTCAAATACAGTCATAATTACATCTTGTCCTTGCACAAAAATAATTTTTAGTATTACGCGGTTTAAGATCAACACCTTTATGGTACATTGCGGTACCAGACGTTCCGTATGCGCCCGAAGTGTATTTTATTGAACATTGTTGTAAATTAAATAAAGAACTTCCCTTTTTTAATATAATCAGTTTTGTGGAGTTTAGGTAAAAATCTACCTATTTTGTGCGGGCTATATATTAAATTTTAAAGATTACATAATCAATTTATGAATTGTAGCACGTTACCATATTATTTGTAATCATAACTGAATAAGGTTTTTGACGGGAATCCTTTTACATATACTGAAAAGTTGTAATTTTTTAAAATGTGTTTTCGGAATTAATTATTAGGCCTTAAATATATAATGTTCTACAATTTATAGTATTTAACTGTATTACTTCCTGTTTTTTGGTTAAAAAAAAAAAATTAATTTAATTTTATGCATCGGGAAATTTTATCACAAACCCCAATTTGTATAATTTTTTTAGTGAAAGAAAATTTAACAAAAAGAAATGAAAATACTGCTGTATTCAGATATTTTTATTGTAAATCTGTCATTAACTAAGAAAAAAAATTTTTGCTCTTGTTGTGCACACTTAAATATCGACCATATAGATTTTTTTAAAGTTTCTTTAAGAAGTTTCTTCTTCTTGATATCTTCTAAAATACAAATTTTTGTTAGTACTCAAATATGCTAATAATTTTATAGAATTATATTTGTTGTAAATTGAAGACTTTCAAAAATGCAACATCTTTCAGGGTCTGGTATTTTGTTGCTTATGTTCTGCACAATAATATATAAATTTTCTTTTTATAGATATTTTTTATTATTTTTTTTTTAATAGAAAATTTTTTATTTTTTTTTTATAAAAAATTTTATTATTATTTTTTTGTTATAGAAAATTTTCAATTTTCTTTTTTTATAGAAAATTTTCGATGAATTTTCTTTTTTGTAGAAAATTTATCGATTATTATTTTTTTCATAGAAAATTTTCGATAAATTCTTTTTTGTTGAAAATGTTTAATAAATTTTCTCTTTATAGCAAGTTTTTCAAAAGTTTCTCTTGTAAAATGATGGATTATTTTTTTTTTCTAGAAAATTTTTTTAAGCATTTTCTTTTTATAGAAAATATTTAATAAATTTTCTTTTCATAGAAAATTTTCAATAGTTTCTTTTACAGAAAATGTTTCTTATATAGAAAATATAAAACAAAATTTAATTTTATAGAAAATTTTATTTTTGCAGAAAAATTTATTTTTGTAGAAAATTTTCAAAAAAAAAAAGTCTTATATTCAAAATTTTTTATAAATTTTTAATGCAAAATATATTATTAATAAATACTAATAAATTTTCTTTTGTAGAAAATTTTTAATAACATTTGCTTATAGAAAATTTTTAATAAAAATTTGTAAGATTTTTTTTTTAATATAAAATTTTTCTGATTTTTTTTTAATATAAAATTTTTATATTTAATAGAAAACTTTTAATAATATTTTCGTTTACAGAAAATTTTGCTCCTTAATCAAAGATTTTTATTAAATTTTTTTTAATCTAAAATTTTTATTAAATTTTTTTTAATAGGAAACTTTTAATAATGTTTTCGTTTACAGAGAATTTTAAATAAATAAATATTTGTTTTATGAAAAAAAAAAAAACGAATTTTACTCAAGTCATCTTAACATTATTTTTTTTATCCGCTCAATATTTTCGGAGTTATTCGAAAATTAGTGGTGAAAAAATACAAACTTTTCATGAAAAATTTAAAGAATTTTGCTCCTTAATCAAACATTTTATTAAAATTTTTTTAATCTAAAATTTTTTATAAATTTTTTTTTAATGGAAAACTTTTTATAATATTTTCGTTTACAGAGAATTTTTAATAAATATTCGTTTTGTGGAAAAATTTCGATAAATTTTCTTTTATACCAAATTTTCGATTAATTGTCCTTTTATATAAATTATTTGATGAATTTTCTTTTTTCTTTTTGGAAAATTTCTTTTGTAATATTTTTTGATCCATTTAAGCTTTAAAAGAATTTTTTCATCAATCAATTTTCTTTTTAAATAAAACTTTTAATAATTTCCTTTTTATAGAAAAATTACGATAAATTTTCATTTTATGGGAAATTTTCATTTTACAGAACATTTTTTTTTAAGAAATTTTTGAATTTTTTATTACATTTTAGATAAATTTTCCTTTCATAGTTTCGGTTAGCTGTAAAGGAAATGAGAAATCAACTTTCATTTAAGGGAAAATTTTTAATAGGGAATTTTTAATAATCCATCTAAAAATAATATGTATGATCATATATTTATACATATATGCAGTTCAATATATATTTGGATCCGAAAATTGAGGAAAATATCAGCTGGAATTGATATATACTATTCCACATTTCCTCCTAACAGCATACAATATAAATAGAACATTCTCACGGTAGCTGGTTCTAAATATGCGCCGAAATCTATAAAAATTACCTCACCATGACACTGTTTGCCATAACGTACTGCTCTACATATCAACACATCATCTTATGTCAGAGCTTCACTCTTCCCACCGCAATCACAACAGTAATCACTGATGTTTGCCAAAGACCTAGTGGTCGTCCACCGCCAAGTATAATTTGACCTTCAAGTATATCTTGAAACCCCAGACTGAAAGTTTAAATCCGTTTAAAATATTGTCTATAAATAACGAATGAATTTTTCTTACCTTAATGAATTTCGATACATATTTGTTTTTTTCAATATTGCAGGCTCTTGCAAGTTTTTTAGCTGTTGGACTTCTGCAAAACTTTCCTCATTTATATTAAGCATATTTGTGTCTAATATAAAAAGAATTCTTGGATATTTTCAATAATAACTATTTAGAATATTTAGCCACTTACCAACTTTTAACACTAATAATTAACTGAATAAATATTTTTACATTTGTTTTAATTTATTTTTGTTATGTCAAGAAACTTTATTTTGAATATATTGACAAATACTTTGTCAAAGACACAATTTTTTTAGTATTAAAACCTATTATATGAAATATAGTAAAAACAAGGAAATTTGTCAAAGATATTTGCATAAAATAATACAACCCAGCAAAAACTTTTTGGTTTTCGGTAATGGCAACTACTTATTAAAGTAGTTTCTTGGTAATGAGGCGTCATTATTATTTGCCTACTCTGTATTACATTAATAAGTACTCAATAGTATAATAGCACAGTAATACTGCAATCACGTGGATGAGTTGACTAGAGCGCTGGATTAACAACCAGAAGGTTGTTGGTTGAACCCCATTCTGAAGCTGTTAGTTTTTTATAACAAAATGTCTAAAAAGATATTTTAAACTAAATAGAGTTTTTGTCGCTTAGGATGCTATGTGCGATATGGTGTACTGAGTAAGACGTTAGTCAGTAAAAACGAATGGTTAGTTTGTGTCCAAGTTCGAGTCTCACTGACGGCAAAATTTTTTTGTTTTTTTTTTTTTATTTTTGTTTTCGTTTAGGTACATATTTTTGAGTACCCCTAGAGTCAAAAAATAACTACATGAATTTGTGGACAAATCGAATAAAAATCACTAGTTATTCAAGCAAAAAATAAGTAGTTTATTTTTGTTTCCAATTATACCTGTTAGCTTACCAGGAAAGCAAAGGTTTTGCTGGGAAATATGTAAGTTTGCTATTTTAATTTTGTATACAATTTTAATTTTAATTTAAAATTGTATTCAATTTTATAAGCAAAAGCATAAATAGTCATTTCAGATAATGTAGCTTTAATATTTTTTTTTAATATATGAAACTCATTGACATACATGTTCCCTAAAGAAAGTTTTTTTGGATAGATCATATATGCTTCCAGTTATGGGAAATGTTTTCATATATGACTAAAAATTCACATATATACTTCCATATATGATAATATTTTTGATATATGGTTATATATATATGAATCCATATATTAAAAATATTTCTATATACGAGCGGATATTATTTCATACATTGAACCATATATATCCATATATTTTCATACATGTATCATATACAATAATGTACGATCGTTTTTAGCTGGGAAATTCTTTTTTATTGCAAATTTTCTATAATTTTTTAGTTATAATTTTGGAAGTTTTTTGATAATTTATTTTACAGAAAATTTTAGATCAATTTACTATATTTTTAATCAACTTTTTTTTTTAAAGAAAATCTAGTAATTTTTTATTTATAAGAATTTTTTTTTTAAATTGGCTTTCAAATTTTTCTCAATAAAATTTATTTTTATAGAAATTTTGAAATGCCATTTTCGATCAATTTTCATTTTAAAGGGCATTTTTAATCTACTTTCCTTTTTAATTGTTAATAAATTTTCCTTTAACAGGAAAATTTCGATAAATTTTCTTTCAATAATCAAATTTGATTAAATCTATCTTTTTATTTTACAATTAATTGTCTATTAAAATAATTTGGGAACAAAAGTGGGTACTTATATTAGAAAATGGAAAAATTTTTGGCTCATCGATCTTGGCTTTAAGATCATGAGATAAAATTTTTTTCATTATTCCAAACCATGAGAGATATTGAGATGCAAAAATAAAAAAATTAAAAAATAACAAAAAATTTATATTTTTATTTTTTTCTTTAAATTAATCATTTTTCCTTTTTTTTATTACAGGTAAGCTTTTTATACTTTCTGATGCTTGTGATAGTTTGTAAGTAAACTTAAAAATAAATATCGTAAGAAATCACCTCGGGGCCCGATAAAAAAAAAAATACTTCATCGAGTCAATAAAAAAAAAATTCTTACACAAAACATTATGGAATTTAGTTTCTTTCTTAATTATTTAAATAAACCTTTCTAATGAAAATCTTAAATTAACTTGGAATACATTCTTGACCTTAACTAGTTTACTGTTAAATCTCTTGCTTAGTTTATTAAAACTATAAAGAATACAGACTTAAAACGGTTAACTAAGCCCCATTAAAATCTAGTCCATTTAATTTTTGTTAATAAATACGCTTTAATATTTATGAAGAAATAAAAACTTTTAATTATGAATTTTATTATTTTAACAAAATGTCAGTTTTCATTTGTTTGTGATTTAATACATTCAGATGGATTATTTGCTTCATTCGTATTACTTGTTGTTTTACACCACTCACACTCACCTATTAACTAATGACACTGGTCGACAAAAAAATGTAGACTAGATGGAATTTGAGCTGCTAAATACGAATCTCCTTTTAGTTTTTTTTTCAATTAGGTCGTGATTTTTTTATGGGCATATCTAATATTTTTTACCATAACTCGGGATCAGGTTGTCCGATTTAGACAAATGAAAAACTCAAAGATGCAGACGAAAATTATATTTAAGTCACCTTGACAGTATTTTTATCTGCCCACCAGTTTTAGAGTTATTCAGAAATTAGTGCCAGAAAAAACATCCAAAATTGGAAATCTTTTTTTTTTTGAAAATTTCCTTTAAGAAATGAAACTGACAAAAATGTGCAATTTTTAATACATTATTATAAAGTTGGTGTATCAATTTTGATGATACACGGCTTATTTTATTCTTAGCACTACCAACTTTATGCTAAAAATAAAAAAGACGTTTTTGGCATTTTCACTTAAAAAAAAAAATTAAGAAAAAACAAAAACATCTTCAACTTTGCAAAAAAATTTTTTTTCAGACACTAATTTCTAAATAATTCCGAAAACATTGAGCATATAAGAAAATTATGTTAGGATGAAGACATTTGAAGACATTTTTAATCCGCATCTTTTGGTATATAATTTATATAAATCGTATATACCGTTCTTATGTTATGGTGAAATATACTCGTATAATGGCCTCATTATGGGCGAAATATTAGACATGCCCATAAAAAGAAAATATTTGATGTGATGAAAAAAAAGAAACAACTGTTCGATTTTTTTGCCGACCTGTGTAATTCACCCAAAAACAACCGACTACTTAACCCAAATATCTTTATGACCAATTAAAAAATACTTCATTATAAGAGAGAGGAAAAATTTAAAAATAAATTAAGATATTTTTTTTCTTTTCCTATGGCTCACAGATAAATAACATTTATGACAGATACAAAGAAAATGTTTATAAAATCATTAAATGAATGTGAATAATACATATTTATTTTAAAAGAATTTTTGAAAATATTCTAGAGGATTTGTTTGGAAAAAATTAAAAATAAAATAAAGAAATGTGATAAAATAATTTTAAAACAACAAATTTAGTGCATAATTTATCTATATCATGAATTCCATGAAAAAATAAAAAAAAATAAATTTTTGATCTCATGTCTTTCAATTTTCTTCCGTCCTATTTTCATTTCACTAATGCGAATGATAGGATGGAGGTTCTCACGAAATCTGAGAGCTCTCACTGTAATAGTTCCTTAGATATGCCATAATAAATATTTGCTTTATATGGGGGGTACTACACCCTTGCTCCGATATATTTTAAGCTAATCGGTTCATCCGTTTGAGAGTTTTAAAAACATAACATATAACATTCTACAGCGCATGCACTACCTGTGCGTTAAATTTCATGTAGTGTGTAATCTAGTATGGAGCATAGTCTATAGTCTAGTCTATAGTCTAGTCTATAGTCTAGTCTATAGTCTAGTCTATAGTCTAGTCTATAGTCTAGTCTATAGTCTAGTCTATAGTCTAGTCTATAGTCTAGTCTATAGTCTAGTCTATAGTCTAGTCTATAGTCTAGTCTATAGTCTAGTCTATAGTCTAGTCTATAGTCTAGTCTATAGTCTAGTCTATAGTCTAGTCTATAGTCTAGTCTATAGTCTAGTCTATAGTCTAGTCTATAGTCTAGTCTATAGTCTAGTCTATAGTCTAGTCTATAGTCTAGTCTATAGTCTAGTCTATAGTCTAGTCTATAGTCTAGTCTATAGTCTAGTCTATAGTCTAGTCTATAGTCTAGTCTATAGTCTAGTCTATAGTCTAGTCTATAGTCTAGTCTATAGTCTAGTCTATAGTCTAGTCTATAGTCTAGTCTATAGTCTAGTCTATAGTCTAGTCTATAGTCTAGTCTATAGTCTAGTCTATAGTCTAGTCTATAGTCTAGTCTATAGTCTAGTCTATAGTCTAGTCTATAGTCTAGTCTATAGTCTAGTCTATAGTCTAGTCTATAGTCTAGTCTATAGTCTAGTCTATAGTCTAGTCTATAGTCTAGTCTATAGTCTAGTCTATAGTCTAGTCTATAGTCTAGTCTATAGTCTAGTCTATAGTCTAGTCTATAGTCTAGTCTATAGTCTAGTCTATAGTCTAGTCTATAGTCTAGTCTATAGTCTAGTCTATAGTCTAGTCTATAGTCTAGTCTATAGTCTAGTCTATAGTCTAGTCTATAGTCTAGTCTATAGTCTAGTCTATAGTCTAGTCTATAGTCTAGTCTATAGTCTAGTCTATAGTCTAGTCTATAGTCTAGTCTATAGTCTAGTCTATAGTCTAGTCTTTTTTTTTTTTTTTTTTTTTTTTTTTTTTTTTCTATTAGGCAGGTGGAAATCTTCCATATGATACCCGATGCCACTTGAGGCCCAACGGGTTATGTCGGATTCCTACCGACTAAAACCACCTCCTTCGTCATTCAGCAACCCTGCGGAACTGTCTACAAAGATATTGCATCGTAGGGCAGGAGAGCCTTATCTAGGCTACTTCTGGTGTCTGGGATTTCCTCAGATTCTCTTCCGTTCCAAGTTTATCATGAATACTTTTAATCATTGAGGATATTGCATCCCAATTTTCCTTCCTATTTAGGATGATGTCAACAATATTTTGCGGATTAAGTTGGCATCCAAGGACCTCTTCAGTTTTCTGTCGATCGTGGCGAAAGCGTGCGCAGTAGAACACGACGTGTTCTGGGTCTTCCTCTTGGTTTGGACAGTTAGGGCAATATGGGGAGTCATCCAACCCGAATCTGTACAGGTAACTTCGGTATCCTCCGTGGCCTGAGAGAAACTGCGTTAAGTGGTAATTAACTTCTCCATGTCGTCTGTTTAGCCATACATCTATTTTCGGGATTAGTTTAAAGGTCCACCTTCCTTTGCGGCTGTCTTCCCATCTGCTCTGCCATTGCCTTATAGAAGCTTCTCTTTCAATTTTACGTACACGAGTGTCCAGTTGATTTGGGTCTCTTCTGTTTTCGTCCAAGCGTTTGGCTTCGTCAGCCAAGATATCTATAGGAATCATTCCCGCTATGACGTGGGCCGCTTCGTCGGATGTTGTTCGAAAAGAGCAGCATACTCGTAGGACCGATAACCTGTATACAGATTTTAGCTTCTTCGCTGCGGTCTTTACTTTCAGAGCTACTGACCATATGGGAGCAGCGTAAAGTATAACTGAGCTGACCACCGTCGATATTATCTTCCTTTTGGATTGCCTTGGTCCTCCTACATTCGGCATCATTCTTTCAAGAGCGGCTCTAATATTTACTGCCTTGTTAGTAGTATATTCCATATGTGTCCTAAAGTTAAGTCTGGCATCTATGAGAACTCCCAAATATTTGAGATGGGATTTTGATGTCACCTGGTGTTCTCCAACCGTTATTCTCATGGTCTCTTTTTTACGCCTGCTTGTAACTAATACAATCTCCGTTTTATGTTCGGCAAGTTCCAACCCCACACTTTTCATCCAGTTTCTAATAGTCCATACTACTTCATTCGAGATTAGCTCCACTTCGTCCATATATCTTGCTGAAACCGTAACTGCTATGTCATCTGCAAAACCTATAATGTTCGCCTCTTCCGGAATGTTAAGCTCCAGAACATCGTTGTACATTATATTCCACAATAGTGGACCAAGCACAGAGCCTTGTGGAACTCCTGCAGTGACATTGTATGTTACGACTCCTTCGTCGGTTTGGTAACAGAGCTTTCTGTCTGTGAAATAGCTTACTATCAATCTTATTAAATACGCCGGTATGCCGATTCCGTTTAGCTTCTGAATTATTATTCCCCAGTTCGCAGAGTTAAACGCGTTCTTTACATCAAGCGTTATGATAGCACAGTACTTCCTACTTGCTCCCTTGCCTTCTATCGCCATTCGTGCTGTATCTACTACCATACGGATTGCATCGATGGTCGATCTAGCTTTTCGAAACCCAAATTGG
Source organism: Protocalliphora azurea (assembly GCA_932274085.1). Classification (NCBI taxonomy): domain Eukaryota; kingdom Metazoa; phylum Arthropoda; class Insecta; order Diptera; family Calliphoridae; genus Protocalliphora; species Protocalliphora azurea. Next base: position 129,873,940 of record OW026522.1, read on the forward strand.
TGGTTCGACAGACCATTTCTTTCCTCTACAATGGGTAGCAATCGATTTTGTATGATTTTCTCCAGAATTTTCCCTTGTGTGTCGAGTAGACATATTGGTCTATAGGCAGAGGGATCGCCTTGTGGTTTATTAGGCTTAGGAATTAGCACCAAATTTTGTTTTTTCCAACAGTTTGGAAACACTCCTTCCTTTAGACATTCATTAAATACATCCACGAACGGTTTCGTTGCTGTTCTAACTGCCAACTTAAGCGCATTGTTTGGAATTCCATCAGGTCCTGGAGCTTTGTTGTCTCCGATTTTCTTTGCTATCTGAAGCAGCTCCTCTTCTGTCACCAACGGTATGGATTCTATTGGGTTCATTCTTGTCGCCGTACTTATATTGCGTCTATGTTCCGGGAACAGAGTTCTGATTATCTTCCCTAGTAAAATGGGACAATTTGGCTGTGGGGACTTTCTGCCCTTAAGGCGCGAGGTTACCACCCTGTATGCCTTTCCCCAAGGATCATTATCTGCCTCTAAGCATATATTTCTGAAGCTATTTTTCTTGCTTCTTGAAATAGCATGTTGAAACTCTCGCCTTGCGGTTCGAAATTCGCGACACGCTTCTTCGAACTCTGGTCGTCCCATAAGACGTTTGGTTCGTCTTCTAGCTCTTATGCACAGCGCGCGGAGGTTATTGATTTCCGAGTTCCACCAGTAATTTGGGGGACAGTTCCTCGTCATTCTTCGTTTTGGCATAGCGACGTCACATGCGCTTTTGATTCTTGATTCCATTTGTTTCACTTTCTCCAGTGCTGTACCATTCAGCTCAAAGTTGTTTCCAAATTCCTGGGTAAATACTTCTTCGTTAAGTCTTTTAGAGGCCCAACCAATATATTCCGGTGCATCCCCTTCACGAGAAGGATGTCTACTACGCAAGCTATGGACTGAAAATATAATAGCTTGATGGTCACTGTGAGTGTATTGTTCGCTGACTCTCCAATTCATATCCCTTGCCAAGGAACTACTCATGAATGTTAAATCCACGACAGAGCTTCTTCCTCCAGTAGAGAATGTTGGTGTATTTCCACTATTTGCTAGCACTAGGTTATGCCTAGAAATCGCTTCGAGTAAAATACGTCCTCTGGTATTTGTTTTTCGGCTACCCCAATCAACAGCCCATGCATTAAAGTCTCCTGCTATAATTTTTGGATTATGATTATCCGAGTCTCTTAGCAGATTATCTAACATCTTCCCAAACTCTTCAATTGTTGCACTAGGAGGGGCATAGCAACTGTATATATGAATACCTCCAACTTTGGCTCTTACAAATCCGTCTTCTGTGTGCTCGGATATTTCCTCTATTCCTTTATTCCCGCATGCCCAAACTGCAGCTTTACCTGTTGAATCTTTCACCCATACAGTATTGCTCATGTCCCTATATTGTTCACAAAGAATGGCGACATCAACTCCAGTTTCGCAGATAGTTTGTGAAAGCAAGTCCTGCGCCGCCTGACAATGATTGAGATTCAATTGTAAAAATCTCATTTACGCAATTTACTAAGAGCCCGCCTAAAAACAGGACATCTTCCGCTTCCAGCTACGTGTTTTGTATCCGCGTTTTCTACTTCTTTACAGAACATACAATTTGGATCCTTGGTACAGTCTCTCGCAATATGTCCACCTTCTCCACACCTTCTACAAAGTTTCGACCTGTCGTGAGAATTTGTACACGATGAGGAAATATGTCCAAATTCCAGGCATCTGAAGCATTTTCTGACAAGCACCTTTTGCCTTAAGCGACATACTACCCATCCAATTTTGACTTTCGCCACTTCAAGGGCTTTACGGCCAAGTTCTATCGGTAAGATAATACTTGCTATCTGTGTGCCACCGTAAGCCCTCCTTAGACTCCTTACGTTAGTTTCCCTTATTTCAGAAACTCCTAGCAAGTTGTTAAGGGCTTCACTAATATCTGCCCTTGTTGTAACCTCATCGATATCTTTACATTCAATCATAATCTCCGGAGTGTGCGATACGATATTTGCCTGTAATCCTACCGATCTTTCTACCTTTCCTTGGAAGTCTTTGACGTTCTCGGTTTTGGACTTATTAATTTCTAAAAGAAGATCTCCTTTTTGGGTTCTCCTTATGCGAGAAACGCATTCACCCAAATCCTTAAGGCTTGGATCTGACTTCATATGCTTTAAAATATCAGCATAACTTGCTTCTCCTTTCGTTGAAATTATCATAACTTCCTTCATTTCCTTTCTCTTTCGAGGTTTCCTTTTGGGTTTCACCGTTCTCCACGCATTGGTTGCTTCGCTGGTGCTGGATTTCTCTGGGGGAATATCCTTCATAACTTCCAATTTCTTTTGAGGTTTGCTTTCCTGCTTCTTTCTCTTAGCTAATTGGGGTTTTGGCGATACTTCTCCTGATTCTCTACTTCGTTTGAGATCCTATAGTCTAGTCTATAGTCTAGTCTATAGTCTAGTCTATAGTCTAGTCTATAGTCTAGTCTATAGTCTAGTCTATAGTCTAGTCTATAGTCTAGTCTATAGTCTAGTCTATAGTCTAGTCTATAGTCTAGTCTATAGTCTAGTCTATAGTCTAGTCTATAGTCTAGTCTATAGTCTAGTCTATAGTCTAGTCTATAGTCTAGTCTATAGTCTAGTCTATAGTCTAGTCTATAGTCTAGTCTATAGTCTAGTCTATAGTCTAGTCTATAGTCTAGTCTATTGTCTAGTCTATAGTCTAGTCTATTGTCTAGTCTATAGTCTAGTCTATAGTCTAGTCTATTGTCTAGTATATAGTCTAGTCTATAGTCTAGTCTATAGTCTAGTCTATAGTCTAGTCTATAGTCTAGTCTATAGTCTAGTCTATAGTCTAGTCTATTGTCTAGTCTATAGTCTAGTCTATAGTCTAGTCTATAGTCTAGTCTATTGTCTAGTCTATAGTCTAGTCTATAGTCTAGTCTATAGTCTAGTCTATAGTCTAGTCTATAGTCTAGTCTATAGTCTAGTCTATAGTCTAGTCTATAGTCTAGTCTATAGTCTAGTCTATAGTCTAGTCTATAGTCTAGTCTATAGTCTAGTCTATAGTCTAGTCTATAGTCTAGTCTATAGTCTAGTCTATAGTCTAGTCTATAGTCTAGTCTATAGTCTAGTCTATAGTCTAGTCTATAGTCTAGTCTATAGTCTAGTCTATAGTCTAGTCTATAGTCTAGTCTATAGTCTAGTCTATAGTCTAGTCTATAGTCTAGTCTATAGTCTAGTCTATAGTCTAGTCTATAGTCTAGTCTATAGTCTAGTCTATAGTCTAGTCTATAGTCTAGTCTATAGTCTAGTCTATAGTCTAGTCTATAGTCTAGTCTATAGTCTAGTCTATAGTCTAGTCTATAGTCTAGTCTATAGTCTAGTCTATAGTCTAGTCTATAGTCTAGTCTATAGTCTAGTCTATAGTCTAGTCTATAGTCTAGTCTATAGTCTAGTCTATAGTCTAGTCTATAGTCTAGTCTATAGTCTAGTCTATAGTCTAGTCTATAGTCTAGTCTATAGTCTAGTCTATAGTCTAGTCTATAGTCTAGTCTATAGTCTAGTCTATAGTCTAGTCTATAGTCTAGTCTATAGTCTAGTCTATAGTCTAGTCTATAGTCTAGTCTATAGTCTAGTCTATAGTCTAGTCTATAGTCTAGTCTATAGTCTAGTCTATAGTCTAGTCTATAGTCTAGTCTATAGTCTAGTCTATAGTCTAGTCTATAGTCTAGTCTATAGTCTAGTCTATAGTCTAGTCTATAGTCTAGTCTATAGTCTAGTCTGTACTCTTGCCTATAGTGTGGCCTATAATCTTTATAGAAGAATAAAGTTTTTTGAATGAACAAATATAAAGTTTTGGGTTATAAAGCAAAATATTTCTAGCAACACTGCTTGAGAGAGATTAAAACAAAGAGAGAAGAGAAAGAGAAGATTATAGAGAATTTTAAAGATGGCTTTTGCCATTGATTGATTAATAAAATTATTGATTAAAACTTTCTTTAACATAAAAATCATGTTTTTGTTAGTGATTAGCATTTTTTATTTTTCAAATGAGGGTTAAAAAAATTTTAAAATTTTTAAAGTTTATTTTTGTATATTCGGTATTTCTTTTTCCATCCATCAATCTATCAATCACTTTTCTTTCTCCAAATAAAAACAATATGTTTAACACATTTCTTTTTTATACTCTACACCACCATAAGTGGTTGTGGTATTATGGGTTTGTGCTGATGTTTGTAACGCATAGAAAAAGTTATCTAACACTCACCTTAAAGTATACCAATCGACTCAGAATCACTTTTTAGTTCGATATAACGCTGCCCGTCCGTCTGTCTGGCTGGACGCCTGGCAGGCTGTCCCTGTAAACCTTGTGCGCAAAGTACAAGTCGCAATTTTAAAGATAATTCAATGAAATTTGACATGATACAAAGACGAAGCCTCTTGAAATTCGTTGTGATTGGTCCATTATTTTACTAGCCCCCAAATGTCCTCTCGGAATAGAGTTTAAACACTCAAAATAATATTTTAACAAAATTCGTACCAAATTTTATGAAGATCGGTCCATAATTGACCATATGGCTCCCATATAAACCCACTTCTAGGAATCACCTAAAGTACATAAAATCATTTAGATGTTAGTAGTAACGCATTATTCTGTATTTGTATATTTTATTTTATATTTACTGAAATTTGCCATAGGTGTAATATAAGTCCCGTTCCCGAATTTTTATGCTCGTACATAATGGTGTAACGCATGATATAGTCGGTCTTGGCCGACTTTCAAAAAACACAAATATAAATAAGATAAAATTGTTTAAAGTAGGTAAACAAAAAGTTTGACTGTAATTAATTTGAGGAAGAAATCATATTTTCTCAGCTGATATTAATTTTCTTTAAATTAAACATAATTTTTGTTATATGTAACTACTAATAAAATCTCTTTTCTTTTTTTTTAAGTTTATTTAACTTTTCTATTTATTTCCTATACAATTTTATGGTCAATAATTTATATCCACTTTTTGTTAACAATAAACCTTTAAATTCTTAATTTCTTTAACCAGTTTTTTTCAGATTTTTATTACTAATAATTTTTCAACAATTTCACTTTCTAATAAAGCTTATTAACATATTTTTTAAAGTTCAATTTTTTTTCAAGTTTTTTTTTCACTTTTAAAGTTTTAAGTTTTTTAACAAAACACAAACTTTTATTTTCATAACAAATATTCTTTTTTTTCTTCTTCTTATATTTATAAGAGTTTTTATTACTATTTTTATGGTGCATTAAAACAAATTTATGAGAATCTTTATGAAGAGAAAAAAAAAACCAAAGAAATGGAATACAAAAGAAAAAGAAACTATGGCGTTTTTAAGACAAAAACATTTTGTATTTTTTTTTAAGAAAAAAAAAAAAAAAAAAAACAATATCAAACAGATTAAAATCATAAAGAGGAGCATCATCATCATCATAGATATAAAAATTTATATTAAAAAAAATCATTATTTCACTGCAGAATAAAAAACAAAAAACGCTGTTGGTTTTCACTTCATTAAAATTTGAAAAAAAAAACGAAAATAGTGGCACCATTACATAGTGTCTATATTACACAAATTTTTTTAAGAGAAACGTAAAAATTAACTCGAATTTATGAAAGTTGTAAACAGTGTTACAAAAACAACAATAAGGCGAATTCATTAATGTTTTTTATATATTCTATTTGACCGCTGTAACAACCAAAACTAATAATTAGCTGTTTAACTGAGATTATATTGTATAGATTGATTTTGAAATTTGTCTTGATAAAACTTTGTCTAGTATAGACACCACGTTAAAAAAACAATTGTAATGCTTTTTTTTGTTTATAACTTCCACTTGTTTTTTTATTGTTGTTATTTATGTATATGAAATGTTGTTTATTAATGTTTAGTAAATACAATGTTGCTGCATATTTAGATTAATACAGTCAAGGCAGAATTAACAAGGTAACAACATTAGCCCAGCTGAATATTTGTTTTGATTTGTTAAACTGTCAAACTCTATATAAAATAATAAATTTCGCTCTCAATAACTTGTTTGAACATCAAAACTCCACATATAAAAAATTGTGTAAAAAATCCTCTCCGAGCTGCTGTTACCTTCTTCAATTTGTCTTGAATATAATATTATTGTTATTTTTTTAATGTGTTTTTTTTGTCTCTTCTTGTGAGAAGTTAAAAATTGCATTCGTTTGGTAGAAGAGAGGGTGATAGGGAGTATAAGAAAATGTAAACAAAAACTGAAAGGGAAAATACAGTCATTTTGTTAGGCAATTTTAAGCGAAGTTAGTTTAATAAATCTTTGATAATTTAATGAATTCACACTGGTCAAAAATCTTTCTGGCGTACATAAATTCAAAAAGCATTGTTAGTACCTTTTTAGTGATTTTATCTAAAATTAACAATAATATTTAATAAAACCAAAAAATGTTTTACAAATAAAAATTAATTTTTTAAAAATCAAATTTAAATTTGTTTTTAAAATAATAAATAATAAAATTTAAAAATTTATCAAAAATTTCCTATAACAACAAAATTTATTGAATATATTACCTATAAAAAGAAAACTGATCAAAAATTTAACGTAAACTTTCTAAAAGGAAAAAAAAAATATCAAAATTTTCTATAAATTAAAATCTTATCAAAAATTTTTGTATATACAGAAAAATTATTGCAAAATTTTCTTAAATCAAAAAATTGTTGAAAATTTTCTTAAAATAAAAAATTTTCAAAAATTTCTTATGAAAAGAAAAATCCTCAAAAATTTCTAAAAATAGAAAATATCAAAAATTTTACATAAAAAGAAAATTTATCAAACATTTCTTAAAAAAATTCGAAAAAATTTCATAAAATAAATTTCTAAGAACCGAGAAATTATCAAAAGTTTTATGACAATAGCAAATTTCTATAAAAATAAAATTTATCAAAAATTTCTTATAAAATGATAATTTTTCGAAAATATTCTATAAACTAAAATTTTAACAAAAAATTTCTAAGAAAGAAATTTTATCGCAAATTTTCTAACTTTTCTAAACATTTTCTTAAAAAAAAATTATCAACAAATTTTATGAAAAATAGTTATTTTTCATAAAACGAAAATTAAACAAGTTTGCAAACGTAAATTGCCTTGTTGTCTCTGTTTGGCAGTAACAAAGTAGAGTTTGTCTACCATAAATAGACACCAGCAGAATGGAATACATATTTTCTATGGCACTACACACTTCGTCAGCATTCGTGGTGTCTTATCCATTTTGGTTTCATTGAATCCTAGACAAAAATGTATCGAAAAACAATAGAATTTTATGAAGTTTTCCATAAAAAGAAAATTTCTGATAAAAGAAAATTTGTTAGAAATTTCTTAAAAAAAAAAAATAATGAATTATTGATAATTTTCTATCGAAAGAAAATTTATTGAAAAATTCCTAAAAATAATTATTTTAACATTTTTAAAATTCTTTTTATTATTTTACATAAATAAAAATGTAGCTAAGTTGTTCTATTAATAAAAAATTTAATTAAAAATTTCCTATTAAAGGAAATTTATCGAAAATTTTACAAGAAAGAAATCTATGAAAAAATAATTTATCGAAATTCAAAAAAAGTTAAAAAATTATCGAAAACTTCTTATAATAATAATATATCTAAAATTTTGTATACAAAATAATTATCAAAAATTTCACATAAAAATTTTTTAAAAAATTTCCTACCAAACGAAAATTTATTGAAAGTTTTCTATAAATAAAATATTTATCGAACATTTCTTAGCAAAAGAAAATTTCTGGAAATTTTTTCTATTAATTAAAAAAATTATCGAAAATTATCCATAAATAAAAATTTTGTTGAAAATTCTTATAAATACCACATTTAGCGTAGTTTTCTTTAAATAGAAAAATATTATAATTTTTGTTTAATAAAATATTTATTTAAATTTTTTAAATTGAAAATTTATTAAAATTTTTCCAGAAAAAAAATTTTCCATTAATTAAAAAAAAAAAATTCTAAATCCTTCATTCACTAAATAGGGAGAAAGGGAGGACTTCAAAGAGTGAATAAGAAAAAATTTCATTAGAACTAATTTATCTTCAATTTAACAATTTCTAAATTTTATGATTTAAAAAGAAAGTAGTTTTTAAAAATTGCTAATTTAAACATTTTCAAACAAAAATACATTTTTATACCCTTCACCGTAGGTGTAAGGGGTATATATAAGTTTGTCACTCCGTTTGTAATTTCTACAATATTCATCTAGGACGCCAAAAAAGTATATATATTCTGGATAATTATTGATAGGGAAATTGATATAAAGATGTCCATCTGTCTGTTGAAATCAGTTTTTAGAAAGCACCAGATATCGGATACATATGTTTTTTACATAAATTTACAGAGAATTTCCCTTAGGTGAACGCTAATGAAAATGAGCAAAATCTGTCCATAAATAGCCGAGATATCGCCAAAAAACCGAAGATGCCTCCATAAAACACTTCTCTTTTCGATTTTTTATATAAGCTAGCGACTTCGTTATTACACAAAAAATTCGAAATATTTTTTTTGCATTTTTTGCGCTAGAAATGAACGAATTCGGTCTGATAGTATTCGAGATATCGGTAACAAAGCATTTTTTGACTTTTTGATGCTCTTATACAAGCTATGTTCTTATATAGATCGGTCATAAATTTTTTTCTAAAATTTCGGTTTTTTGAATCAACCAAATCGGAATTTATTTATTTGGAATTTATTAATATAAATATAAGTCAGAATAACATTAAAACATTTATAAAAAATTACAAAAATATTTAAAAAGTCCTTATCATATATAAGAAAATTATGTTCGGTCACAACTGAAATTTTGATACCCTAAACCATAGATTACAACTAGAAGTTTATGTGAGAGGCAGTTCAAACTAAATTTAAAAAAAAAATTACTCATTTGTTTTTAAGCACAAAAACAAAATATATCTGACTACATGTATTTTGTTGTTGCATGAATTATGTTTTTTTCTCTCACATAAACTTCTAGTTGCATTCTATGGCCTAAACCTTCTATAAAATCTGAAGCAAATTATGAACAGAAACTTATAACATCAAGTGTTAATGCTTCGATTTGTATGAAGACAAAAAATTTTGCAAATATATCCCCCTAAAATTAAAGATTGACATGCTATAAACTAATCCTCAAAATATTTCGGCTCTCATGTATTGGACCATTTTTAAAATATTTCCAAAATATGGTTCCCGATAAATTTTGTCAAAACAATTACAACATGTAATAGACACTTGTGGACTAATATGTAATGACCAAAAATTTGTAAAATTAGTTTTCATACTCGTATAATTTTTATTTGTTGTCTTCAAATGTGCAAAACTCATAATATCTGCTCTTAATATGGTGTAGCTAAAACATTATTCATAAGTCTGAGTTCACACAAGACAATTTTTTTTTGCTTAAATTATGATTTTGTAAGAGAGAGAGAGAGAGAGGGAATATGAAAGGGAACAAACTTGTCTATACTTAGAAATTCGTTTTGTAAGAAATAACAAACTAGTGCATAAAATTGTTATAAAATTATAGCAATCGTTGGCTTATGTTTTTTTCTTATGAAAGAAAGTTTTAAATTTTATATAATAATTTATTTCTTATAGGGTTTTATCAAAACTTGTAAGCTTTTCTAAAAAACTTTTACTTCTTAGTATCCCTTAAAAATTTGTTGAATAAGTTCCAATATCTTTTAATCGATCGGAATTTTGGGCAATTTGGTTGATTGTGCTTCTTTGGCACATATACAACATATTAATTTTCACTGTATATCAAACGTTATAAAGCACACTTTTTAACGTACTAATTTTTTCGTGCGCACTCAATATTTTTTTTAACTATTTAAAGAGAATGTTCCAAGTTAAATAAGCTATCTGTCATTATACCTTTCACCATCATAGGTGGTTGGGGTATTATACGTTTGTGCTGATGCTTGTAACGCACAGAAAAAATATTCCAACACCCATCTTAAAGTATACCAAACGACTCAGAATCATTTTATTTGTCGATTTAATGATATCTGTCCGTCCGTCTGGCTGCCAATCTGGGTAGTTGGTTGTCTGACCATGTAAACCTTGTGCACAAAGTACAAGCCACAATTTTAAAGAGAATTTGATAAAATTTGAAGCATACGCTCATTTTGGTTATATAAATTGTTTATGATCGGTCCATAATTTTACAAATACTCCCCGGAATAGAGTTGTAATACATACAAATGTCTTAATTATGTCGCTATTTCAATAAAATTTATTACGAATAAGTTTTATATAAGAGTGAATCGGAATGTCAAATTTTCGGAAGACTGGTCCACAATTAGGCATAGCTCCTATAATGGGCCAAATCACTTTAACTCGTATAAATCGCTCATAAATGGCAATATCAACCTAATATTTCACACAAACATGTTTAATACAAGCAGAAATCATGCTATCCAATTTTATAAGGATTGGTCCGTAAATGGTCATAGGCCCATTATTAGGTCCATTTCCGAAAATCTTGAACATCATTTTAAAGCATAAACGCATTGGTGTAGGGGGCTTGACTGACTACAAATTTTTTACTTGTTTTTGTTGCATTTAGCAAGTTATATGTAACTTCTATTTTTAGACATGTAATTTTTTTTACTTTTTTTTTCTTTCTTGGGCTCTTTTTCTGCATAAAATTACATAAAAAGTTAAATAAAATGCTGTTTAAAAAAAACCGGTTAACCGCCTTTAAAAGCTGGTTTCAAATAAAACCGAAAATTAGAAAAAAATCGATACCGATGGGGTTTCTAAAAAAAAACCGGAAAACAGTTAGTTAACCGGTTTTCGGTTTCGGTTTTGGATACTCTACTAGCGATACTGGGAGATGCTTGCTTTCCTTCTTGTTCTTTGTATTCTTGTAAAGAAAATATTTATACCCTACACCACCATAGGTGGTTGGGGTATTATGCGTTTGTGCTGATATTTGTAACGCATAGAAAGAGTCATTCAACACCCACATTGAAGTATACCAATCGACTCAGAATCACTTTTTAAATCGATCTAACGATGTCCGTCTGGCTGGACGGCTTAACGGCTTAACGGCTGGCTGGACGGCTGGCTGGTTGTCCATATAAACCTTGTGCACAAATTAAAGGTCGCAATTTTAAAGATATTTCATGATACAAGGACGAAGCCTATTGACATTTGTTGTGATCGGTCCATTATTTCACGTAGCCCCCATACAAATGACCCCCCCCCCCTTAAAAATAAAAATATTTTAGTATCAACCTTTGTACCAAAATTTATGACGATCGGTCTACAATTGACCATAGCTCCCATATAAACTCCTCTTCCGAAAATCACTTTAACTTGCATAAATCCCATACGAATGTTAGTATCAAGTTAATATGCTACACAAATAAGTTTTATGTAAGTTTCTACTTCTACAACAAAAATTTTATGAGAGCTCCCATATAAACCAACTTACAGGAATCGCCCTAAAGAGCATAAAATCATCTAGATGTTAGTATCAACGGATTATTCTGTATTTGTATATTTTATTTTACATTTAATAAAATTTGTCATAGGTGTAATATAAGTCCCGTTCCCGAATTTTTATGAACGTACATAATGGTAGAGGGTATTATTTCGTCGGTGTTAACCGTATTTATCTTTCTTTCTCGTTTTAAAATGATTCTGTCTCAGTATGTAATTAAACGCAAATTGCTATTTTTAATTTTAATACAACTACAACTGAGTTTTTTTTAATAATTGTAACAATTACTTTAATTCACTTTATAATAAATCAAATTTGTAAAGGAAAAAAAAATCTAAAACCACAGAGAAACATTTTGCGGAAGTTGCTACTACTTGGTAGATGGTTGATATTTTTCTCTTTACCATATTTTGTTTTTATTATGTATTTGTTTGGATTTTGTATTATTTTTTTAATGATAAATTTCTCATGAAATTGTATCTTGTTGGGTTTGGGTGTGTGTACGTCTGTGTATGAGTAAGTAATAGTATCAGTTGTAATACTATCCTACAGTTCTGAAAAACTGTTAGTGATCTAAAGATAGTAATGTAGATCAATAGTTTTTATTAAAAAATAAGAACATTTTTATATTTTTTAAAGTTTACAAAAAGAGGGAGAAAAAATAAAGAGCTTATATATATATATATATATATATATATATATATATATATATATATATATAAATCACTACAATATACATTACTTAGAACCAGTAAAGTGGCTTAATAAGAACTTTAACTAAGATGGAATAAATGTCAAGTAAAGAGATTCCCTCTTAGTATCTTCTGCAGAACTATAGGGTCTGTTATGTTTTATGCTTTTTTTCCATGTATTTTTTCTAGGTTAATAAAAAATATTAAAATTGTACAATAAATATTACAGTAATGCGTTAAAAAAATCAAGTGACCACCTTATGAGTTTTGTCGTTTTCTTTAAGTAAATAGAATAATTTTTATTTCAATATCTTTTTCTCTGGGTTTTATTTGTATTTATTTTTTGATAACTGAAGTTATAACACATTTATATATTTTTTATATTAATCAATTCTTTATTTACTTCATTCTTTATTTCATTATAATTTAAAATTCTGAGGTTCTGGGTTTTCTAATATAAACTTTCCTATCAACAATAATTTCCTTTTTTTTTCTATTTTATTTCTTATTCTTTACAAAAAATATATGTTTTTATTAAGAAATAAATAAAAACTAAGTTCTAGTTTTAAAGGCTGTATAAATTGATAAGTTGTAATACATTTTAAATTTTGTAAATGATTTTTTTTTTAATAATTTAATTTCAAATAAATATAAAACGGGAAATCTTCACGAAAACGGAGTAAAAACTTTTTGGTTTTCGGTAATGACAACTACTTATTAAAGTAGTCAATAGTACATTAATAAGTAGTCAATAGCATAATAGCACAGTAATACAGCAATCACGTGGACGAGTTGGCTAGAGCGCCGGATTAACAACCAGAAGGTTGTTGGTTCAACCCCATTCTGAAGCTGTTAGTTTTTTATAACAAAATGTATAAAAAGATATTTTAAACTAAATAGAGTTTTTGTCGCTTAGGATGCTATCTATGTACGAGATGGTGTCCTGAGTAAGACGTTAGTCAGTAAAAACGAATGTTTAGTGTGTGTCCAAGTTCAAGTCTCACTGACGGCAAAATTTTTTTTGTTTTTTTTATTTTTGTTTTCGTTTAGGTACATATTTTTGAGTACCCCTAGAGTCAAAAAATAACTTCATGAATTTGTGGACAACTCGAACAAAAATAACTAGTTATTCAGGCAAAAAATAAGTGGTTTATTTTTGTTTCCAATTATACCTGCTAGCTTACCAGGAAAGCAAAGTTTTTGCTGGGAAGCTTTAAAATTCATTTTTTTTTATTAGAATTTTGTTTTAAATTTTAAAATGATTTTCTTTTTGAGTTGTTTAAAGTAGTTTTGTTACCTTGGTAACCAAAAAATATGCCCTAAAAAGTGTTTTAAGCGAAAAAAAAAAAACGGAAAATATAACCTTAAAATTGAAAAATATGCTCTTAAAATATTACTTTTTTTCTCGCAAAATTTTAAATTATCTACTATTCATGCTAAAAATAACTTGATTTTTGTTAGCAATTGCTAAAAGATATTTTCTTTTCTTCTTAAAAAACATTCAAATTTAATCAGAAAATTACAAAACTTTAAGAGGGAATCGGATTTGAAAAACATTTGTGACAGTAAAAAGAAAATTTCACTAATGGCAAAAAATATGAAAAAAAGGTGCAAAATCTGCAAAATGTTTCTCTTAAGTGTAAGATATGCAAAATTATGCCTTTATGTATGAAATATGCCAATTAAATTGCTAAAATATGCTCTAAAATAAGAATTTTCTATGAATATATGACACAATATGCTGTTCAGCCTAAAATATGCAAAAATATACTGTATTAAATCGATGCCAAAATTTTTTAAATTGTCTGAAACGGATAAATAACTAACAGTATGGTTCATTTAAAGCCCAGGAAAAAATAAGATTTTGCATATTTTTGTTTGACCTGTTTATTACACATTTAAAACCTATAAATCTTTTTTTAACTCGCTTAAATCTTAATAATTTTTTTTTCTCTTTAAAAACAAATCCAGCTGCCATTAATTATTATACTTCATGTAATAATAATCTAGATAGTAAAATAAAAAAATAATGTTTTTTTTCAAGGCAATTAATTTATAATTCTGTGGTAAATTCAGTTTTATAACAGAAAATAAATTTAAAAAATTTGTTTAAATTTACCTGCTGCTGTGCGGTGAATTTTTCTTAATAAAAAAAAAATAATTTCAATATGAGTATGAGGTATTTAATTAATTTATACATATGTTTCTGTTTTTTGCTTTTTTCCAACCTCCTCATGAAATTCCTTAATTCTCAACTGCATTTACTAGTTTTTATAGATTTTGTCTTTTCTCTTTTAAATTAAAAATTTCTTGTTGAGAATTTCATGTAAAGCTGGGAATAAAAATTAATAAAAAAAAAGAAAAAAATTGTAATAAATAACACTAGCTTACACAATTTTCAGTTTTGTAAAAAAAGACAGTGTTGTCAATTTTTATTAAAATAAAAATTAAAAGACAAATTATTAACAAACTATAAACAAAATTTCAATAATCAAAGCTGAGATATTTAAAAAAGAATTTTCTTATTCTAAAGCTTTAAAGCTTTAAAGCTTTTATTGAAAGAAATTAGAAATGTGACAGAGTTAAAGCTTTTCTTGTATTAAAAAAAAATTCAAAGTCCAAAAATAAATATTTTAGAATATGAGGAAAAAAGTTTTTGTAATGTAATAAAGCTTTTCAAGTTTTACAACTTCAGAACTTTGAATTAATTTTAAACTTAAAAGTCGTAGGAAGAGTTAAATATAATTATTAAAACTTTTAATGAAGGAGTTTCTCTTACACCATAATTTAAAAGCTTTATTTTTATTATTGAATAATATTTAAAAAATAAAGCTTTAAGAAATCTTTTAATGCTTGTACGACTTGAGCTTAGATTTTACATAAAAATTTATTAAATTTTTTTTTTCTGGAAATTGCGTAATAAATGATAAAAAGAATATTTTCTATCAAAAAAGAGTTTCATCAAAATTTTAAAACTTTTACAAGGTAAGAATAAGGCTCTTCTAATATTAATAAAGCTCTCCTATACTTTGGAAGCTTAACAACATATTAGATTCCACGTTACAAATGTTTAATACTTTTCTAGAAAATTACATAAGTTTATATTGCAAAATATGCTTCTTTACAAAACGAAACTTAAATCTACATTTTAAATCATTTAGAGGAAATAGAGCTTTTTAAAATCGCTGAGATCTAAAGAAATTAAGTCTTTACTTAAACATCGCCTAAAGCTTTTGATGTTACGCAATCTCAGTTTATATTTCCAATTTCAATTTTGAAATTCGGACATTAATGTAAATTGAAAAATATTTTGCTTCTTAGAAAGTGTGTCAAATGGTAGCAAATTATATAAGAAAGTAAATTTTTGACAGTTATGAGGTGGATAAAATTTCATTAGCCCATAGTGCTACACAAATTTTTGATAAATAAACAGAAAATTTTTACAACCACAAAATAAATAATAAATATATTAACTATACAAACGCTTAATATTTCTAAACATTAAAGTCTAGAATTATCAAAAGCTTTTATATTAAAAAAAGTAAGAATGCAAAACTTTTTTTAAGTTTTTTATATAAAAGCCTGAAAAGTTTTGAAAATTAATTTGCTGCAAATGTAAAGCAGTAAGTAGTCCACTTTTATTTAAAACTTTTATTTTGAAAGCAAAAAAAAAAAAAAAAGCGTAAAAGCTTTTATTTAATTTAAATTGAAATTAAAGCCTAATGGCTTTTTAAATCGATTTGTTTCCATATCCATTCTCATATTCTTAGAAAAAATGTATATTTCTACCGAATTTTGAATCGACTTAATAGCATTAAAGGTTCCAGGATGGAAAAAAATTTTGAGTGATTTTTTCCTCGGGAACTACTTTTTTACACTGAACCTTTTCAAATTGCTTCCGAATTATCTAACTATATCTATCAATTTCTGTTCTTAGTATTTGTTTGAACCTCGATATTGGCCATTTTTTTTTGTATTTTGATACGAATAGTTCTCGAAATTAAAGATCCTTATCTTTTTCAGTTTTGTTTTGTTAAAATCGATATCGAGATTCCAAAAAAGAAAAAAAAAATAGTTTCGAAAAAAAATTTACAAATAATTTAAAAAAATTTTACAAATAATTAAAAAAAAATTGTAAATAATTAAAAAAAAATTTAAAAAAAATTAACGAATTTACTGATGACCCTTTTTTTGTGCGCGCTGAAAAAGGACGATGTACCAATATTGGGATAATGTTAAAGGTTATTATTTTTGTATAGATGTATAACTCAATATATTCTCAAGGATTTGAAAATAAAAATTTTATTGTTTTGCATAAAATTTTGTCGAAAACTAAAAAAATGTAAAATAAATATACCTGACCCTATTTTTTGTCCGTAACTGTATAAAAAAAGTAAAATTATTTTGTTTAATTTTTACGCAAAAATATGACAAAAGAAAAAAAAAATAAACATAAAATGGCTGAATAAACAAAAAACAATATTTTATTGACAAAATTAATATATTTTAATGAAATTGGTGTTTACATCACGAAATTACATCAAATGTCATTTAGCCAGTATGAACAGCCTGGATTTCATGTGTAATTTCGGATTGAAACAACATAATTTCGCGCCGGTCTGAATGCGCTATTAAACAAAAAAATATTTTTTTATATTTATTTTAGATTAAAATAAAATCTTTATTAAAATCAAGTCCAAGCTTAAAATTTCTATACCCATGAGACTTTTAACAATATAAAGCTTTAAGATAAGACAAATAAAATTAACAAAAGCTTTTATATTCAAAAGAATGATTTTCTGTCTTTAAATACAATATAATCTTTATAATTTTTTAAATTATAAATTATAATATAATCTTCATAATTCGGCCCGGATTAACAATGAAAAATAGTATACTTTGTAAAGCGCTTTATTTAGATTGACAAAAAGCTTTATTACAAAAAAATAATCCAAACATTATTATGAATTATATTGCTTTTTCATATTAAAAACTTTAATTCAGAATAAAGTAATATTTTTTTTTTCTAAAAAGCAAGCTCAAGCTTTAAATATTATAGCCAGGAAACTTTTATCTTCAATAAAGCTTTATATAATTCTTTATAAAGTTTTAGGTTTAAATTTTTATGCTAAAAAAGCACAACATTGTATTCACTTATTTTGAACGAATATTTATTTATTACTAACTACATATTTTATATGCAGGTATTTCCTTGGCCATATATTTATACAATTTTTTTTCTTTTGCGAAAAACATTTTGTAGCAATAATAACATTAATGTTGCTGTTGTTATTTTTGTTGTTGCATAGACATGAACAAGCCACATTCTGATGTTTGAGCAACATCGAAAAGAAGTCAAACTACTGGGAATTTACAGGCTTGATGTTAGTAGTATTGCATGCAACATCATAGATAGAAAACAATGCACAGTGGTTCCAAAACTTTTTTTGTTTTTTTTTTTTTAAATAATTCTGTAACTTGTGATCTGTTAAAGATATCTGAATAAAATTTGAAATGGCCAGAGCTGAGGTGTTTTCGAGTTGATTTGAAGGAGCACAGATCCCTATCGGCTCAATGGGGTGGTGGGCGGCCTTCCAAAATTGGTCACCTCGTGTATATATTTTTTTAAATCTTTAAAAATCCATTTATGATATGACAGAAAAGGTATTTTATATATAGATAGTCATTGTAAATCTCTATAAAAAATACGCTTACATGCGTAGTTTAGGAGATATTTAAGTCGAAACAATTTTTTCCCTCATTTTAGGTCTCGTTTTTTAAGTTCTTTTAAACTTGATAGGCTTAATTTGTGTCCTAATTTTTTTTAATCCACTAGATTCCTTGTAAAATTCTGAATTATATTGCTGCAAGAGCCTAATGGATATATGAATCCGATAATAAGTTATATTAGCCTGAATTTGGAACTTTTAAAAAAATTCACATTTTTGAGGTTTTTCCAAAAAGGTGGTAATATTTTTTTCACTTCATTTTTTTTATTTTCAGTAGAAATCTTAACAAAAACGTGTGTGAAGTAAATTCTGAGGACATTTGGATAATAATTTTTAAAAAAGTTTTTTTTTTATCTATATGTAAAATTCTCAAAACGCAAAACTGAGATCAACAAAAAAATATATTACTTATATACTTCTACATGTTGGTTAAACACGCAAAAAATATTTTCTGACGGACGACTTTTATAATGGTAGGGTGACGATTTCAATGAAAGAAGTTAATTTTTGAAACAAGTTTTTCCCGGATTGAGATTTTGGGTATTTGGTAAAAAAAGTGGGATTTTCTTTAATTCTCTGATTTAAAGACAAGTTTATTTATATCATGTTCAAATTTCATAAGGACATCTTCATTCTTTTAAATTTTTTTTTTCAATTTAAATATTAACGTTATTTCTCCAAAAAGTATTTAAAATCTTAATTTAAAGTTTTTCGGTTCATGGCTTGAATATATTTGACCGAAATTAATTTATTGGTACTAGTTATAATACATGTAAGCGAATTTTTGTAGATATTTCCAAGGATTAGATAATCGCTTAAAATTTCTTTACAAAAATTCATAAATGAATTTTTAACGAATTTTTTTTTAATTACATACCCGAGGTGACCAACTTTGGTGGTCCACCCACTACCCTCCAGACCAGCTAGGGATCTGTGCTCTTCCAAATCAACTCGAGAGTACCTCAGCTTTGGCCATGTCAAATTTTATTCAGACATCTTTAATAGATCACAAGTTACAGAATTATTAAAAAAAAGTTTTGGAATCACTGTGCAACGCCTTTGTAATGGGTCGCACAACTTTGCAACAAGACGACTACTATTAACAGCAACAACCAAAACAACATAGGCTTCAACATAACAATAATCCAACAACAAACCACGTCCGTCTTTTCGTCCGTCATTTCAACACTGCCTGGCCGGCTGATTAATACAACAAATGAGAGTTTTTTTTTTTGCTGGACAGCGATATTTATAAGAAATTTCTATTGAAATAACTTGTACAATTGACAAGACAAAAAAAAAAAATTGAAAAATGCTGCAATTGAGGCTCAATCTATTTTATTAGTTGACTGTCTAACAGCAAGCCAAACAGCCAGGCTGACAGGCGGGTTGACTGTCTGCCTGTCAAACCTCAATATCAGCCACAGTAACATAGTAACTTTGTAAATTTCTTTAAGCCTAGATCTAATTCAGCAATTTATGTTTTTTCCCCTAAATATACACACTCCATTTAAAGTTTTGTAATTTTCATATAATTTTCTTTATACCAAATGGAGTATAATTGTTATTGGTTTCATTCTAGTGTAGTTTTTTTAATTTGTAGTTAAGTATTATTATTTCTTTTTTTTATCTCATGTTGTTTTATTTTTTTTATAGATTTAGTTTTGTTTTACATTTTGCATTTCCGTTTCTTGTTTTTTTTTTAAGAAGTCAAGAAATAAAAAAAAAAAAAAACTGAAGAAACTGTTAAAAGTTTTCAGCAATTGTTTTATATAAAATTACAACAATTGTATGGTTGTAAGTCAAAATTTTAATTTGAAAGTTGGTTAAAAGACTCCAGCTAATAATTATAAAATAATTACACATCTCATTTTGCTATTATTTACAGGAATAAGTAGCTAAAATAACAACTTATTGCTACAACAATTGACAAAGTTATGATGCTATATCACAACTACTAGTAACTACAACTATTACTATGACTATTTAAAAGTAATTATTTTATACTAGGAATTCTGCAATGTTCAAAAAATATGTAGGTTTCAACACCATGATTTATATTAAACAAATTCACTCTTTTAAATCTCTTTTTCCTTTACATCTTGCAGCAATACAAATGTTGTTATCTTGGTTTTCTCGCTGTCGTTGTTATTTTTTCTCCTCTTAATGTTTTTTTCTGTTCTTTTGTAATAAAAAATCTATTTCCTTAACAAGTAGTTTTCTGTAATTTTTTTCCTCTTACTCCATGTTTAATTTTAATTTCTATTTCTGTCGTATGTTTACTATTATTTTCTTTTTTAATTTGTTCTTTTTTTACATTTTCTTCTTAAGTTCTCAAGCTAGTTTTTTATAGTTTCTATTCTTTTCCAGTTGGTTGTCACTAGCAAGATCACTTGTTTCTAGTAAGGCAAGAGATTTTAAATATAATTTTCTTGTTTTATTCTTTCAACATTTATTTTTTATAACTTTAACTCTTCTAAATACATTTCATTTTCACTGTAACTTTTTTTAGCAGGAGATATTTATTTGGTTGGCATCATTTATCACAAGAAAGTGAAAGAATATTTGTTGTTTTTTTCTTCTCTTTAACTGTTTTTTTTTTGCTTTTTTTTCTTCAGAGAATTTGTTGCTCAAAAGATCATTTAAAGGGTGATTAAGAATTGCCGGGAGGCTTTAGTTTGATAAATTACTGTTAAATGTAGAAATTCTTTGGAAGAAGAAAAAACAAATGATAATTTTCTAAAAACTATAAAAACCAGACCAAAAATTAAAATATCGACTACAATATAGACTAATTATATTTTTGATTATAGACTACACTATAGTCTAAGTTATATACTAGAATATAGTCTCATCTATAGACAATAGTCTGAACTGTAGACTAGACTATAGTCTCATCTGTAGATTAGACTATAGCCTAAACTACAGATTAGTCTATAGCTTAAACTATAGAATAGATTATAGCCTAAACTATAGGCTACACTATAGTCTCAACTATAGACTAGACTATAGTCTAAACTATAAAATAGACTATAGCCTAACTATAGAATAGACAATAGCCTAACTATAGAATAGTCTAAACTGTAGAATAAAATATAGTCTAAACTGTAAAATTGACTATAGTCTAAACTGTAGAGTAGACTATAGTCTATACATTGGAATAGATTATATTCGAAACAATATAATAGACTATAGGCTCAACTATAGACTAGACTATAGTCTCAGCTAAATACTAGGTTATAATCTAAATTATATAATAGAATATAGTCTACACTGTAGAATAGACTATAGCCTAAACTGTAGACTAGACTATACTGTAAAAAGACTACATTCTAAACAGCAGAATAGACTGTAGTCTAAACTATAGAATACTATATTCTAAACTGTAGAATAGACTATAGTCTAAACTATATAGAATAAACTATAGATTTAACTATAGAATAGACTAAAGACTCAACTTCACACTAAACTATAGAATAGACTATAGTCTCGTCTATAGCATAGTTGAGACTATAGTATAGTATAGTATAGACTATAGTCTTAACTATAGACTAGACTATAGTCTCAACTATAGAATAGACTATAGTCTCAACTATAGATTAGACTATAGTCTCAACTATAGACTAGACTATAGTCTCAACTACAGAATAGACTATAGTCTCAACTATAGACTAGACTATAGTCTCAACTATAGAATAGACTATAGCCTCAACTATAGAATAGACTATAGCCTCAACTATAGAATAGACTATAGTCTCAACTATAGAATAGACTATAGTCTCAACTATAGAATAGACTATAGTCTCAACTATAGAATAGACTATAGTCTCAACTATAGAATAGACTATAGTCTCAACTATAGAATAGACTATAGTCTCAACTATAGAATAGACTATAGTCTCAACTATAGACTAGACTATAGTCTCAACTATAGACTAGACTATAGTCTCAACTATAGACTAGACTATAGTCTCAACTATAGACTAGACTATAGTCTCAACTATAGACTAGACTATAGTCTCAACTATAGACTAGACTATAGTCTCAACTATAGACTAGACTATAGTCTCAACTATAGACTAGACTATAGTCTCAACTATAGACTAGACTATAGTCTCAACTATAGACTAGACTATAGTCTCAACTATAGACTAGACTATAGTCTCAACTATAGACTAGACTATAGTCTCAACTATAGAATAGACTATAGTCTCAACTATAGACTAGACTATAGTCTCAACTATAGAATAGACTATAGTCTCAACTATAGACTAGACTATAGTCTCAACTATAGAATAGACTATAGTCTCAACTATAGACTAGACTATAGTCTCAACTATAGAATAGACTATAGTCTCAACTATAGACTAGACTATAGTCTCAACTATAGACTAGACTATAGTCTCAACTATAGAATAGACTATAGTCTCAACTATAGACTAGACTATAGTCTCAACTATAGACTAGACTATAGTCTCAACTATAGACTAGACTATAGTCTCAACTATAGAATAGACTATAGTCTCAACTATAGAATAGACTATAGTCTCAACTATAGAATAGACTATAGTCTCAACTATAGAATAGACTATAGTCTCAACTATAGAATAGACTATAGTCTCAACTATAGAATAGACTATAGTCTCAACTATAGAATAGACTATAGTCTCAACTATAGAATAGACTATAGTCTCAACTATAGACTAGACTATAGTCTCAACTATAGACTAGACTATAGTCTCAACTATAGACTAGACTATAGTCTCAACTATAGACTAGACTATAGTCTCAACTATAGACTAGACTATAGTCTCAACTATAGACTAGACTATAGTCTCAACTATAGACTAGACTATAGTCTCAACTATAGACTAGACTATAGTCTCAACTATAGACTAGACTATAGTCTCAACTATAGACTAGACTATAGTCTCAACTATAGACTAGACTATAGTCTCAACTATAGACTAGACTATAGTCTCAACTATAGACTAGACTATAGTCTCAACTATAGACTAGACTATAGTCTCAACTATAGACTAGACTATAGTCTCAACTATAGACTAGACTATAGTCTCAACTATAGACTAGACTATAGTCTCAACTATAGACTAGACTATAGTCTCAACTATAGACTAGACTATAGTCTCAACTATAGACTAGACTATAGTCTCAACTATAGACTAGACTATAGTCTCAACTATAGACTAGACTATAGTCTCAACTATAGACTAGACTATAGTCTCAACTATAGACTAGACTATAGTCTCAACTATAGACTAGACTATAGTCTCAACTATAGACTAGACTATAGTCTCAACTATAGACTAGACTATAGTCTCAACTATAGACTAGACTATAGTCTTAACTATAGACTAGACTATAGTCTCAACTATAGACTAGACTATAGTTTTAACTATAGACTAGACTATAGTCTCAACTATAGACTAGACTATAGTTTTAACTATAGACTAGACTATAGTCTCAACTATAGACTAGACTATAGTTTTAACTATAGACTAGACTATAGTCTCAACTATAGACTAGACTATAGTTTTAACTATAGACTAGACTATAGTCTCAACTATAGACTAGACTATAGTTTTAACTATAGACTAGACTATAGTCTCAACTATAGACTAGACTATAGTTTTAACTATAGACTAGACTATAGTCTCAACTATAGACTAGACTATAGTTTTAACTATAGACTAGACTATAGTCTCAACTATAGACTAGACTATAGTTTTAACTATAGACTAGACTATAGTCTCAACTATAGACTAGACTATAGTTTTAACTATAGACTAGACTATAGTCTCAACTATAGACTAGACTATAGTTTTAACTATAGACTAGACTATAGTCTCAACTATAGACTAGACTATAGTTTTAACTATAGACTAGACTATAGTCTCAACTATAGACTAGACTATAGTTTTAACTATAGACTAGACTATAGTCTCAACTATAGACTAGACTATAGTTTTAACTATAGACTAGACTATAGTCTCAACTATAGACTAGACTATAGTTTTAACTATAGACTAGACTATAGTCTCAACTATAGACTAGACTATAGTTTTAACTATAGACTAGACTATAGTCTCAACTATAGACTAGACTATAGTTTTAACTATAGACTAGACTATAGTTTTAACTATAGACTAGACTATAGTTTTAACTATAGACTAGACTATAGTTTTAACTATAGACTAGACTATAGTTTTAACTATAGACTAGACTATAGTTTTAACTATAGACTAGACTATAGTTTTAACTATAGACTAGACTATAGTTTTAACTATAGACTAGACTATAGTTTTAACTATAGACTAGACTATAGTCTCAACTATAGACTAGACTATAGTTTTAACTATAGACTAGACTATAGTCTTATCTATAGACTAGACTATAGTCTTAACTATAGACTAGACTATAGTCTTAACTATAGTCTAAAATATGGACTAGACTATAGTCTAAAGTATGGACTAAGTCTAGTCCATAGACTGTAGTCTAAACTATGGACTAAGTCTAGTCCATAGACTATAGTCTAAACTAGAATATAGCCTAGATGTAGACTAGACTAGACTATAGCCTAGACTATGAACTAAGTCTAGTCTATAGATAATAGTCTATACTATAGGCTATAATCTAAACTATAGAGTACTCTCTAATATAATCTAAAATATAGACTAGATTATAGTTTAAAATTTAGACTAGGTTATAGTTTTAATTATAGACTAGACTATTTTCTGTCAATTGAGTTTTCTGTTTTTTTTATATCTATGTTAATTTAAACTGTAGTCTAAGTCAAGAGCATATACCATAGTTTAAACTATAGACTATAGTCCAAACTCTGGATTAGACTATAGTCTAAACTATGGACTAAGTCTAGTCCGTATAAGACTATAGTCGAGACTATATTCTAGACTATAATCCAGACTATAGAGTAAAATATAGACTGTCCCCGATTTATATTCAAACTTTCTGGAAATTTCCCTATCCTTTTCGTTCCTCCCCCATTTTATGTTTGCCTGCAGCTGTTTTTTCTCAATTGTGTGATAAGAATATCTTTATCCAAATAAACAAGAATTGCATTTATTTTTTAAGCAGACGTTGCTGATAAATATTTTTAAATCTTTTATGGCGAAAATTTTATTTAAAACAAATAAAAGAAGAAAATATTTACTAAAATAAAGATACAATGTTAAATGATAAGCGTTTTTTATCCATATATATTTTTGTTTTTGTTGCTGATGATTTTTATTTTTGTAACGTTTTTCCCTATTACAATCTTGTATTTGGGTGTTAACTTTTAGTTTTCGTGCGTATTTCAGAAGTTACAGAACAAAACAATTTAAATATATTTGCCTACAGCAGAATTACACGTTGGTTTTGTATTAGTGTTTCCTATGTTGGTTTTACTATTTTAAAGAAAATTCTTTGTCACACCAGTTGATGGGTTTATAAGGAATTTTTTCTTGACTGGTGTTTTTTTTTTTATTATTAATCGTCTTTGGACGTTTAAAAATGTTAAAATAAAGGGTGAACCAAAGTGCCTTTTGTCATTTTCAAAATGCAGTAACACAGAAACTAATAAATATATTTTCATAATGTTTTCGTAACCTAACTGGTATAAGTGTAAATAAGATGTGTATAAAATATTATACTGGTCGCAGTCGTATTTACTAAGTTATAACAGAAATAGGAAGAAAGGAGAAAAGAAATTTAGGACATTTTGGGTAAAAATTATGGTTTAATTTATAATGGACCCAATTATAATTCTTAAAAAGTGTATTTTTAGGAGAAAGAATTATATATTTTAAATTTGCAAAATGGTAATAAGTTGTAACTAAATGCAAATTTGACTAATTGATTATACAAGTTTATAGTATTTATGAAAATTTTCTTAGATCTGTTCAGCGATATTGTTAGGAAATTAAGAGCTGCGAGATATTTTATTGCACAAAACTAAACTAAAACATGATCACAAGTTTATTATAATATAGATAAGAGTAAATTATTTTAAAAAGTATAAAATATTAAAAGTATAAAAATATATATATTTTTATACTAATAAATGATTATCTGAATGTCTTATAAATATTGAACATAATTGATCAATAAATTATAAAGTATTGTAAAACCTGGTCCACAGAAATTATACTGAGGATGATAGTCCAAGTTTTTGTGTTGTTTAGAGCAAATCAAGTCTCAAGATATATTTGGACATATTTTTTTTTATTTATTTTTTTATTTTTTTTTTAATTACTTAAAAAGCTAATATCTTTTCGATTGGTTATTTGCTGGTATGTTACGGATATTTTCTAAATAATGCTATTTAGAGATATCACAGTAAATTTGTTCCAAATAATATAGCAAGAACTAACTAAAATTGTATCGTGGTAAAGATTGTCAAGTACTTAATTTATTTGGCTATGTCTGACGACCAATCATTGTAGTATATGGGTTATACGTTCCCAAATTTCAATTAGTGTAGTTTTTATACAAAAAATGTTGAGATATGTTTTCTCTATAAATTGTGTACTCCAAATAATTGAGGATTTAGGAGATCTTCGATATTTAAAAATATTGTACAAACATTTTGAATTTAACTGAAAACCTCTGTGTAGCACATACGTTAGTTTGTGTCCAAATTAAAATTTGAGACAAAATTGCAAATTATTCCAAAGTGAAAAAAAAACTCAATATTAAATTTTTATTTGGGTCAAATATATAGATAAACACTTTTAATCAGGTATCATTAGTTTTTCCATAGTGCAAAAACTAGTAATTTTATGGCGCTTCAAAAATGCGAAAAAAGCACTTCGGACCACCCTTTATGCTAAAATTTTAATTGCATTTCATTTATAAGGAATTACTATTGCTCTAAATTTATAGTGAGTTGCTGCTCTCAGCAGGTTTTCATTTGTTTCCATAATTTTCTGGGAAATTGTGTTATTTTCTGTTTAAGATTTTTATGATATATAATTTTTTTTTTTTTTTTGTGAACGTTTAACGCCTTAAGAACGTATATGGCAACGGAAAAGAAGAAAGTGATCATGTTTCAAGATTTTTGGGTAAGTTTTTTTTTTTTTTTTTAATTAAGGTGAAAGAAATAACTAGAATTAAATTAATTAACATGAATTTTAAAGATCATTTTAAGCAGAGAGATAATTTAAAAATCATAAAAAGCTATTATAAAAATTTTCCCACAATAAAACTAAATTTAAAAATTGTTTTTAAGCAAAAATAAAAATTTATCTTAATGTTTTTTTTTTTGGTTTTTTTAACTAAAATGAAACAAACCATTAAATTAAAATGTTTAATACCAAATGTTTATTTTTTTTTAACGACTAAATTGGCATAAATTATATTTTAAGCTTCACCAAAGTGTTGTCCCCTTTTATTTGCTTAAAGAAACTAGTTAAAAGTAAAATTCTTTACTTTTAATTCAACATGAGTTGCATGTTGTTGTTTTTAAACGCATTCCATAATTTTCTTTCCACTTAAGACGTGTACAAGAATATTTATTAACAATTTTATTATCTGATTTCATGGCGATTTGACTAAACTTCCATACAATGGTGGGCATAGAAATAGGTATAACTAATTTTGATTTATATTACTACATAATAACTGCTATTTTATTTGTGTTAATTTATTTGACAAATTTAATATAAAATAAGCATGTTATATATATCATTTGAAAGGTTATAGTGTCCACATTATATATTACAAAATGTTGTTATTCAATAACTTATTGGAGACTTTTTTTAATTCATTAATAGAATTCAATTTAAATTAGAGCTTAAAGCAAAATATTTTATAAATTTGAATCTGAATATCTATGGAACTTTCTTAGGTATTAAAGTGATTTTTGAACATTATAAAATAATTCATGAATAACTAAGAAATGCAAAGTTCAAACAAATCTAAATAAATTTTCTATATAATTGTCAAGATCAAAATTTTTATTATTGTAAATTTGGGTTCTTTTTTTTCTACAAAATCAGTTCATACGATTAAATTTATTCGTAGATTGTATTTTTTTTGCTCAAACTTCAAAAACATATCGTAAAAATTGTTTAATTAATTTGTTTTTGCTTTCAAAAATTTTGTTTGTAAAATATTTATTTCATACGTCGATACAACCATATAACAAAGCTTGTGAATTGAGCTATTGTTCTCTATATAATTTCAGGATTTATTTGAGGTGTCTATTCGTATTCCAAAACCTTCTTCCAAACACGTGCTATTTGGTTTAGGAATTAGCTTTTTTTGGAAAAAAAATTGGACTGATTAAATCAAAGGTTTACATTAAAATTTTAAAATTTCTGGTCAAAGATAAGTTTTATAAATTTAAATTCTTGGAAAAAAATATGACAAAACCTTTTTTTAGTATAAAATATCTTTTTAGACATTTTGCTAAAAAAATAACAAACAGCATCAAAACGGAGTTGAATCAACAACAACCTTCTGGTTGTTAATCCAGCGCTCTAGCCATCTGATCCACGTGATGATTGCAATATTACTGTGCTATTATAATATTAAATACTTATTTATGTAAGATAGTGACGCCTTATTACTGTAATAAGTAGTTGCCATTGCTGAGAACCAAAAAGTTTTTGCTGGGATATTTCACTATTTGAGCTGAAGTCAAAATATTAAAAAAAAAAAAAAAAAAAAATGTGAACCTTGTAATGTTCACAATGAAAATCATATTTAAGTTTAAAAAATAAGTAAAAAACGCTAAATTGAATTAAAATCAAGGGACCTGGTTTGAATTAGCGCTTTTTAGTGTGTTTTGGATTTAGTTACAAATAGTTGACAACGCTGATTCCACATATATGCATTATTCTAGCTCTTTCTCACTCACTCATGCTCAAAGAGCAATTAGACTAGACTTTTATTATATTTAGTTTTTTCTTCTTCTTAATTTTTCTCATCTTAAAAAAAACACATTTCTTTTAATACAGCAACAACAACAACAACAATAACAGCAAATATTTATAGTTATTGTATACTAAAAAATTCTGCTATTTAAACTTCAACATTAATTTAGTAAAACTTATACTTTTTTTTGTATTTGTTGTGTGTGTTATAAATTAAGTTCAGCTTGAAAAATCCACTTGAACTGTAAAAAAGCCAGAACAAAAAAATCAGCAATAAAATGCAAAATATATTATTATACACATTAACAATTATTCCGTCTTGTCTGTCATCATTTTCATCTCTTTGTATATCTATTTATTTTTTCGCTCTTTCTTATTTACAGTTTTTTTTTTTATTACTTTGAAACGTATTTTGTTTTTAGTTTTTTTTTTTCTTCATACAAACATTTTCAAAACAATATTTTTTTATTTGTTATTGCTATTGTCAATCTTTTGATATTGTTGTTTATATGTTGTATCTGGTTTTAAGACTTCTTTGCTGCATTTGGACTTCTTAAAGATAGTTTTTAGACCCGCTGTTGCTTTATAAACAATTTGAAAAATCATTTAGTAACGGGTTTTTTTTTGTTGTAGTAGTTTATGTGTTAAATACTTATTGTGTTGGGAAATAATAAAAAAATATTGCGTAATATATTTTTTAAAACAGTTAATTGAGAAAATGCATTTATATCTTTAGCTTATCTTTAAGATTATTGTTTAATTTAATCTATTTTACACTTTCTTTTATTAATCTTTTTTTTTATTTTGTTGTTTTCTTGCAGGTATGTACTTTATTATCTATCTTTATTTCTAACAATAGAAATCGAAGTTATGATGTTTTTTTTTGAAAAGAAAGCGAAATTGTGTTGATGTATGTGTGTAAGTAAAAGTTTTATTAAGTAAATTTTTTGAAGTAAAATGGTTTATATTTTGGAAAAATTATGCTTTTTAGAGAATTTCTACCTTTTTGGGAATTGATAATTTTTTGAAAAATTTATACTATTTTAAAAAGGTGAGCATTTCTTTCAAAAGTTTTTACTTTTCTGAAATTTGTTCAGTTTTTTTTTTGTTTTTTGAAAATTGGTACTTTTAAAAATTAAATTTTTGTTTCTGAAATTTGCTTATTTTGATAATTGGTATCTTTATTAAATTTGTTACTATTTTGAAAATTTGGTGATATTGTTAAAAAATTGGTACTTTTTAGAAAATAGGTACTTTTTTTGCAAAAATGTTTACATTTTGCGAATTTGGTAAGTTTTATTTTGAAAATTGGTACTCTTCTTTTTCTCAATGGAATTTTAAGTTAAAAATTTTGAATTTAATTTGGTGCTTTTTCAAAAATTTGTACTTTTTTTCGAAAATTTGGTACTTTTTCAAAATTGTTACTATTTTGTTTAAAAAAATTGGAAAACTTTTTGGCCACATGAAGGCTTTTGTTATTACAGAATTGAAATAAATAAATAAATAAAATAAATAAATAAAATAAATAAATAAATAAAATAAATAAAAAAACTGGTTGATGGATGATTATTTTTTGGGCATTGGTATTTTTTTTTTTGGGAAAATGATAGTTAATTTTATTTTATTACTTTTTAAAAAAAATATATTTTATGCTCTGAAACTTGTTTATTTTTTAAATTTTGTAATGTTTTGAAATTGGTACTATTTTTTAAAAATTGGTGCGGTTTTTTTAAATTGGCACTTTTCCTGAAAATGGGTATTTTTATAAACATGGGTAGTTTTTCATAGAAATGTTACTTTATATATATAATTTATTTATTTATTTTTGGAAAATTGTTACTTGTTTTTGAAAAAATAGTACTTTTTTCATTTGGTACTTTTTTTGTTATTTCTATTTTTTTTTTTTTTTTGAAAATTAGTACTTTTTTTTAATTTGGTGCCTCTGAAGATTTTTTTTAAATTTTATTTTTTTTCTTAGTTATTTTTGAAGATTGGAGAATTTATGTATATATGGTAAATTGTTTTTAAAGTGGCATTTTTTTTTTTTTTTATTTAAATATTTTTGTTGGAAACCTTTTTTTTTTTTTTTTTGAAAATAGATATTTTTATATACTTTTTTTATAAATTGTGGAATTTTTTGAACATTTTCAAAAAATATACCAATTTTCAACAAAACAATAAAATATCCAGATATGTACTTTTTTTTCTTGGAAAATGTTTATTGAAAATGTATACTTTTTAACGAAGGTCCTTACATATATATAAATTGTTTTTTTTTTTGAAGTGGAATTTTTCTTTTAATTGGAATTACAATTACAAATTATATGTTAATTTCAACTGAGAGGAGTATCATATGCCGCTGTAGTGAAAAACAGACTAGACTTTCTAGAAAGAGTCGAATCCGTAATCCTTAGACTGATGGACTACCTCGCTATACTACCGGAACACTTTGTCTTTTATGTTTTATTTTTTTGGAATTAAACTAATTCTTAAAGATTGCTAGTTTTTTAAAAATCGATCCGTTTTTTAATTGTTAGTTTTTGACAAATTTGTTCTTTTCTTAAAAATTTATATTTTTTTTAAATTTATTACTTTATTCGAAAATTTGTACTCTTTTTAATTTTTTTTTGGCTGAAGAGCCGCTGCAGCATTTTTTGTATCATGTCTCATCAATTTATGAATATATTTCAGTGGTTTTGTGGAACGATTTTGATAATTTTTAGTAGGAAAATTCTCAAAAGCTTAATTAATTTGTTGATGTATAATACTTGTCCCTCAAGTATCATGTGTTTTCAGAAAGTTGATTTCAACACATAGACGGAAATAGTTATTTTGACTGACTGTCCACTCTATAAATATTTTAAGAGATGCCAGATCAATATAAATTTTCACCTTTTTAGAAAAGACAATTGACACTTTACTATCCCTACTTTATTGACTAATAGCCACGAATGTTAATTTAAAACTTTCTACTATTTTAGAGTTAATTATCATCTACTAAGATTGCAATTTGTTAACATACGAGTATTTAATAATTTCATTATAAAAGTATGTAACCAGCATTGACCACATTTGGCCAGTAAAGTAATTAGTCTTTTTTATTTCTTTATCTTTTTTTATATATTTGGTTAAAGGGTAGAAATTAAGAATTTATGACTTTATTTTCCCAGCCAACAAAAAGTAATCAATAAATAAATGAAATAACAAACAAATAAAAAGCTACAACTTGTAGCGGTAAATTAAACAGAAAAAAACAAAAATATACAAAATGGAGTTCATTGACATGTTTGTAAACAAATTAAAAGGCACTGAACTGCGCAGTTTCAGTAGTTTGATATTGTACAAATACGAGTAGTTGTAGT
Source organism: Protocalliphora azurea (assembly GCA_932274085.1). Lineage (NCBI taxonomy): Eukaryota > Metazoa > Arthropoda > Insecta > Diptera > Calliphoridae > Protocalliphora > Protocalliphora azurea. The sequence continues at coordinate 129,906,164 of OW026522.1, forward strand.
TAGTTCAAATAAAAAATAAAATGTTTTAGCGTTTATTTTTTTAATTTTTGTTTTACTTTTTTTTAAATTTTTGTTTTACTTTTTTTGCAATTCGCTGGCTACCAATGACATGGTCAATCATTGTAAATAAAACTACCACGCAAACGAATTTAAATTGACAGTTGTAGTTGTTGTTATGGCCCATGACAAATATGAAGACTTTATATTCCTTTTTGTGTAACTAAATGTTTGTTAATTTATAAAAAATATATAAATTTACATTAAATAAAAAAGAAAAAGAGAACAAAGGCGCCTAATGCATCATTATTTTATTAAAAATTATTTGTTGTTTTATTTTTAGCATATAAAAAGGGGGAGCGTTTTTAAATTAAAAAAATAAAATAAAAATGAAATGCATTAAATATTTTAATATTTTTCAATGTTGCAGTCAATGTTTATGAAATTTAAAACTTTTTTCTATAAAAAAAAAAAACGACTGCGTGCCTCGTTATAGCAATGTCAATACTGCAAAATTTAAATAAAAAAATAAATATGTAAAAAAGTTTATGCACTTCTTTGTCATCCACCAATGTAACCCTCAAATACTTAACAAAAAAATACTAAACTTGGGTGTGATCAGCTAAAAAAAAAAAAAAAAAAATTCTGTTTTTTCTCTGCTGTTTAAATGTTGCATCGTCTCGCGTTAATGTTGCGGCAACGGCTTCATCAGTCATTGATAAGGCAACGGCAACAAAAATGATTATTTGTTGTTTATGTGTCTGTATGTGTTGTTGTCAAAAGGGAAATACAACATGACAAGTTTTTTTCTTCTTTTGCTTTTCTGCAACTTGACAACAGATGACACATTCGTACATATATACAGTGTGAGCCGCAAGCTAATGGACAAACGTAAAAAATATTAAAAATATTCTTCATAAATAACTTCTAAACTATTCAAGCAATTTTTTTTTTTTTTTTTGAATTTTGGTACTAAAGTAGAAAAAGGTGTGAGATTTTCATTATCTAACTTGTAGAATTCAAAATTTAAACTGGGGAATTATAGAAAGACATTTATTTTTCTTTTAAAGAAGGGTCACTGCTATTTATTGTTCTTTTATTTGTGATATTTAGGAAGTTTGAGGATTATACTTTTATTATTTTTTTTCTTTTGGGTCAAAATAAAAGTTTTTTGTTGATTTTTATTTTTTCAAAGGAATATAAAAATTATTTTATGATTGTCGAAACACAAATAAATCATCAAAATGAAAAAAAAAAAACTAAATAAAAGAAATTGCCAAAAGGAAAGAAATAATAAAATAAAAAAAGTGGCAAGAGCGAAAACACAACAAATTAAGAAAATATAGTCGAACACATTTATAAAGAATTAAAAGGGACCGATAAATTTAGTTTGTTATAAACGCAGTTTATTATATCCGTAAAATACCAAAAATTTTGTTTGTAAAAAAGTATACGTATTTCATTACGACTCTAATATTTTTAATTAAAGCCTATTTCTTTCCCTTAAAAATGGACTGCATTTATAATTTTTAAATACCCAGCTAAAATAAATATATATGAATCATATATACAACATATATTATGATCCATATATCTTTGGATCCGAAAATTTAGGGTATATGGAAATATGTGTTCATAAAAAATGAGACCATATTCATCAAAATGGTTTACGTACTTACCTTCTCTGGAATTTAATGAGTAACCGATTGACATTTTAAAAAACTGAGATTGTTGCTTACTTGCTTTTACTTTGAATTTCTAAACTGTCCTTAACTAGATTTGCAACATCCTTATAAAAAACAATAGTATCAAGCGCTAGAGGATATTGATCGAATATATTTTCATAATTACATTCTTTTGAATATAATAATTGACCAGAGCGACTTAAAAAAAGAATTTTATTAAAGTTTCTTTTGATTTTTTATATTTCCAATTTTATAAAAATTTTATTTTTTAATTTTATTTTTTTTAATGTCAAATTCTTGTTTTTATTAAATTCACAAACACTCCTTATCAGAAGCACCAACAAATTTATTTGGTATTCAAATCTATATGTTGTATGTTTATCATTGAAATAGTTAAATCAATTAACGATATACAAAATCACTTGGAAACAAGCTTAAAAGGGTTACTTATTATTTCGTAAATTTTTAGTAGCAATAGTATTTAAAATGATGGATATCGTTTATAAAAGAAGAAGTTAGAAGTTTGAATAAACATGAATAAATTTAAATAGGAAAAAAAATTAAATTAAAAAAAAAGATCGGCATCGAAAGAGTATTTTTAGTGTAGGTCATATATATATGCGAAAAATTATGTCAAATATGATAACATATATCAATAAAATTTCTCATATATAGTTCCATATATGGTTATATTATTCATATATGAATTAATATATTACAAATATTACTGCATATTTTCATACATAAAAATATATGAACGTTTTTACCTGAGTATGTATTATTATTTTCAATACATCAGGAAGAATATTATATATATTTTTATATTTTATATAAAATTATATTTTTTATACTTATAATTCAATGTTTTCATTTATTACCGTGGTTTTGAAATGGTCATGTTTTGAGATCATTATTCTTTGAGGAATAGCGATTTTTTAATATTATACAGTAAAAAATTTTAAAACAACTCAGGTTATTGTCATTAATAAATAAATAAAACTGAATAAATTGCCGAAATATCTATAATAACAACGAAACGATTAGTAATCTTTCTTTACAATTAAAGAAATCCATATACAGTGTCACCAATAAATAGCAAAAATGTGTACAATGCACCAACGAAAAACAAAATCGACGATTTAACATAAAGCGTGATTCATTTCGAAGTTCCCTACTTTTTTAAAGAAAAAAAAAAAAAAAAAAACACAGAAAATTCAAATTTAATGGGGAATGTTTATTATCATTTGAAAGAACATTCTTTGGCATTTATTTTATGAAGATTATATCTATCAAATGTTGGCCGTTGCTACTTCGCAGATGGTCCATCCGTTGAGTACAATTTTCGATGACTCGTTCGAGCATTTCGACTGGTAACTGGCGAATGACACGCGTGATGTTTTCCTCCAAGGCCTGAATCGAAGCGGGTTTGTCCGCATAAACTTTAGACTTTAGACATATCCTCACAGGAAAAAGTCTAACGGTGTGATATGTCACGATATTGGTGGCCAATCGGCCGGCCCAAAACGTGAAATTATGTGCTCACCGAAGTGATTGATTGATGAGATGCGTGGGGAGTGGCGCCGTCTTGCTGAAACCAAATGTTGCCGAGATCACGAGCTTAAATTTCAGGCATCAAATAGTCGGTCGCCATTGACGGTTACGTTCGCACCGGCACTATTTTTAAAGAAATATAGACCGATGATTCCACCGGCTCACAAACCACACCAAACCGTTGTTTTTTCTGGGTGAAGTGGCAGTTCTTGAATCTCTTCAGGTTGCTCTTCGTCCCAAATTCGACAATTTTGTTTGTGTACATACCCATTGAGCCAGAAATGGGCCTCATCGCTGAACAAAATTTACCTCGAAAACGTCGGATCTTCTTGGAACTTTTCAAAAGCCCATAGAGCGGCTTTAGTTGTTGCACAAACTGTATTTTGTACGCTTTCAATTTAAGATCTCGACATAGAATGCGCTGCGAACGGCGCCGAATCGACTCTCCACGGTCTTCGTGTACACTCTCAGCCACGGCCGCTATATTTTCTTCACAGCGTGCTGGACGTGGTCTATTCGGTCGAATATTATCCAATAATGTATGCGGGGTCTCAAAATGAGTGATGGTGTTGCGAATAGTACACTCAGTAGGCCGATTATGCTGAACTTAAGTTGAGCGAAGTGCACGAAACACATTCCTCACAGAACGTGAATTTTCGTAATAAAGTTGAACGATTTATAAACGTCGTTCAGGAGTAAGTCTTTCCATTATGAAATGCCAAACAATACTAAACAAAAATAACATGACAGCATGACACGACTCACACGTGATCTGTCAAGAAAAGGCTATTGAAAAAAGTATCTCCACTTGAATCACCCATTATAATTATAGTTTTTTCCAAATCGTTTTTCCTTTTTATTTTGTGAATTTGTCGAACAAAATTATAGTTTTTTTTATTTGTTTTAATTAATTTATTTTTTTTTTTAAGTTTTAAATTACTGCCAAACAAATGTATACATAAAAAAGTGCTGATTAAATTAATTAATACATTAATTCAACTTGAAAATAAAAACAATTAACAAATTTATTGAGCAATTTTAGAGAATATTTTTTACTGTGTAAAATTCCTTTTTTTTTGATAATTGAAATTTTTGGAAATTATTTCTATTTGACCAATAATTTATATTGAAATTACTAAAAGTTATTTCCGTTAGTTTTTACATTTTTGAAACTTTTTTTTTTTTTTTTTTGCAATTTTATATATTAGACTAATATTTGTGGGAATTCGTTATAAACGTAGTTTTATATTACAAAAATGTGTTCGTTATAAAAAAAAGTTTCCTATAACCTTGTTCGTTATAAACAAAGTTATTTGTATGGAAAATTTCGTTAAAATCAATGGGGCCGAAAAAAAATGTTCGCAAAAAAGCAAAAAATAAAAAATAAAAATAAAAAAAAAAAATAAATAAAATCGCCTAAATGAAAAAAGATCTCTTAAGGGAGAAATATCGCAAAAACGGAAAGAATCACTAAAAAAGAAAAAAAAAAAACACAAAATGATAAAAAAATCTCTAAAACGAAAAAATCGTCAAAACGTAAAAAAACGCAAAAATAAAAAAATCACCAAAATGCAAAAAAATGTTAAAAGAAACAAAAAAAAAAAAAAAAAAAAAGAAAAATGCAAATCGGGAAAAACTATGGAACGAGAAAAAAACTCGAAACTGAAAAAAATCCAAAACAGAAGGGAATTAAGCGGTTGTATTTTCTAAAATATATTTTTAAAATTAATTTTTTTTCACAAAATTTCTTTATTTTAATACGATAGAGATAGCGGAATACCCCAGGAAAATGTGTGTGTGTTTTTTTTTACAGAATTTTTTTTTAATCTTTTCTAAAAAAATTTAAATAGCCCTCTAAAATACAAAGTATGCAAATAGTACTAGACAATAAAAATAAAACGGAAATTAAAGCATTTCTTAATCTGCATGATACATCCGATGACTATGACGTTGTCGATGATGAAATTTCTGGGTGCATATGCCATAAACACATACCAACACTTACTTACTGCATTACTTACAACATAAATATGTATAATTTTAACACCACCAATAACAACAAGAGCCATAACATCAACTACTGCGACAACTGTTGAGATGGATTGTTGTAATCAAATAAGTGCACTTTTCATTTCATTTTGTTCTTTATTTTATAATTTTTTTATTTTTTTTATTTTTTGTGCAGCAAACAATGGAATTTAATATCAGTTGACAGTTATGAGTTGTTCGATATGAACAACAAACATGAAAAATGGGAAAAACACAATAATGATTAAAAAAAAAATCAAGAATAAGAACAACCACGAAAAAGAACTATTTATTATTAAACATGAAACCCACTGACTGGCACAAGTACCATCATTGTCATATTCAAAGGGGGATTTTTTTTATTTGTACTTGTAGTTATAAGCAGGGAAACCACAAATATGCTATAAAAAAGCTTTTTGCACATTAAATATACTGTAAAAAAATATGATCTAAAAACGCGAAAACTAATAAAATATGCTACAATTATGCACTTCGCTAAATGCAAAAATATGCCGACAAGGGTAAAATATGCAAAAATATGCACTTACAAATCGATGACAAAATGCTCTATTTGTTCTAAATAATTATTTTATCGATAACTTCATTCAACGTCCAGGATAAAACATGCAATTTATATTTGTGGTTTCCCTGTTGTGGACCTGGACACTAAAGATTTTTTTTTTTTTTTTTTGACAAAGTAACCCCGCAAGCTAAAGTAAATAAAACAAAATGCAATACACATACTTTTTTATGGTGAGCAGAATTTAAAGTGTAAACCAAAGGAAACTGTACAAAGTAGTGCAGTAATGAAACAATTCTTTTAAAGAATTATCAGAGGATGTTCTGGATGCTTATCCGTAACGGTGTATATGTAACGGTGTTTTGAAATCAACTTTTCGAAGATCCCCGACAATTAAAAGAGAGAATTTTGCTATAATTGAAAATCATCATGAGTTGAAATCTAAAGAACTCCGATTTTTCAAAGTCATTGTAAAGTCTGCGAACTTTGTTCTATTTATTCCTTTAATTAATGGAAGAGATATTGGGGGAAAAATTTGTAGCATAATTTATTGGAGGCGAAACTGTTTTTTAAATAATAAATCATTAAAAAAATATTACAATGAAATTTTAAAAAAAGTACATATGTACTTATCTCAAAAAAAAAAAAAAACTAATTTTTAACAAGTATAACTCGGGAAATTTTGGCAGTTGTTCCAATAGTACTGATCCTGAGATTAATACCATAGTAACCAGTACAAAACAGGTTAATTTAGGCTAGATCTGTGATCTGTAAAATAGTAGCTAAATATTGCTAATTACCCCATTTCAATGACAACCCTTACGTAAAAGTAATAAAAAGTTTCAGAACTAAAGAACTTGTCATTGGACTAGTCAATCGTATCAGTAAAGTTTCAATCGCTTTACAAGTTGCCTCGTTTTACAAATGTCAGTTGCATCTCTGTGTCTGAATGGCCAGCGTTTAAAAATATAAAACATAAGATAAAAGAGAAGGACGTGGATTCGATTCGCGGTGCCGTCATGGACTTTAAAATTATAAAATAGAAATATGAAGGATAAAAAAAAAAATTACAAAGTAAACAATTTCCGAATTTTTTAGCAATTTATTATTATTTTAAACGACCTCTTGCACTAGTTCTGTGACCTGTCCTAAAGTGGCTAAAAAGGATTAACTTCTCCTTCTTAGGCTAACTACATGCTAAAGTGACATACAAAGTGTTAGAACGAGAACCGTTTTGTGTTAGGTCCTTTTCCCCTAGCGTAGCTACAATTTTCAAAAAAGAAGAGAAAAATTTCTTTAAAAAGTAGCAATTTTAAAAGAAGTAATTAAAAAAAGAAAAATCAACAATAATAAAATAAATAAACAATTTTGCAAAATTTACCAATTTTCAATTAAGTAAAATATCCCAAAACAATTTTTAAAAATTATAACTTCAAAAAAAAAAAAAAAAAAATCATTAAAAGTACATCTTTCCAAAAAGTAGGTACTAATTTTATAAAAATAACAAATTTTCAAAAAAAAATATAATAAATAAAAAAAAACTGCTTTTAAATTTTCAATATAGTACAGAAAAAAATACCAATTTCAAAAAAAAAAAAAAAATCAAAAGTACCAATTTTGAAAAAAAGATCAGATTAACAAAATATTTTTATAAAAAAAAATCAAAAAAGGTGCCAATTTTCAAAAATAAAAATATTGAATTTTCAACAAGGAAAATTTTCAAAAAAAGTACAAAGGAACAATTTTCAAAAAAAAAAAAAAAAGTACTAATAAATGTTATCAAAGTTCATAAAAAAGTAATCATATTGAAAAGGAATTCCAGTTAAAAAAGTACCAAAATTTCATAAAAGGTATTGATTAAAAATTTCAAAAACGGCCCAGAGAAAGTCCTAAAAATGTATTAATTAAAAAAAGTTTAAGGAAAAAGGGAAAATCGTCAAAAAAGCCGCAATACAAAAGAAAACAAAAAAAGTTTAATAAAAGTACTTATTTCCAAAAACATTTAGTTTTTTTTTTAAATTTCGGACGTTTTCTAGTTTTCTAAAAAGAATAAATTCAGGAAAATATTATATAAAAAATTTTAATCTTAAAAAGGGACGGACGAATTAGCTAAAAATTTATAATTTCAAAAAAAAAAAAAAAAAATTAACTTCCTATTTCAAAAAAATACCAAAATTCAAATACACGCATTAATTAAAAAGGTATTAATTTTTAAAATTGCAATTAAAAAAAAATTATTAAAAAAAAATATTAGTTTTAAAAAGAATTAACAATTTAAAAAACTAAATTTAAAAAAAAGGTACTAATAAGCTAATTAAAAAAAAAAAAATGGTACAAATTTTCAATAAAAGTATTAATTTTCAAAAATAGTGGTAACTTTAAATAAAAGCACCAATTTTTTTTAAAGATTTCCTTTTTCAAAAGTTGCATTTTAAAAGAAAAACACTAATTTTTATTGGGTCCATATATTCCCAGCAAAAACTTTGCTTTCCTGGTAAGCTAGCAGGTATAATTGGAAACAAAAATAAACTACTTATAATGTATAATATGTACATCAATATATAGGAAATCTTTCTTAAAGTTTTATGATTATTGTTCTAAGTAATTGCCCTTCTAGATAACTTACAGTTTGTCAGAATTTTTTTTTATATTGTCAAAATAGCTATTAATTGCACTATCTTTCTATCTTTGATCGGTCCATAATTGACCATGGCTCCCATATAATACACATTCTCGAATAATACTTAAACGTGCATAAATCTCACATAAATACCAATATCCAAATAAAATTTTACATAAACTATTTTCATATACGCATAAACTATTGTAAAATATTTTGTAAGGATTATTCCACAATTATCCTATAGGTCCTATATAATTGCCCATACACAAGCATATAGGATATTATATGTATCGATATTGACCAATACCCCTAGTTGTTATCCTTTCATATTTGTTTCATACTAAATTTAAAATAAAAGAATAAGAATAAGAATAAGAATAAGAATACACTGGTGCATATTTCTCTAAACGCACATCAATTTTTTTAATCAACTTACCAAAAATGGGGCTAAAAAATAATTGAGGTGCTACAAATTAATTTTTAAATTTTTTATTGACCACTTAAAAAATTAATAACAAAAAACTTAAAATGTACATTAAATTTTCTTTTATTGGAAAAATTTTATTTTTTATTTGTATAGCATTTAATTTATTGCGGGTGGCTTCTTCTTTTATTTTATTAATTTACCTTTTTGGTAATTTTTGATTACCTTCCGCACTCCGTATTTTTGATTACTTTTTTGATTACCTTAATTTTTGATTAATTTTCGATTACCTTTTGTTGGTTTCCGCACTCTGTATTTCTACTCTTAAGAATGCCTCGAATAAGTTCTTCCGAACGCTTAATTTTTCGTAAAAATTATCTGTTACAATAGCCTTCATCACAAAAAATTTAATTTAAATTTTTTCCGGGTTTGTAAGAAAAGTACTTTTGAGCATTCTTTAAGCTGATGAAATTTCCCAAATAAAACAAAAATATTTCCAGTAAACAGAGATGTTGTCATCAGAAACTTACCTCAAGTGAAACAAACAACTACAACTGTTAAAATTTTTTAATATTTTTTTTTCGCAATAATTTTTTAGACAAATTTTTCTCGAATGCTTTTATAGGAATATTCCACTGAAATGGTCACCAATTTCTTCCGATTGCTAAATTATAGAAAACAACAAAAGCAGGAAACAAATATTTCTTACATAAAGAAGTACCGTTATATAAAGAAGTACCGTTACATAAAGAAGTACCGTTACTGTAACAACACAACATTGTTTTTGGTTAAGAGAAGCGAATATACCTCAAAGAAAAAAAAAAAAATTTTAAATACGTTTATAGGAATATGCACCAGTGTACACAAAAAGATATTAATTTGTTGGTAAAATTGTACTAACTGCTATAGACAAACTGTTATAACTGTTGATCTCATTGAGATCCCGTTTTGAAATTTTTACACTATAACGGCAAATTGATTGTTAACATCATGTAAAAAAATAATGAAAATTAAAAGGTCCTTTTTTCAGGATATCCTAGGATAAAGGATAAAGGAAAATGTGTACTTTTTATGATTTTATGTTAAAGAGAAATATCAGTCCTTTCCATTAACACCAATTTTGTTAAAATCCGTAATGCACATAAAAGTTATTTAAACTTAAACTTTACACTTTAGAGGTCCATAGAATATGAACCGTAAGCGATATGGAACTCATTCATACACCATAAAATGCATGATGACTATTTTAATGTACATATTTCAAAAAAAATCGAAGATGTAAAATTTTTAAAACTGTAAATTTGGGTTGAAAGTTTTTGGAATTACCCAGTAGTTATAATTAAAAGTATTAAAAGTGTTTTTTTTTCTCCGCAAAAAATAAATTTTTCACAAAATTTAGTTTTACGCAAAAAGTATTTTATTACTCTCAACTGAAGTTACTTGTTTAGTTGTTTTATGCAAGACTATCAGTTTAGTTCTGACTGTACAAAATTTTTATCAATATTATTTCTATGCGCATTACAAATTTTGTAAATATTGCACTAATAAAAATTGCAAATAAATCCAAACTGATAAGATTTCATAGTCCTGTGCGCAAAATTGTTTTTTTTTTCTTTAATTTATCAAAATACCCAATAGAGAATGTTGGCCAAATTAATAGCATTACTACAGGGGAACTAACAGATAAAACTTAGATGAATATTTCAAGTCTTTATTGACTTTTCATGACTTATTACATTTAATAAAATGTCAGCAGGATAAAATTAGCATCAAAATTTTGAATTTTCTCTCATCATGTTTTTCATAAGTATGGGAATATTTGGATTCCTTAATTTTAAGTCTTCGAATCACATTTATTGCCCCGTCAATTACAAACATTAATTCATGTTGTGATTTGAAGAGGATAGATAAGTCCTTTTGATCGTGACTGTCTCCCCGTTTCGTTAATTTTTTTTTATGAATTTCTGAAGTGACTAAAAATTGCGAAAATATCCCAAACAAAAGGGTAAACTCGACAAGTGATTGAGGCAGAAACTTTTGTCTAAATATGTTGATTTTTACTTAATTATAATTTTGTAATTGGTGAAACAAATAAAAATAATATATTTAATAAAAGTTTATGTAAAAAAAAAAAAAAACATTTAATAATGCAGGTCCAAAATCAGTGCATTGTGAAATTAAGTAAATGATTTTTTTGTTTAAATTCTGTGAACACTAGAGAGCCTTTATATAAAGAAAAACTTACAGCTAAAGTACCTGGTATTTAAGAAAAATTTTAAAACTCAAAATCAGCCCGCCAAGTTAAAAAAAAAAAAAAAACTAAAAAAGCATGCCCAACAATTAGTTAAAAATTTGTTTTGGGTCTAAATATCTATTTAACTAAAAGAAATGTGTTACACATAACATATTTTTTGTAAAAATTTTCATAAATAGGCATAAATAAAATTTTGTCAATTTTTAACAAATTAGATGGGAGCGAATGCTCCCCACGATGATAATTTTTCACATTAAAATAAATTTATTAAAACAGCTGTTGCAAATTCTTGAGCATTACTATCAAGTTTATAACACTGAATAAAATCTTTAGCGAATCCCAAAAACTAAGAAAGTTGTCAGTGAAATATTTGAAAAAACAATTAATTACGTCTACCTCCGATCAAATGTAAATTTAAAATATCAAAGTTTGAAGGATTAAAAAGACTACGATAAATGAAAAGAAAATCATTTCGTGCCATTACAAAATTTTGACTATGCTTTGAAGATAATTGGCCATTGAAGATGTGCCCCTATGGTGAATCTTCCCTCTTTTATCCTACATGGATTGTTAATATAATGTTAATATTTGGATCGAAATAAAATTTAAACGAGTAGAGGAATTCCAATGAAATTTTAGTGTAATATAGGTAAACTTCTCCTAAAATCAGGGAATTAAAAAAAACTTCCACCTTTTTTTTTATCAAAATACCCAAAATACCAGTTAGCAAAACATATGTTGTTATCTCAGTTAACCTCAGCTATGACATTTCAGAATTACCCAGATTAATAAATTAAAAAGTCTTGAAAACTGACATTATTCGAACGGTCATTCGGCTAGACCGTTGCCTCAAATGCCTCCGAATTTGCTTTACATGCATTTTTGTTAAGTTTTCTATTGGAAACAAGATCAAAATTTTATAATTCAGAGAAAAAATAATTTTAAAATAAAAAAAGTTTAACTACCTTTTTGAAAAAATATCGCATTTTCATTTTCATTTCAATTTCAAAATATTATAATTTTTTATCGAAACTATATATATTATTTATAATTTTGTACAGAATCCAGGAAATATTTTAGAAAAATTTTAGAGCTCAAAATTAGCCCGCCATTAAACTAAAAGAGATGCGTTACACTTAGCATATTTTTTGTAAAAAAAAAAAAAAAAAAAAATTGTAAGGTTTATCTGTATGTACATTTTTTTTTTACAATCAAATCATAAACAAAATTTTGGCGATTTTTTCTCAACAAATTAGATACCCGAGGTTACCAACTTTGTGGGTTTACCCCCTACCCCCATACCAGCTAGGAACCTGTTCTCCTTTAAATCAGTTGAAAAACATCTCAGCATTAGCCAAGTGAAATTTCATTCAAATTAGTGACTGGTAAATCGATTTCGATTATGGTCAAAAATCGATTCTCTTTGTCAAAAAACGATTATTTTGTAGTCAATTCTTACCAGCCAACTTTATACGGAAATCGACTTTTAGGCTTCGATTAATCGAAAAATCAACCCTGCAGAGTGAAGTACTTCTTTGTAAAAATAAATTGCAAGAATTGCAAAGCAAAATTTTAAACTTTCTAAAAAATAAATGTTGGGACAATTTTTTAAAAGATAAAAAAATCAGTAAAAATACAATTCAAAAAATAATTCTTAATTATAATGTAAGAACTTTGAGTACTAGTTATATAAAATCTACATTCCCTCCCGCAGTGCCGGACATTCACATAAAGAATTTTCCTAATCCTCAATAAAAACAAATCATCCTTTTCTCAATACCCTTTTACTAAGACCAAGCTGAGAAGTATAGATAGTAATTGAGTGCAGTTGAGTAGACATTACGACTTCAGAACTTACGAATACAGTGCTTTAATCGCGGCATTACCATTCAAATTAAAGTCGATAGTCTACATCTACCGAAACAAGTGCCCCGTCTTGTAGAAAATATTCCAGTCATTTCTATATGTAATATTTTATATGAAATGATTAAATTACTTCCTATGTTTTTACAAAATATATATATTTGAATTCTGTGGTGCTAAATTTAAGACATTTAGTTGCGTTATTAGAGTGATCTGTGGAAGTAGGTTAATAATAAATATATCGATTCTTTTTATTATCTTTTTATCTTCTTCGAACAATCATGCGACTATTGTATTCAATGCATTACATCCTCAAAATGTTTGGTTCAGAGTATACTGTCTGGTTTATTTTATTCATTATTATTCAAAATTTCAGGGTATGAGCTAAAAAATGTATATGCAAATATTACACTAATATTGGTGAGATTAGATCCTGCTACGACTACTTTTAAAGTGTTCTCTATTATAATAAAATTTATAAAAATATTCATAAAAATTATATTTTTTCCAGTAAGGGGTGGTAGTGATTTTACCCGCCCATTTTTTGTGGGAATGTTTACCCCCTTGTCTACTAAACGAATATACAATATCTCCAAAACTGGATTTTTGTCGTTCTTAAACTACCAAATATAACACTGTGCACTGTGAACTTTTACTTAACGTCTTTGAGGCTAATTACTTGGTAACATTACTTCTCTTATTTGCAATATTCCCTCAACGAAAAAGTGGCCAGAAAAATGTCACCTGTTTTCTATACATTTCTGGAATTTGTCTTCCTTATCTAAAGCTTCAATTAAATAGTAAATTAAAAATTATAAATCCATTATCATCGAAATACATTTCGTTTGTCTGCCTGTGGTTGACTAAAAATTCCAACAAATACTACCGGTAGTGAGAGCTTAAAGTCTTATAAGTCACTACATTAAAATTACAAATAATTATATCAAAGTTATATAGAAATTTTACACCGTCTCAGACACATTTTGATAAAATTCTTACTTTATCAAAATTTCTAAATTTCTTTTAGAAAAACTGGTAGTAAATTTAGAAAAGAAAAATAATAATAAATAAAAAAAAAAAAAAATAAATAAATTTGCAAATACCTGTAAAAGCACTTATTATTTTTCTAATTTATATTTATTTTAAAACAAATCAAAATTTGTTTCAATCGAACTTGTTGCATTTGGAGTGCACTCGCCATTAGTAATTAAATTTCAAGAGATAATTAAAAACAAAGAACGTTATTTCTTCATAAAAATTATTGGTAATAAAAATGTTACTTAACTGTTTTGTATATTCCAAAAAGCATACAAGAATAATCCATATTATTTATAGCTTCATATTTTATAAAATTTTTCCTTTAAAATCTTATCTATTAAATGTAAAATATTATTTATAATTTGACCATTTAACCAAACAAATTTTACTATATAAAGACCCCTAGAATTGAAAAACCGACATCAGTTGTATTTCGGAATAGAACAGCAACATGAAATTCTTAATTATTTTTGCTTTGGCTTTGGCCTCAGTATCAGCTTTCGATTTACGTTCTAATGAAGTTGTGTCACGCAGTGTTGTGGTACCCGTAGCTGAAAATGAAGGACGTATTACCAATGGCAATACCGCTTCGGTAGGACAATTCCCTTACCAAGTTGGTTTATCCTTGAAACTGAATGCTATCTCCTCGGCCTGGTGCGGCGGTTCTTTGATTGGTCAACAATGGGTTTTGACTGCTGCCCACTGTACTGATGGTATTAAATCGGTTACTGTCTATTTGGGTGCCACTGTACGTACCTCTGCTGAAGCTGCTTATACTGTTTCAAGGGATAATATCATCATCCATTCTGGCTGGAATAGCAATAATTTGAGAAACGATATCTCTTTGATTAGGATTCCATCTGTTGTTTATTCTAATAAAATCCAAGCTATTAAATTACCAGCCATTGCCAACTCTTATTCCACTTATACCGGTGACTATGCTATTGCCTCGGGTTGGGGTAAAATCTCTGATTCTGCCACCAGTGTTACCAACAATTTGCAATGGGCTCGTTTGCAAGTCGTTACTAATGCAGTTTGTGCTGCCACCTATGGTACTTCCATTGTTACTAGTTCCAACATTTGTGTTTCTACAGCTGGTGGTGTTTCCACCTGCAATGGTGATTCTGGTGGTCCCTTGGTTTTGGAATCCAACAGGGTTCAAATTGGTTTGACATCTTTCGGTGCTGCTGCCGGTTGTGCAAAGGGTTATCCAGCTGCTTTCACCCGTTTGACTAGCTACTTGACTTGGATTAAATCTAATACTGGTATTTCTTACTAAAATTTATATAGAAGGATGAATAAATAAAGAAATATTTTTTTTGGGAACATTAAAAATACTGGGTTTTATTTTGGGTTAATAATTGAAAAAATTCCCTAGATAAACTGAATTTCATCAGATGTTTAAGAATACTTGACCTAGGTAAATACAAACTTTTTTTTACATCTAAATCTATAAAGTATAGGTGTATAATAAGTATTTTAAAGTATTGTCAGACTGCATAAATATTTGATGTAACCTTGTAATAACTTTTTTAATTATTTTTTTTTCATTAATTTAAAAAATATTAAACAACGCCAGTTTTTTCTAAAACAAATATACACTCCCCCTTGAACAAATATTTGCCAAGTGTGACCCTTTAAAATTAAAATAACTTATTAAACTGTAAAGTAACATAGTTTTGGTTCTATAATAGTTATTGCCGTCAGTATTATTGTATAGAATTAAGAATTACATCAGCTAGACAAGTAAATTCATTGGAGTGCATAGTTTTTCTGATATTTAGAGTTAAAATTTTTGTAAAAATTTTGTTTTTTGAAGAAAATATAAATATTGTAGCTGTAATAAGCGAAGTTTTCGGTGATTGTTGGCTTTATCATTTGAAATGATGACATGTAAACAAATTTAAGAGTTTGGTAAAAGGAATTGGCTCTATTGGGTAATTGGACTTGTTTTCAATTTTGAAATCATCTCCGTGAATATTCCTTTTAGAAAAGTATAAAATCATTTTATATTTTTTAAGGGAAATTTTATTTTAGAGGAAAATGAATGTAGACATTTTTCGGAAAAAAATACTAATTTTTGCAATTTTCAAATTCGAAATCGTTTATTTTTGAACTCAGAAAATATATCGACTTTAATTTTTTTTCATCTATAGATAATTTTGTTCTTCAACTAATTACAGAGAAATTTAGCTAAACCGGTAGGAAATGTTAAACTATATATGAAAAAAACTGGACCAAGATAATGCAAAATTGAGACATTTGAAATTTCAAATGCAAATAACTCGCATGCATGTTTTCATAGGTCAAGATCAAGAGCTTTAAGAAGATATAAAAATCTTTGAAATCGATTAAGAAACAAAAACTTGGCTAGCGTTTACATATTTTCCGAGTCAGAGGTATCCTACTTTAAGCTGCCATAGCTCCGCTTCTGAAGGTGGAGTCCCCTTTCCAAACTAAAAATTGTACACTCCTTTGCTATGTCTATGTGAAATTTTACGTAAATCCAACAAATTCCAAAAAATTTATATTCTTCCCCACTGTACATTGATTACTTTTTTAAAGAGTAAAGTAAGACCATTTAAATATTTGCCAAATATGTACAAATATTTATGTAATGTGCCCGCAGTTTTATTTTTTTTTTTGTACCTTAAATGAAAATATTTTATTGTTTAACCATTTGACTTTTTAACGTAAAATATAAATATATTTTTAGTGCTACTTGAAGCAAAATATTTTCCCCCAAATACTAATACCAAAAGAGAACGTCCTAATAATTCTTTCTTATTTTTATTCTTGCTCAAAAGGTTTTAACACTTTTAAATAATTTTTATTTCCTTTCGCTCAATATTGATTTAATTTTAAATATTTCCATTGAATTTCGTTCGCTTGAGTTTGTTTTAGTTTTAGTCAATTAAATTAGCAGGTTAATGTTATTTTATTTATTTATTATTTTTTTTTTTTTTGGTTAATTACTTAGAGAATTTCATTTAAAAATATTTAAATTTTTACACTATGGAATTTATTATCGTTATTTCATTTTCTATCGTTATCATCGTCATCAAAGTTAACAAATATTTTTGTATTTGCATAAAATTTAACTAGGTTACACTGTTTCCGAAGGGGTTTTGCTAAATTTATTAAGAGTTTTAAATTTTGCTTTCGATTTGCTCGCAAAGTAAACAGTTTCAACTATGTTTTTTCAACAGTGAAAGATGTGTTCCCGAATAGTAATATTGTTTCGGTTAATTTGTAACTGCTGCCCAGTATAATTAAGTTATGCAATCGGTAACTGTTTATTTGGCAGCTATGGTTCGTATCTTGTCAGAAGCCGTAATATTTCCTTGATTTAGATCTTTTTCGTTTCTAATTCTCCCAAAATTAGCCGCGTTAAAATTTATAATCTTTCTGGAAAGAATTCTATTATTAGTAAAAGTTCGAATTCTCCCTGAAATGTTGTCGAACAAATAAAGCTTTAGAAAGTTTAGAACCTTTGGAATGTGGTTAACAAACAGAGACTATTGAAATAAGATGTACATTAGAATAAAATACAACACATATTTTTATACCCAAAAGGGTATAAGGGGTATATATAAGTTTGTCATTCCATTTGTAATTTCTACAATATTCTTCTAAGACCGCCAAAAGTATATATGTTCTGGATCCTTATTGATAGGGAAATCGATATAACGATGTCCGTTTTTTGAAATAACGTTTTTTGAAAAAGTTCCAATTATCGCATATATATGTTTTATACAACAATTTATAGGGAATATTCCTTAGAATGACACAAAATCGGTTCATTCATTGCCGAGATATCGCCAACCTTTCATTTTTTTCTTTTTGACAATTTGACTTCCCGAAATGGGTAACGCTTCCATTAGATTTCCTTGAACTTTTATTACTCAGTCTGATATTTAACATGATCTTCTCCATCATGATCGTGGGAGTAAGAATAGCATTCTGATGCATTTAGATACAAGGATGTATTTCTGAATTTTTCTACCTCTACGTTTTTCCTTCAATTGGTCGTGGGCATTTGAAGTATTATATAGTCGATATTAGAGAAAGCAAACACTGTCTCCCGATTGGAGGCAAGAAGGTCGTATTCAGATGAGAAACATATGTCATATTGTTTGTTTTTTTAATTTACTGGCCCATATGTTAATTCCACAAGTAGGTACGTAAGGGGACTAGACCAAACATTAACGTCTGACACGTGCCCTATTATCAGAAGAGAGCTGTTATCGACTAGCCATTCAAGATTTCTTCTAGTCGCTCAGGGATGGCATTTAATAACTAAGTAGAGGATTTGTACTCCTTTGGTGATATATAAAATCATTTTAGAGAAAGTGGAGCCTTGCGATAAGAGACACCTCTTTTTTCCGGCGCTCGTCAAACGCTTATTAGCAAAATAATATTTTATAGGTTTAATTGTACTTCTGCTATAATACCATCGTGTATTGATGGTCCCTAGACATTTTTAAATTGAAAAGAACCAGATACGTTTCCTTGAATTCGAATATGAATTTCTTGAGGTTTGTTCACTTCGATCTTGATTGCCTTTGAAACATATAACGAATCGGTGTACGATTGAGATACCAGATCATTACAGCATTATGGAAATATTAAACCAATATATCAAACCTATATATCAAACCTATTTATTATCTTTTTCTTTTTATTTGATCTAAAATAATGTCAAGCTGTCACTGAAGTTAACCTTCAGTGGTTTTCTAACAGCGACATTATATTATTATTATTGTTTTGCAAAGTTTTTATTTTTGAAAATATGTAAGGGAAATGGTTTTATATTTTGTATTTTTATATCCGTCTATTGACTTTATTAAATAAGTAGCAACGACCTACTTAAAACAGTTTGTCCTATTAACTTATTAACTGAAAGACTGACTAACTGAACTGAACTTAATATATTGTCAGTCTGTCTCATATACAACAACAAATATAAATATATACACTAGGGGTATAACTTTTTGTAATTTTTGCGAATATCAAAATTCGCAAGGCATTGCATTATAGAGCATGAAAAATATTAAGAAACTCAATATTTAATTTTCGCGATCTTTAAAAAAACATCCCGTTGAAGTTTTGAATTTAAGATTTTTTAAATTTGTTCATTATTTTTATTGCAAACAAGACTATATTATATCGGCATTGTCTTCATTAAAATACATTTTTTCATAAAGTGATAATAGTGATAATATCGCATTTTTCTCTCTCTATCTTTTTTTTTTTGTAAAAATTCATAATATTTGTTTTTATAATTCTTTAAACTTTTTATTCGTTAAATACACTGCCTGCCACTTGAATAAGGAATCAAATTTTTTTAACTTTAATTAATCAGAAAAAAAATAATTTTTTGCGCAACCAAATTTCAAAGTGTTTTCTTTAGTTTCCTGAAGAAATAAAAAAATATATATATTTTGTTATACTAAAATTATGCATTTATTTAAAGACATGTATTTCTGTCTTACTATTTCGTGTGTCACTTGAATAAGGAATTCTTTTAATATTAATATTAATGATTTGAATTTCAATATAAACGGCTAGAGAATTTTTGAGTTGATAGTTTTTAAATAGTTTTTATTCAAAATGGGTCATGGTAATTCTCTTAATAACTCTGAAAAAGAAAAAATTTTGATTTTGAAATCTCAGGGTCAGAATCCGCTCCAAATAGCCAAAAACATTAATAGAGGAAATACAGTTATGTACAATTATTTAAATAACGTGGAAAGATATGGAAAAAACATAAAAGGGCGGAAGAAAATGGCAACAACTCCAAAAGAAAGACGAAAAATTCTTAGAATTGCATGAAATTCTGCCATGTCGGTATCAAAAATACGTGGAAAAAAGTGGAGTCAGTGCCAGTCTAAGAACAGTGCACCGTATTTTAAAGTCGTGCCTATACATAGTCCGACGAAAACTGCAAAAAAACCACCACTTAATGAAAAACGCAAATCACAACGTCTACAGTTTGCCAAAAATACAATGACATGGTACGACAAATGGTTTAAAGTTGTATTTTTCGATGAAGAAAAAGTTTAATATTGATGGTCCCGACGGGTATAACTATTACTTCCATGACCTAAATAAGGAAGAATTATTTTTGAGCCGCAGACACAGCCGAGAGGGCGGAATAATGGTATGGGGTGCCATTTCGTATTATGCTACCATAGAATTGGTTTTTGTATCCAACAAAATGACTGCAACGACTTACAAGAACATTCTGGAGTAAGAATTTCTAAAATTTAATGATTTCTTTGGACCCATACCTTGGACGTACCAACACGATAAAGCTCCGATTCATACCGCCAGAGCAGTAAAACGATGGATTAATCAACAAGGTGTTCAATTTTTGGATTGGCCCCCATATTCACCAGACCTGAATCCAATGGAATATGTCTGGGGTTGGCTTGCAAGAAAAGTGTATGAAGTAGGAAAACAATTTGAGACGATAGAATCCTTAAAGGATGCAATAACGGAAGCATGTAGTTCAATTTCGCTAAATTACTAAGAGTCATTATACAAGTCGATGACAAATCGCATTTTTGAGATTATTTCTAAAAATGGTGGCAGTACTCATTACTAATTGAATGCTAGAAGATAATAACTCTCATTTTTATAACCTAAAATTTAAAAATAAATTACAATTTGCTTAGTTTTAAAATATTCCTAATTCAAGTGACACACGAAAAAGTACTACAGAAAGATATGTCTTTAAATAAATGCATAATTTTAGTATAACAAAATATGTATATTTTTTATTTCTTCAGGAAACTAAAGCCAAAACTTTGAAATTTGGTTGGGCAAAAAATTATTTTTTTCTGAACTTTAGTTTAGGAGATATACTTAGTTAACGTTAAAAAAATGTGATTCCTTATTCAAGTGGCAGGCAGTGTATAAGGTAAATTAAAGTTTTAGTCAACATTAATATTAAAATGTATTTAAAATTAATTTTCCGTTATATGTGGCGATTAAAAATGCAGATTTTTATAAATCTTCTGAATTAAAGGAAAGCTGAAAAAATTCTGACCAGTATTACTTTACCATTTTATTTTAAAGTGATTATTAAGGAAGTAATTAAGAGCCCTTTGGTACTGAGCAGAATATTTAGTAAAATGCCAATTTTTATTATCAGTATGAAAAATATAAACTTTTTTAATTAGAAATATTGATAATAATTTAAGAAAAAAAATCTCAAATGGTTGAAAACGGTTTATAGCATCAGTAAAACATGGGCTACGACGTGACACCCTATTTTTTTAATTTTTTTATTTATTTATTTGTTTATTTATTTGTGTATTTATTTTTTCTTTATTTATTTTATTTTTTAAATTTTTTATTTATTTATTTTTTATTTTTTTATTTTTTTTTATTTTTTTGTAAAAAAGTTGTACCCCTAATATACACTTAGTCGTTTTTTTTTTAACTATTTTAACTGTTTAAGTATTCTATTACCATGAATATATTTCCTCCCTCTATTTTTATTTTTTACACATTCATCAACAAATATCCATGAAATAAAAGACTTTGATGAAAATCTAAACTCTACTGAAATAGAAAAAAAAAAAAAAAAAATCTTTGTTTTTGTTAGTTATTTTAAATAAGCTTTTGGCAAAAACCAACAGTGTGTGATGATGATGGGTTCATTTGAAATATATATATATATATATATATATATATATATATATATATATATATATATATGTATATATATATATATTTTATAGTAATAGAAAGAATATAATTTGCATAATAATAATGATGACGATGTTGATGATAATTATGACGTTTTGCTAGGTGAGTTGAAATGTAAAGAAAAGGTGAAAGACTAAGGACGTAATTTTAGGTTAACCAGGTCATAGATATGTTACATGTTATATTTATAAAAGCTAAAAAAAATTAAATCAAAGTTTGTATGAATTTATGTAAACAAATATAGGTATTTATAAATGAAATAGCGGCTGACTTTAAAAAATAGAACAATTTAAAACAATGAAAAATGGACTTTTGTATGGGGAATTTATTTTTATTATTAATTATGTCTTAGAAGATTTGGTGTTTATAAAGAAAATAGTTTTGGAAAATAACATAAGATGTGGTTCCAAAAATAAAAAATAGAAATACTTAAAATAGTCAACATAAAAAAACTATTAAATTAAAAATGGATAAAATATATAAAAGATCGCTAATGTATTTAAAATATATAAAAAATGCCAAATTATAAAAATTGCAAAATTTCTAAAAAAAAAGAATAAAATTAACGTGAAAAATCTACAAAATTCATTATAATAAAAAAAAAAAACAATTAATTGCCAATAAATAAATTGTTAAATTTATTTAAAATGCAAAGAATAAATTGCTATAATATGATAAAATTGCAAAAATACAAAGAAATCGTCAAATTGCAAAAAAAAGGAAAAAAAAATCACCAAAATAAAAAGATTTTTAATGATTCGCTAAATTATAAAAAAATCGTAGGATTGCTAAAATTTCCCAAGCTGTAAAAAATTACACACTATAAAATTTTTAACATTTTTAGAAATTCAAAAATTCTATGAAATATTTAAAAATAAAATAAATAAAAAATATAAAAATAATGTTGAAATGCAAACAATTCTCTAAAATACAAAAAAAAGTTCTAAAAAATGCAAATTGTAAAAAATCGAGAAAAATTCGCTACAATTGAAAATAACGAAATTTTTCAAAATACAATAAAAAAAAAACTGTAAAATATTAAAAAAATTTTCTAAAAAGAAAAAAAATATTTGCTAAAATACAAACAATTCTTTAAAATACCAGAAATTTCTAAAAAATAAAAAAAATCATCAAATTGTAAAAAATGTAGAAACTTAAAAATCTAAATCGAGTTCTAAATCAAATTAATGAAAAAAAAAAAACAAAAAAAAAAACGAAAATATTTTTAAATATTAAAAAATATCAAATTACAAAAAAACTCACAAAAAATATTTAGAAAAAAATCATCAACAAATTGTAAAAAAAAACGCAAAATTACCAAATCTCATCAAATTGTAAAAACTCGCAGAAATAGAAGAAATTCTTAAAATAAAAAAATCAATAAATAGTAAAAAAATCGATTAAAATTTAAAAAATTGTTAAAATACAAAAATTCTAAAAAGTAAAAATCGCAAAAATAAAAAATTAAAATTTTCTGAAAAAAGAGCAAAATCATACAAAACAGGTAAAATACATGAAATTTCTCGAAATCGTAAAAAATCTAAAAATTCTCTAAAATAAAAAATCAAAATTGAAAAAAACCAAATTAAAAATGATTAAAAAATTTTCCAAATTGCAAAAAATCTACAAATTAGAAAAAAAAATCGCAAAAAAAATATAAAAAAAATTGCTTAAATACTAAAAATTTATTTTTTTTTATTAAATTACATGCAAGAAAAATTTGCCAAATTGTAAAAAAAATTACAAAAAAAAAAAAAAAATGCTCCAAATTGTAAAAATCTACAAAACTGAAAGAAAAGAAATAGCTACAAAAAATCGCTTAAATAACAGTAATTCTTTTTTTTTATTACATTACAAGAAAAAATCGAAAAATTATAAAAAAGAAAAATTACAAATTAAAAAAAATCCAAATTGTAAAAAATCAACAAACTAAAAAAAAATAAAAAAATCATAAAATTTTCTAAAATAAAAAATAAACTAAAAAATTGCTAAAATGCTGAACATTCATTTTTTTTTTAATTACATAAAGAGAAAATCGCAGAAATATAAAAAAAATTTCAAATTACAAAAAAGGTAAAATATAATAAAATTTAATAAACAGAAAAAAACGCTTTGAAAATTTTTCGAAATTGTAAAAATAATCATCAAACTAATAAAAAAAAAAATAGTAAAATTTTCTGAAATAAAAAATTAACTAAAAAATTAACTAAAAAATTAACTAAAAAATTAACTAAAAAATTAACTAAAAAATTAACTAAAAAATTAATTAAAAAATTAACTAAAAAATTAACTAAAAAATTAACTAAAAAATTAACTAAAAAATTAACTGAAAAGTTAACTAAAAAATTAACTAAAAAATTAACTAAAAAATTAACTAAAAAATTAACTAAAAAATTAACTAAAAAATTAACTAAAGAATTAACAAAAAATTAACTAAAAAATTAACTAAAAAATTAACTAAAAAATTAACTAAAAAAATTAATTAAAAAAATAACAAAAAATTAACTAAAAAATTAATTAAAAAATTAACTAAAAAATTAACTAAAAAATCACTCTAAAATGCTAAACAATGAAATTCGGTGAAAAGAAGTTCGGTACAAGTATCAATCTTTGTACCGAAGTTCGGTCCACAACTGACCATAGCTACCCATCTGCCGAAAATCACTTTAACATGCATAAATCCCATACGAATATTAGTAACAAGTTAATATTCGACATAAATAAGTTTTATATAAGTAGAAATAACATTGCCATATTTTATGAGAATCGGTCCACATAAACCCACTTCCAAGAATCGCCCTAAAATGCATAAAATCATATAGATGTTAGTATCAACGCATTATTCTGTATTTGTATATTTTATTTTACATTTAGTAAAATTGGCCACAGGTGTAATATAAATCCCCTTCTATAATGATG
The DNA here is from genome assembly GCA_932274085.1 of Protocalliphora azurea. Taxonomy (NCBI): domain Eukaryota; kingdom Metazoa; phylum Arthropoda; class Insecta; order Diptera; family Calliphoridae; genus Protocalliphora; species Protocalliphora azurea. Next base: position 129,930,785 of record OW026522.1, read on the forward strand.
TAGGGTACCATATAGTCGGTCTTGACCGATTATATTTTTCTTTCTCGTTTCAATAAAATTACTAAAAAAAAATCACCAAATTATAAAAAGTTCCAAATTACAAAAAAAAAAAAAAAAAAAAAAAAAAAAAAACATTAAAATTAGCTCCTCTTTCAGCTCTGTAATTTTGTTGAAGAAAATCATGCAATAAATATTTTTTTTTTGTTTGAAACCCCATTAATTTCTATTTCAAATCTATCAAATTCAATCGTTATCTAGCTTTACAAAATTTTCCTAATCTCTTTAAACAAATCTATGTTTATGTAATAAAATTTAGCAAAATTGTATTACAAACATGTTTCCTGCATGAAATATCATAAAAATCTTTTAATCTATACTCATCATTGCAACCAAATAAATTTAAAAACCTGTAATAGGAAATCTTGTTTATTGCAATTTTGTTAATTGAAGCAGAAAATTTTCTTTGATGAATTTCAACAAATCCATATGTTTCAATAGATAGAGACCAAATGACCACCATTATTACAAAAGAGTCTTCTTTTTTTATTTATTAATGGTAGATTTTGTTGTCCCAGGTATAAACATATAATTCGATCTTGTTATTATTTTTTCATTAACCACTAACCACACCAATAACAGGGAGGGCTCTTTGTTCTAAAGTATTAGTTTCATTTAGTTGACCACTGATAAAACTATGTTACTTTAGCAACCACTAAATAAAATATTTGACCAAGTTTTCTTGGGGAGTTGTTGAAAAGGTAACAGGTGCACTTTGTTTTCAAAATAATTACAATGCAATACAATAAGTTATACCAACCATTACAAATAAAAGTTGCAATTGCTGTATCATTTAAAATAAGGCATTTGAAAGAATGAAATCATAATATTTTCGAACAATTTAAAAGAATGTATTTAAGAGAATTTTTCAAGATATATTATTAGACTATTACAAGCAGATGCTTTCCTGGTATTTTACTAGTTGTTCAACTCAGTTGAGGACTAAGGTAAAAGGTGCCTATTTTGAGACTCAAAAGTCTCTTCTCTGGTAGATATATATATCGGATCTGTTTTGAATTCTCCTCTTCTACGACTTTGAAATTTAATTTTTAATTTATTTCCAAAATATTTACCCTCTTAAAGTTAAATTCTTTAAAATCTCTGTAAATGTTGTTTTATATTCTTTTGCCTCAGAAATTAAACAAAATAGTTTCATTTCGTTTTCTAAACAATTGACAATAAGAAAAAAAAGCTATAAGGCACACTTTCATATATTTTATTCACATATTGTCACTAAGAATTGTGTGGAGAGTCTCAAAAGGAAACCTTACATAAATTTTTGTTGTTGGTTTATTACCTGTCATGGTTTTTTCTGTGGGGTTGAGGGTGACTTAAGTGGTTCTTTTTGGTTTTGTTTTACAAGAAAAAAAATGTGAGTATTTACGGTTAAAAAAAGTAAAACTGGAACATAAGTTACTCTATTCACAATATAAATATGTAAAAAATAAAGGATGCATATATAAGTCTTAACTTTTAATCTTGACATACTATTTTAGTTTTTCTTTTTTTTTTATAATATTGAAAAGAATATATATTGAGTGACCTTAAACAAGGAAGAAAAAGTGATACTTTGTATCCTAGTATTTATTAATGAATACATTAAGAAGTTTACAAATTTTATAAATAAAATGTTTAAAAAGACTTCAAAGGCCAATAATAGAAGCAAGTACTAGTGATATATTTAGTAAATTTTTAACTTTAATATCTAAGTTAGAAAATCATATATGACGACTTTTTGACATATTAGAGACACAAATGACTTTGTCATTTATTCTTCATATATTCTTTCAATATTCAATATGTTGTTAACAGTACAAAATAAAATCAACAGGACAAAATTATTAATTGTCCGCAAGTGTCTTAGAAAAATGAAATGATTGGTTTCCGCTGACGTTGTAATTTATTTTATTAAATTACATTCATATTTTTTAGTCACTGGCGTAATTTTAGTTTAATTAGTGTAACAAACTTCCCGAATTCTAAGTACTTTTCATAAGTTGCTTTCTTCACTTTTGGAAATCGAAATCAATATATAATTGTAAAAAAATATACAAAATTTAAAAATCACTAATATACAAAGTAAAAAAATAATAATAATAATTACAAAAATTTGTCTAAAATAAAAAAAAAGTGCAAAAATAAAAATGCCAATTTTTAAAAATGCAAAAATAAAAAATTCAAAATTAAACAAAATCGCAAAATTATAAAAAAAATCTCTCAAATTAAAAAAAAAAAAATCGTAAAATAACCAAAAAGAATTCACTAGGTAAAAACAAAGTCAAATGATAAAATTCATTACGTTAAAAAAATCGTCAAATTAAAAAAAGAAATTTAAAATTTTTGAAAATTACAAAATAAACCAGAAATTGTAAAAAACAACAAAATCGAAAAAATTATAAAAAAAATCACTGAAATTACAAAAAACAGAAAAGAAATCGTTAATTTAGTTAAATTATAAAAAAAGTCTCTAAAATTTAAGAAAAAAAATTTAATAAATTTGCTAAAGGAAAAAAACGCTAAAATGCACAAAAATCTATGAAATAAACAAAAATACATAATTATAACAGAAAGTCATCAAATTTATTAAAAATACAATTTTTTGGCTATTTTTCGTCAAAAACGATTCCCCAAGGAAAAATTGTAGAACATGCTCTAAAATCACTAGTTCACTTCAGATTCTTTAATAACATTCTTAGAAATAATGGTTTCGCAATTGGTTTTAAGGAATGTTTTTCAAAACTAGTGTTTAAGAACTAATTTTGTATGACCTTAAAATGACACACCTTCTTAAAATGACAAATCGATAAAGTATATGTCCATTCTATTTCTTTTATAAAATACCGAAAATCTTTTTTGAGAAGGTTTTTTAATGTATTTTCATTAAAATAAGGTGTTTTAATTTTTTTTTTCAATCCGATTTCTCACCAAAAATCTATATTTAAATACTATAATCATACTAAAGTAAAGGAATAAATATTTTAACTTGTTATTTTAAGTTAAGATTTCAGTAAATTCAGTTTTATGTTTGTTTTTAGAAGATTTTTTTTATATTGAATTTAATTAATCTGTTTTAATTTTTTTCTATTTCCAGGTATGTTCCACTTTATCATTCAACTTTTTTTTTTCTAAATGTGTGATTCGTAAGTAAAAAATAACTTTTAAATGATCTAAAATTGATATAGAATATTAATTTTTCTGAGTTCTTGTCTCAGTGTTGTGATTCCACGACGTCCATAGTAATCTCTCTTTATGCAAACTCATAAAGATCTCGACTTACATCCTTATCACTACAAAAAAAAAAAAAAAAAAAAAAACTTGAACCTTCAATTCTAAATCTCTACAACTAGAGCCAAAATTTCTATAGTATATAATTCTAAATTTAAATTTACATTAGATAAGTATGAAGTTATAAAAGTAATTGCCGTTTATCTGTATCCAGTTCGAAAGACCATAAACAAGTTTGCATTCATTATATAGATAGATAGATAGATGGATAGGTAGATAGATGGATAGGTAGATAGATGGATAGATAGATTGATGGATAGATAAATAGATAGATAAACATGTAGATAGATGTATAGATAGATAAATAGATAGGAAGATAGATAGATGGATAGATAGATGGATGGATAGATAGATGGATGGATGGATAGATACACAGACAGACAGGCAGACAGATAGATAGGTATATAGATAGATGGATAGATAGATCGATATAGATTGATAGATAGGTAGATAGATGTATAGATAGATGGATGGATAGATAAATAGACAGATGGATGGATTATCTATGCATCCATCTGTCTATTTATAGATAGATAGATAGATAGATAGATAGATATATAGATAGATGGATGGATGGATATTTAGATAGATAAATAGACAGACAGACAGATAGATAGATATATAGAAAGATGGCTAGATAAATAAATGGATAGATAGATGAATAATTAGATAGATAGATAGACAGATAATAGATAGATAGATAATAGATAGATAGTCAGATGGATGGATAAACAGACAGATATCTCGGTAATAGTGCATGGTTTAATAATAGTTGTTAATTTCACTCTTATGTAAAGAAGGACTGTAAATAAAAAAAATTTTAAATTTAACTTGTCTCTCTTTTTAATCAAACACCATCGTGTATTACAACTTCTAAAACAACTTAAATATTATATATTTCTAATTTTAACAACCTGTTGAGTGTAAAAATACAATTTCCAAAGAAAATATATTCTTATACTTAAATAAATTTTGCCTAATGATAGATACATATTTATTTGTAAACAAATAAATTATACAAAAATAAAACAATATGTCTAAACATATGAAATGTTAAGAAAAGTAGGACACACCTTAGATATATTAATTTATTTATGAAAAGAAGAAACGCGAAAGAAACGCCTGACAATCTGATATGCCTGTTGCTAGAACTTCAAAAATACACTAAGAAATTGATATATTTATGAAGGAAAAATATAAACTTTTCCTTTTGTTTATTAAAAATGAAAATAATATTCTTCCAATTCACACTCTTCCTAATACCAAAAAGCAACAGTTTATCATTATGATATTACAAAGTTATTTTAAATGACTAGGCAAATAATGGATGTCTTGTCATTAAGATAGGGTCTATAACCACTTGTTCTTTTTATGTTTAGTTTTTAATAATATATTTTTACAAGCCACTAAGAATTTATTTTTATTTTTATCTTTATGAATTTTATTCTTATTATTTTTTTATTATTCTGTACAAGTAATAAATGTAAAAATAAAATATTCTTAACCAAGAAATTTATACCTTTTTTTATAACATGACAAACAATGTTCCCATATCTTGATTTTTATTATTAATTTATCAATTTTTCTGGTGTTTATTCTTTTATTAATTGTTATAAAAATATTTTGTTTGTTAGTTTATTTTATTCTTTATTTTTATGATATTTTTTTTTGCTGTTACTTTCGTTATTAAAAAAAAGAACAAATCAAAAAATCGTGCTTGATTTTTATTTAGTGGTAAAATGGATTTTATTAAAAAAAGTTGAACGAACGTTATAAATTTGTGTATGTATGTGTGTAAGAATTTTCTGAGTTTATTTTTCAACTAATTGGTGTGAGTTTAATAAAATTAATTGAATATTTCATATGAATGTGTTTAAATTAAATTATATTTATTAAAAAGTGCCATTGACAGAATTAAGGTGACTAAAGGCAGAATAAGGGTATTATGATATACTATTTTGATAATGTAACAATTGCTATGTGTAAAATTACAATAATTTTGCATTTCGTTGATGTAATTGTCATAACAACTTTATTTACTAATAATAAAATTCTACTGATTCATTGCCTTAATGTAATGTTACGATTGTTATGTGTAAAATTACATTAATTTTACATTTCGTAAAATCACTTGAGTTTTATTACTTGATTCACAAGTAATAAAACTCAAGTGATTCATTGCTTTAAGTTAACGTTACGATACGTTTGTTTAATAAAATAAAACTGAAAGTAAAAAAATTAACACTTTAATGTTTTTAAATGTTCACACGTTTTTAATTTATTTTTTAATTCTTCTAAATGTTGAAATTTTCTTTAATATTTCTTTATAAAACTATTATGCTCTAAACATTGCAAACATTTTTAATATTCCTTAGTTTTGTTTAAATCACCAGCTGGGCATTTTTTTATATTCTCTTACAAATTTTGTAAACGTTTTTATGTATTACAAATGCATCAATATGCATCGTGACTATGAAATGAATGGAAAAAACTTCAAAAAATACAATTCGTTAATATTCATTTGAAATGCAGTTATGTCAGTCAGTCAGCAAACTATGCAGTCAACCTAAAAAAGAAACAATGTTTGCTTACAGGCATTTAAATAAAACTACTGTAAGGCAGATATTTAAATATATTAAATCATTAAAAAATTTAAATTAAATAAAATTATAATATGAAATTAAGCTGCTGACAATTTTATACAATTGTTTTACATTTAATTCCAGTAGCTTTTTTATACATCAAGAAATACAAATTGTTTAAAGAATACTTTCTATTAAATTTCTTTCCCTAAAAAAATATCTAACTTCTACCACCTCTCTGAAACGAAGTGTGCTGCACGTTCTTTGTTTTCTTATGTTGCATGTTTAATTTATTTATTTATTTATTTTTTTTTTATTATAACAACCTTTCCTCTGTGACCTCCCTCTCTTCTTCCACCCTATATATCTACCACCTTTTGTTAAATATACGCTCTCATAACTTTTTTTGTTCATTATAGTTTTTGTTT